>JAANDH010000137.1:643358-748928 GCA_011799765.1 Nymphaea thermarum | reverse complement strand
TTAGTTAGGAATTAGTTTAGGATTTAGTTTATTTCTTTCTTTTCTCTTTATTTTTTTATTTTTTTATTATTTCTGCCAAACTAGCCGTTGGCAGTTCCAACAGCTCTATTAAGAGCTGTTGGAAATAGCCCAACGGCTAGTTCAGCTCTCCTCTTCTTATTCTCTCTTATAAATACCCTTGTAACAGTCTTTGTAATTAAAGAGCTGTGTAATACAGCCTTCATATTGATTATTAAATGAGTATTACTCTTCTTCACTTGGCCTTAGTGCCTTTTCAGTTTTATATGCATTCTTTGTGACTGTTATAGTCACTTTTACATGAAGTTGGTAGATATCACTACTCAATGCATAGCCAAATCATGGAACTGGAGCCAGCAATCCCCATGTTAATGATGGCTGCTTTATTTTTTTTCTGTTCTCCGAAAGGTAGTCAATGATGGAGCTTCACCAGTTTCTCCTGTTTAGTGCTCCAATGGTGATCCCCTAGGCACAGCATCGATTGTATTTTTAAGTTTCTTATGCTGATCTTGTGTTACAATTCTTAATGTGGTATCCTCTTGTTAAGATTGATATAGCCTCTAGTTGATTATCTCAATCTAGTCGTCCTCCAGCTAAGGTTGTTATTCCTCTCTTCTTTTATCTGAAATCCGCAAAGATATAAAGTGTTGATCAAACTTTGAGCTTCATGATAGCTTAGACTTGTATTACTACCATGGAAATTTTACCTCCAACTTCATAATTATGATTATTTGGCAGATAGGTTCATGCATTTCCTAGCTTAATCTTTTGGTTACCTCCATCACTTGCCACTGTTTGAATCATGTGATTTGTTTCCTTGTGTTTATGTTCTCTACTGTTGAATAAATATTTGTGTTAGGTGGTGTTTCTGAATATTTAAAAGTTTAGGAACAGCTCTTTACAAATTAGTGTTCTAGTTGTGGACTTCTTTTGTAATTTGTTACTTTACCCTATTCTCATTTAACGTGAGATTAGGGCAGATTAGTGGATACGAAAAAGTTCTCTCTCTCTCTCTCTCTCTCTCTCTCTCTCTCTCTCTCTCTCGTTCTCTTCTCTTCTCTCCCATGGCTGCACGCAACATGGTATCAGAGCCCAACCTTTCTTGGGACTGAAACCTATCTCTCACCGTGATCATCCTCTTCCTCTTCCTCTTCTTTTGTTCTCGTGGAGAGTTTTGAGGGCAAGACAGTTTGAACGTGCATATTAGGTTCGATCTAGGGTTTTCTCAAGCAAAAGATTAAAAACCCTAGATCGATGCCTTGTTGAAGTGGACGTGGATGAAGATTGGTTGAACGTTCTTCAAGCTGGATGGAAGTCGCAGGTGTCTCCCTCACGTGGCAGAAGTTTTCTTTGGTGTCGCTGGTCACAACTTGAATGGAAGTCGCTGATATTTGCTGGATGTCGCAGGTGTCTCCTTGTGTTTGATGGATGTAGCAGGTGTTTTCTTCAAGTCGCAGAAGGTTTCTTCGTTGTCGCTGGTCATTGCTTGTTGAAATCTGTTTTTTTTCAATCTGTCGTGAATGGGGATGGAAGGTCTGATAAATCTGTCAGCTGTGGATCTGCCCTAGATGTTATAAAGGGTATATATATATATATATTTTTTATTGCAGAAAACTTCTTATCATCTGCGTAAGTTATAGTCTCTTCCTGCTGCATATACCAGTGCTGGAATCTACGTACTTATAGTCTCTTCCTGCTGCATATACCAGTGCTGGAATCTGCTTACATTATCGTCTCTTCCTGCTGCATATACACGTTCTGCCCTGCTGCATATATTAGTGCTGTCTACGTAAGGCATAGTATCTTCCTGCTGCATATACTAGTTCCGCCCTGCTGCATATATTAGTCATTAGTGTTGGCTGTTTTTTTTGTGGGTGTTACAATGGAGCTTGGACAGCAGTCTAATATGGGAGACAGTCCTAGGATTGAGTCTCATACTGAATACAAAGTGGTTGGGAATCCCTTCTTCTATGGTTCTACTGTGAAATTAAATGGTCACAACTATGAAATCTGGTCACGAATGTTTATGATGTCTGTAGGAGGACATCGGAAAGACCACATCATTGAAGAAGATGAACCGAGTGTTAAAACTGAGAAATATACCACATGGAAAGAAGATAATAGTATTGTTATGTCCTGGATCATGAACAGTGTGCAAACAGATATAGCTCCTACTCTTGCCTACTATACGACTGCCAAACATATGTGGACGTTCTTGAGACAAACTTATTCTCATGACAAGAATGTCTCAAAAATTTTACAAGTTGAGTAAGAGTTACTCAAACTGCAGCAAGGTGAATTGGAACTATCTCAATACTTTGCTTCAGTTAAAGCTGCGTATGAACGATTGAAGGCTCTTCGACCTCCATGCCAGGCATGTTATAAGACGCATTTTGAGCAGACTATGGTGGCTAAGTTCTTAGCTGGTTTGTCCCCTAAGTATGAGGAAGCAAAAGTTCAGATGCTTACTGGAGCAGAAATTCCAGATCTTGCTGAGGCATATAATCGACTCAGTAGATTGGCTGTATCTCTTTCTCAGTCCCAAAGTGAGTCTCCTTCTGCAGCCTTAGCTGTGTTTGGAGGGCGTGGACAAGCCACTAGGGGAAGAGGCTCAGGTCGTGGTGTAGGGGGCAGAGGAAGATTTCAATGTACATTCTGTGGAAAATTGGGACATTTGGAAGATAGATGTTGGGACAAACATGGTAGACCGTCTTCTACTTCCCATGGTAGGGGATCTAGTACTTCAGGGGGCAGAGGGGGATCTAGTACTTCAGGGGGCAGAGGGACATTCTCTTCTCAGATTCCTGTAGGGTCTGCCCGAGCTGCTACACCACTTGGAGAGACTCCTTCCACGATGAATTCTGAGAACTCTACAATGACTATGAGTAAGGTAGAGTATGATCAACTTATGGCTCAACGATCTCTTCCTACCACGATGTCTACAGCTGCCTCCTCGGTCATGGTGGATTCCTCTTTATCTATTGCTAGTACTTCCCATGAACCAGGTACTATGTGGATTATTGATTATGGGGCTTCAAAACACTTTTGCAGTCAGCCTCACGTATTTACTTCATTGCATCGTTTTCCACAGCCTCAACATGTTAGGCTTGCCAACGGAAAGCTTTCTCCTATTATGGGAATTGGGGATGTTAAACTTCCTGGTTATGTCCTTCTTTCCCATGTTTTATATGCTCCAGAGTTTCCTGCTAACCTTCTATCTGTTACTCAGTTGACAAAAGATTTGCGTTGTAGAGCCATATTTGATCCTGGTTCATGTGTTTTTCAGGACTTGCAAAATGGGAAGACGATTGGTGGCGGCCATGAGCACAAGGGAGTGTACCTATTGTCGGAACCAGTGGAGGGCGTGGCATCTATGGCTCTATCTAAGCCAACCCCATACCAGTGGCATCTCCGACTAGGCCATCCTTCATTATCCAAGCTTCGTGGTGTTCTCCCTAATATTTCTGTGTCTGAGTCATTCCAGTGTGAGGCCTGTCAATTGGGCAAACACACTAGAAGTAGTTTTCCTTCCAGCAGTAGTCCATCGAGTCATGCAGTTTTTGATCTTATTCATGTTGATGTTTGGGGGCCTAGCCGGGTTGTAAGCCGGGCCAAATTTAGGTATTACCTTGTTATTGTTGATGATTTTTCTCGTCTTTGTTGGGTGTTCTTGTTAAAAGAGAGGTCTGAAGTTATTTGTATTCTTCAAAATTTCATTATTGAAATAAAGACTCAGTTTGATTCCATTGTCAAAAACATTCGCACTGATAATGCTTGTGAGTTGAAATCCAATACCTTGCTACAGTTTTACACCAAATATGGAATATGCCCTCAATTCACTGGCCCCCACACTTCTCAACAAAATGGTATTGCCGAACGTAAACATCGTCAGCTACTTGACATGGCTCGTACTCTCATGATATATAGTTGTGTTCCGGCGCAATTTTGGGGTGATGCTATACTCACTGCATGTTACCTAATTAACCGTCTTCCATCCTCGTCTATTGGCAATCAAATTCCCATTCAAGTTCTCTATCCAGATAGACCCCTGTTTTCCCTTCCACCCAAAGTCTTTGGGTGTACTTGCTTTGTTCACATCCTTGGTCCTAATAAAGACAAACTTGGTGCACAATCAATTAAATGTATTTTCATTGGTTATCCAAAACACCAAAAGGGTTATATCTGTTTTGTCTCCCACACTCATAAGATCAGTGCGATGTTACATTCTTTGAGTCACGTCCTTATTTTTACTCTACTCCATCTCTATCAGACACGTCTTCGTCTATTCCTTTACCTATCCCATCGGTTCCCCTGCAGTCTGTTCCTTATGATTCATTCCCTAGTGTTCGTAGATTCCATGATCCCCCACTGGTATACACTTGCCGACACGCTTCTGCTCAGGACTGTCCACCAGGTTCTTCTCAGGATGTAAGTATCTCTAATGTCACATCTCCTTTTGCCCAGGATGATTCTGAAATGTCTTTGGACTTACCGATTGCCTTACGCAAAGGCAAAAGACAGTGTACTCTTCATCCAATATCTCAGTTTGTTTCTACTACTTGTATTGGTGGGAGCCTACAGCAGTTTGTGTCAGCATTGTCAGTAACTTCTATTCCCTCCAGTCACCAACAAGCATTACTTGATCCTAGGTGGCGACAGGCTATGCAGGATGAGATGGAGACTTTAATGCAAAGGGGAACGTGGGAATTGGTTGATCCTCCATCTGGTTGTGATGTTGTGGGCTTCAAATGGGTAGTTACCGTCAAGTACCTGTCTGATGGCTCAGTGGAGCGCTACAAAGCTTGTCTTGTAGCAAAAGGTTATACCCAAACATATGGGGTGGATTTCTTTGAGACTTTTTCTCCTGTGGCTAGGATGGGCACCATCCGTCTCATTGTATCTGTTGCAGTACATTATGATTGGCCTTATATCAACTGGATGTCAAAAATGTCTTCTTATATGGGGATCTTGATGAGACCGTGTATATGCAGCAGCCTCCTGGCTTTGAACGTCAGGGGGAGTGTGGTAAGGTGTGCAGGCTTAAGAAAGCTATATATGGCTTAAAACAAAGTCCTCGCGCTTGGTTTCACAAATTCTCAGAAGTTGTGTTAAAATGTAACTTTAAGAGATCTCAACTGGACCATTCGTTATTCATCAAGAAAGGATCTAGAGGTACAGTTGTGTTAGTGGTGTATGTTGATGATATTGTTTTGACAGGTGAATGTGAGCAAGAGGTACCTCATACAAAGAAATTTCTACAACAACACTTTGTTACCAAAGATCTTGGCCAGCTACGATACTTCCTTGGCATTGAAGTTGCTCGTAGTAATGAAGGAGTTGTGTTATCACAAAGGAAGTATGTTCTTGATCTGTTACAGGACACAGGGATGCTGAGAGCTAAACCTGCAACTCTTCCTATGAACCCATGGGTACATCTATATGATGATGACTCAGAAGAGATAGCTTCTCATGCCTACAGGTCATTGATTGGTAAGCTTCTCTATGTGACAGTAACTCGGCCAGATATTAGCTTTGTTGTGGGAAAATTAAGTCAATTCATGGAAAAACCAAGAAATCACATTGGGATGCAGCTATGTTGATTGTCAAGTATTTGAAGTCCTCCCTTGGCAAAGGCCTTTTCTTTAAAAAGGGTACATCTCTTGATGTTAAAGCTTATAGTGATGTAGATTATGCAGGCTCAGTTGATGATAGGAAGTCCACCACAGGGTTTTGTGTGTTTGTGGGAGAAAATCTCATCTCTTGGAGAAGTAAGAAACAAAATGTTGTTTCTAGGTCTAGTGCGGAGTCTGAATATCGTGCTATGGCTCAAACGGCTGCTGAAATGACATGGTCTAGATCCTTACTTGAGAGTCTTGGTATTTCTNGTTCAAGAGGGAATCATCTCCACTATACATGTAGCCTCTGAAGATCAAGCCGCTGATATCTTCACTAAAGCCTTGCCTATTGCAGAGTTTTCTAGATGTTGTGACAAGCTGAGCATGATTAACATCTATGCTCCAGCTTGAGGGGGAGTGTTGAATAAATATTTGTGTTAGGTGGTGTTTCTGAATATTTAAAAGTTTAGGAACAGCTCTTTACAAATTAGTGTTCTAGTTGTGGACTTCTTTTGTAATTTGTTATTTTACCCTATTCTCATTTAATGTGAGATTAGGGCAGATTAGTGGATACGAAAAAGTTCTCTCTCTCTCTCGTTCTCTTCTCTTCTCTCCCATGGCTGCACGCAACATTTACTTTGTCTTTAATTTGTATATGTTTCAATTTTCATGGATTCCCAAACCTTGCTGTTATCTACTTCACCTTTTTACTTTAATGATGTGAACTCTGGATCTGGAAAATCAGTTCTGCATTTTGTCTTCTGTTCTTTGTGATTTAGGCATGGTTGCACGTAAATACTAACTACAGTGCTAGATGTTAGTTATCTATGTTTCTTTCTGCTATCAGACTCTCCACTGAAGTTTTACATTGCAGAATTTTTCTGGCTGTGTGTCGAAGACCACTAACTACAACCTGAGCTGCGGGTTTCACAGAGATGTCCAGGCTTCCCTACAAGCAAGCCAGTGGGTTGACACAAAGCAGAATCATTCTTCAGCACATGAAGAGCCCAGTGCACAAAATGCTCAAGTATCTACAGTTGCAAATGATGATAAGCTGGAGTGCAAGATGAAGAAAAAGAAACCAAAGGGAAAAAGGGCAGTGATAAAGTGGCTAAAGTTCTTCCGTTGGAAAAAGAAAAAGGAGTATGAGAGAATGACACAAGAAGAGAAGATTTTGTACAAATTGAAGAAGGTAAATGTATTACTTTTAGCAATTCCTCTATAGAATTGTGAAGTATTTCTCTCAAAATTTGTAAATCCAGCCAAAATAGTCACTCTTTGCTATGTCATAAGCTGTATATGTATAGCTTTATGTCAAATATGATTTTAGAGACATAAAACTTAGCACTGCATTTTTTTTTCTTTTTGTGGTTCTTATTGCTTTTGCTATAACATAGTATAACCAATGAAATAGACACAATATAACCATCAAAATAGATGGTGTCCATAAAATCTGTGAAACAAAAGTGCATATTTCCTGGTTAGGTTACTGTAACAAGCATGTCATGTGTACATGAAAGTTTATCCAGAGACACTGTAAGGATGAAGATTTCCATCAATTTGTAAGATAGTCCAAATCGGGCAAGATTTAGGCAATACAAAGTAATTACGAAATGAGTTGGATGACAAAGAATTCTCTGGTTTATTATGTAATTAGAGAAAGAGAGACAAAAACTGCTCAAGTTGAACACCAAATATGGAAAACATCATACCATTGGTTTCCTCATGAGTATATAAATCTCCAACAGTCTGTAGTAACTAACTGTGTACCATATTTATAAGACTGCATTCTGGTAGAATATTCATGTATAGTTTCTTAAACTAAAGAAGGAATTTGAATATGGCAAACTGTGTAATTGTCGTGGTTGTCAAAATCGGAAGTCCTACACAGGTTGGTCATGGGCCTAAATAGACTGGTAGGGAGTAGTCAGGACTAGTCAGTTTGTTGGTTGTCAAAGATAAAATCAATAAAGAAATAATAAGCACCTAGTATTGTACATATATTTGTAATTTGTAAATCATATACTATAACGTGTTTTACATATATACTTTTAAATCAACTATATGCTGTATATCATTAGCATATTCTATGTGCTTCTTTTCATGTTTGTATGTCAATGCAAATACTTTATATATCATCTGTGTGATACCACATTCTAGTGGAATATAAATGTATTACATGCACTGTTACTGCAAGGATTAACATGACCCCTTGACGTCCTTGATTGCAGTAGTAGAATTTCATTTAGGTGTTAATACTTTCTTTTCTTGTTATCAGTGGCACATTCTCTTGTATAATTTTTTGTTTTGCACATTCTGCTTAATTGTTATCACCTTAATCTATTTTATTGTGCTGTTTGGAGTTAGAATTTCTGAAACTCTGTTTTGGTGTTCTCTCCCATTTTTGGCTATTGGCGAAGACATGCAGTTGATGTTTATGTGGGCATCAGTTGTTGGAAGTGGTTGAGCTTACCATTGTAACTTTGTAGTTGGATGTGACCCGTGCAGTTTCTTTGCAATTATCACCTTTGTCGATTTACGACCATTTTTAGATTCATAAATTGGACCGCAACATGAGCCACCATTGCATCTTTCCTGTCTTTGCATCTCCTATAGTCTCCTATCTACATTCTTGTACTTGGGCAGCTTATTTGACTCGTACTCTTTCATTCTTTCTGTTGCTGGAAACAAGAAGGAAGAAGAGAAGAGGGAGAGAGAGAGAGAGAGAGAAAATTCTGTTCGTTATTTCAATAATCGGCCCTATTCTCATGTTAAATGAAAATTAGGGTAAAACCACAAATTACAAGATAAGTCCATGACTAAAACATTTATTTGTAAGGAGCTGTTCCTAAAACTCTTAAATATTCAAAACACCACCTAACACAAATATTGTTCAACACTCCCACTCAAGCTGGAACATAGATGTTAATCATGCACAGCTTATCACAACATCTAGAAAACTCTGCAATAGGCAAAGCTTTAGTGAAGATATCAGCGGCTTGATATTCAAAGGCTACATGTATAGTGGAAATGATTCCCTCTTGAACCATATCATGAATGTAATGACAATCTACTTCAATGTGCTTAGTCATTTCATGAAATACAGGATTATTAGCAATGTAGGTGGCAGCCATGTTATCACAAAAACATCTTCATAGGAATAGGAATAAAAATACCAAGACTCTCAAGTGAGGATCTAGACCATGTCATTTCAACAACGGTTTGAGCCATAGTTCGATATTCATACTCCGCACTAGACCTAGAAGCAACATTTTGTTTCTTGTTTTTCCAAGATATGAGATTTCCTCCCACAAACACACAAAACCTTGTGGTAGACTTCTTGTCATTAACTGAGCCTGCATATTCTGCATCACTATAAGCTTTAACATCAAGAGATGTACCCTTTTTAAAGAAAAGGTCTTTGCTAAGGGAGGACTTCAAATACTTGACAATTAACATAGCTGCATTCCAATGTGACCTTTTTGGTTTTTCCATGAATTGGCTTAATTTTTCCACAGCAAAGCTAATATCTGGTCGAGTCACTGTCGCATAAAGAAGCTTACCAATCAACGATCTGTAGGCTTGTGAAGCTATCTCTTTCAAGTCATCATCATATAGATGTACTCGTGGGTTCATGGGAAGAGTTGCAGGTTTAGCTCCTAGCATCCGCGTCCTATAAAAGATCAAGAGCATACTTCCTTTGTGATAACACCACTCCTTCCTTACTACGAGCAACTTCATTGCCAAGGAACTACTGTAGCTGGCCAAGATCTTTGGTAACAAAGTGTTTTTGTAGAAATTTTCTTTGTTTGAGCTACCTCCTGCTCACATTTACCTGTCAAAACAATATCATCAACATACACCACTAGCACAACTATACCTCTTGATCAATAAACAACGAATGGTCTAGCTAAAACCTCTTAAAGCCACATTCGAACGCAATTCCTGACAATTTGTGAAACCGAGCACGTGGACTTTGTTTCAAGCCATATATAGTTTTCTTCAACTTGCACACCTTACCACACTCCCCCTGACATTTAAAGCCAGGAGGTTGCTGCATACAAACTGTCTCATCAAGATCTTCATACAAGAAAGCATTTTTGACATCCAACTGATATAAAGGCCAATAATCATAATATACAGCAACAGACACAATAAGATGTATGGTGACCATCCTGGCCATAGGAGAAAAGGTCTCAAAGAAATCAACACCATATATTTGAGTATGCCCTTTTGCAACAAGACAAGCTTTGTAGCGTTCCACTGAGTCATTAAATAAATACTTTATGGTAAAAACTCATTTGGAGCCCACAACATCACAACCAGAATGGGGATCGACCAATTCCCATGTCCCTCGTTGCAGTAGTGTCTCCATCTTATCCTGCATAGCTTGTCGCCACTTCGGGTCAAGTAAGGCCTGTTGGTGACTAGGAGGAATCAAATGCACTGACAAGGCCAACACAAACTATTGTAAGCTACCACCAATCTTCTCAGTAGAAGCAAATTGAGATATAGGATGCAGAGTACACTGTCGTTTGCCTCTGCGGAAGGCAATCGGTAAGTCTAAAGATATTTCAAAAGCATCCTATGGAGGAGGATCAGTGAGGTCAGGTATACTTACATCCTGAGAAGCAACTGGTGAGCAGTTATGAGTAGAAGTATGTCGGCGGGTGTATATGAGTGGGGGATCATGAAATCTGTTGACACTGGGGAGTAAACCGATATCACATGGAATAGAGTGCAAGGGAACCAATGATATAGGCAAAGGAATAGACATTGACTTGTCTGATAGTGATGGAGTAGACTGAAAATAAGGACGTGACTCAAAGAATATAACATCCGCATTGATGTACTCTTATGAGTATGGGAGTCAAAACAGATATAACCCTTTTGGTGTTTTGGATAACCAATGAAAACACATTTAATTGATTGTGCACCAAGTTTGTCTCTATTAGGACCAAGAATGTGAACAAAGCAAGTTCACTCAAAGACTTTTGGTGGAAGGGAAAGCAAAGGTCTATCTGGATAGAGAACTTGAATAGGAATTTGATTGCCAATGGACGAGGATGGAAGACGGTTAATTAGGTAACATGCAGCAAGCATAGCATCACCTCAAAATGGGGCCGGAACACAGCTATGTATCATGAGAGTACGAGCCATGTCAAGTAACTGACGATGTTTACGTTCGGCAATACCATTTTGTTGAGACTTGAGAAGTATAGGGACAAATAAATTGAGGGCAAATTCCATTTTTGGTGTAAAAGTGCAGCAATGTATTGGATTTGAACTCACAAGCATTATCAGTGTGAATGTTTTGACAATGGAACTCAACTGAGTCTTTATTTCAATAATGAAATTTTGAAGAATACAAATAACTTCAAACCTTTTTTTTAACAAGAACACCCAACTAAGACGAGAAAAATCATCAACAATAACAAAGCAATACTTAATATTTGGAGCCATTTGGTGTGCCTTGTTAGTTTGTGAATGTAATTCTTTGAATATAAAATATAAATATTCTCTATGACATTTGTTGTTTCATGTTTGTGAAAGTGTTTACAGTTGTAAAATATCAACAATAGAGTTTTTTATTCAATTCAATGCACTAATAATGCTACTTTTATTGATTAATCATTACTAAAATTTGTGAACATTTTTTTTACTTTTTGAGTGTGTGGATTATTTATGACAATTATTGTTGTATATACATACATCCTTAGACAAACACACACACACACACACACACACACACACACACACACATAGATATATATACATACATACCTATGTCACACGGGTACTTCTCTTAAGGAGGAGTACCCGCATGGTACGGGAACGGGTACGGCCCTGGGTGCGGCAAAGGTGCGGTCAACGCAGTACCGGGTACGGTCAAAGTACCCAGGATCATTTTTGTCCATTTTTGGACTCGGTCAACTTTGACAGAGTCCAAAGTTGTCCAGTTTTTTAGTTGAAAATTAAAAATCCCCCTCTCTTTTCGTGTTTCCTTTTTCACTCTAATGTCTAAACATTTCTTGTATATAGTTCCTCACAACTTTTCATTTAAAATCTTCCATACAATGTTTCGAAAATCGATCCCTTCTCTATAACTTGACTCTTCGATAATAGTGCGAGCCATAACCATAGCGATGTCAATATATCTTAAAAGCGTGACTTGTTGCTCCTTCTAATCTTGATGATGCGATGAAGAATCAAGAAAGTTGATATATTTGTATGTTAATTACTTCCATACTGTGTTTTAGATCATGATTTATGAATATGTTATTCATTTTGAAATTTTTGGACATATATATATATATATATATATATATATATATATATATATATATATATATATATATATATATATATGTCTGTGTGTGTGTACGGCCGTACCCCCGCACCCAAATTTTTTGAAAATGGTCTGTACCCGTACCTATGTGACATAGCCTGAGCCTCTTCCCCTTGTAGCATGTCCACGTCCTCCAGACACGGCTAAGGCAGCAGCAAGAGACTCACTCTGGGGCTGAGAGAGAGATACAGCCAATCTACTGAGTCTATTATATGCCTCAACAAGATCTGGAATTTTTGCGCCAGTAAGCATCTGAACTTTAGCTACCTCATAGAACTTTGCCACCATTGTCTGCTCAAAATGGGTCTTGTAACATGCCTGATGTGGAGGTCGAAGAGCTTTCAATCGTTCATATATTGCTTTAACTGAAGCAAAGTATTGAGGTAATTCCAAGTCACCTTGCTGCAGTTTGAGTAACTCTTCCTCAACTTGTAAAATTTTTGAAACATTCTTGTCATGAGAATAAGTCTTGTCTCAAAAATGTCCACATGTGTCATGAGAATAAGTCTCTCAAAAATGTCCACATGTGTTTAGCAGTCGTACAGTAAGCAAGAGTAGGAGTGATATCAGATTGCACACTGTTCATAATCCACGACATAACAATACTCTAAGTAACATGGGTACGGCTAGGAGGGCCCCGTACCCTACCGGTACGGGTACGGGGTTGGGTACGGCGGGAAATTATAAAAAATAAAAAAAAAATCTAAAAAATCTAAAAAAAATCCAAAAAATAAAAAAAATCAGAAAAAACTAGTAAAAATCAGAAAAATTCAAGAAAAATGTATTTAAAGGAACACCCTTAGCATTTTGTTATTGTTTAAAATTTTTTGATATATATATATATATATATATATATATATATATATATATATATATATATATATATATATATGTCCGTGTGTACGGCCGTACCTCTGTACCCACGTTTTTTGAAAATGGTCCGTACCCGTACCAATACCGGTACCCGTACCTATGTGACATAGACAATACTACTATCTTCTTTTCATGTGGTATACTTTCCTGTTTAAAACTTGGTTCATCTTCTTCCCAACAACTTTGTATTCAGTATGAGACTCGATCTTAGGGTTGTCTGTCATATTAGACTGTTGTTCAAAATCCATCGTGAGACACAAACAACTGAACCACACAGTCTGACTGAAATACGCAGTAGTAAGTAGAATATGCAGCTGCAGTGAGCAGATGATAAAGAGAACACGCAGCAGTAGTTAAAGCAGTAAACAGATGATAAGGAGCTTTCTGCTGAAAAAAAAAATCCACTTTATAACGCAGACAGCTGGTCCACGACAGACAAGAGGCAGGTCATCGTAGATATATTTTTCATGCCTTGTTTAACTCCACATGTATCAGTCCTAACATCCACGCCATGCCACTCTTTGAGGACTGATCATATATTCCACCGACATGATAAAAGACAATTTTAATACTTACTGTTGTTCCCACTGTTAGCAGAAGTGACCAGCATCAAGGAAGAAGACTCCAGCGATGTTATGACTTACTGTTGTTCCACGCTTAGCAGAAGTGACCAGCGACAAGGAAAAAGACTCCAGCAATGTTTCGACTCTATTTTTGCAACCACGTCCACTTCAACAAGGCATCGATCTAGGGTTTTAATCTTTTGTTGAGAAAACCCTAGATCGAGGCCAATATGCACGATCCACAAGTTTTACCCACACAATCCACAATGAGAACATAAGAGAAGGATGGAGGAAGATGATGGGTAAGATGATGATGACGAGGGAGAGAGGTGTCAGTCCGAAGAAGGGTTGGGCTCTGATACCTTGTTGCTGGTAGCAAGAAGGAAGAAGAGAAGAGGGAGAGAGAGAGAGAGATTTCTGTTCGTTATTTCAGTAATCGGCCCTATTCTCATGTTAAATGAGAACTAGAGTAAAACCACAAATTACAAGATAAGTCCACGACTAGAACATTTATTTGTAAAGAGCTGTTCCTAATACACTTAAAGATTCAAAACACCACCTAACATAAATATTATTCAACACTTTCCATTGCCTCCAACTCTTCACACATAACTGTTTGTTATTAATGTCATGATGCAACCTCTATCTAAGGCTTCAGTTCAAGAAAAACTGCATAGGCTAGAACCATAATAAGCAAAGCTGATTGGAGGAATGCATTGTACTTGAGGAATAGATGGTGAATCCTATGCTCAATAAGAAAGTTTAGGATTCTGATTAGAAAGAGGCACTTCTATTTTATCATGCTGTTAAAAAGCGATTGACTTGGTCAACCCTAGGTGTCTCCTACTATAGGTTCCTAGCATCTTGCTGTGCCTATGCCTTGTGTTATCAGAAAATGATAATTGATAAAGAGAACTTAAGTTCAAGACTTCCCAAAACTTTGACCAGTCCAAATAATTGGGCAGATGTCCACAAACTCTAGGAACTAGCCGCCAACAAATCCATACCTTTTTGGTAGTCATAAATTGATGGGCTTCTTGTGCCTCAGGATGCCTTATAAGCAACACTTCACCATCTGTAGAGATACTTTGTCTCTAAGATGAGAAGGAATAAGAACAACGGCATGTATTTTTGAAGCACCTTTATAACTCTTAGTTACCACATTTAGTCTAATACCTAGAGAGGCATAAAGAGGGAAACACATATTGTGACCTAGAACTGCATGATACTTAAAAGCAATGGGGAAAATGTTGTGGCATTGTTTTGCTGATTCCTTTGAACTTGGAACCAAATGTTGAGAAAAGTAGGGGAAACCTTGTTTACTTCTGGTCCATATTATCCTCCCTGATGATTGATCCTGCCCAAAGCAAAGATTAAGAGTAAACTGTAAAAGTAACTTTTAAATATCTTCCACAATAAATAATGTTATTTATCTAGTGTGTCTTTGTTGCTATATTTCTTGGAAATTTTCTTAGAATATTGTTAGTTTACTAGGCTTGTAACACGATCAGTTTTACACTATGCTCACTTGTTACTCAGTCACGGCATGCTTGTACTATAAATTATTTGAATTTGTTATTTATGTAATGAATTCATTGGAGTGGATAATTATCACCCCATTCATGCATGAGAGTAATAAGTGAACTACATTAAATTATGATTTGAAGTATTAATCTATTCCTTTTTTTTTTTATGTTTTTCTACCTTTTCTTCTATGGGTTTACTTCATCAAAGTCTTAGTTTTTCTGGACAATAACTTCATCTATGGTCATCTCAGGCACAAAGAAAAGAAGAACGACTGGCGAATGCCTTGGAAAAAATAAAGCCTCCATCGCCACCTACAGAGAGTACACATGATCCTGAGATACTAACTCCAGAGGAGCATTTTTACTTCCTCAAGATGGGCAACAAATGTAAAAATTACGTCCCAGTTGGCCGTCGTGGTATTTTCCAAGGAGTGATTCTGAATATGCATTTGCACTGGAAAAAGCATGAGACTTTAAAGGTTATTGTAAAGACATTTACGCCTGAAGAAGTGAAGGAAATTGCGGCAGAATTAGCACAACTAAGTGGTGGCATTGTGCTTGACGTACAAGAAGGAAACACTATCATTATGTATCGTGGGAAAAACTACTCTCAACCTCCACCTGAGATCATGTCTCCTAGAGTCTCTCTCTCTAGAAAGAAGGTAAGCAGATATTTTGTTCAATCACAAATTGTAAATTATTGGAAGTTTTAACCATTCCCTCGATGGGATTTGATTTTGTTTTGGAGCCATCCGAATTTGACTGGCTTTTCCCTTCAAATTTGATGAAGTCAAGTTTGGCTTTTCACTGGGTAATAAAAGTCTGTCTAGCCACACAAGTGAGAGGCTAGAAAACAAGTCCTAGTTTTGGAAACAAGAAAAATGCAACGGAATAGCATCTTTTAGAATATATGCTGGAAGTCTGTTATATTTTTGACATAATCTCTTTTTCATTTTCGCAGGCACTAGACAAGTCCAAGTTTAGGGATGCCCTTCGTGCTGCCCGAATCTTTATCCCAAGATTGGAACATCAACTTGAAGCTCTGCAAGCATCAGCATGCAATAGTAAGAATGAGAAAGATGAGAACAAGAACAACATTGTAGAAACTTGCAGTTATGTTCATGAGTTCCACGATGATGCAGTTAAATTCTCTGAGCCTGAAGTTTCCAGTAACGTCTATGATCCATCTAGACGAGGACCGGTTACAGAGTTTAATGACGAAATTTCTGAACCTGAATCACTATCTGATATTTTTGAAACAGATAGCGATGTTGAGACAGCTAGCAAAGGTGAGAACACATTGTATTTGGATGCAATTGATGCAATGCCAGTGGAAGTTAATGACAATCCTTCTGAGGATTTTGAAGAGTATCTTCGGCAGTTTTCCTGTAACTCAAAGGTTGTTAACGGGTCTGATGAAGTTGAGAAACTTGAATTTGATGAAATAGATCGGTTATTTATGCGCTCAGCATCCCTCCTAAAGAAAAAAAGAAAATGAGAACGTGAGATTGGAATTGAGATAAGCTGAGGTTTTGTTCTTAGTTGTTTAGACCTGCCAGCATGTAGGGTCTGTCTTGACTATGTCATGTGCAAGAACCTTCTAATGGCATTAATGCCTTGATCACCATGTAATTATTGTAACAATTCGTAAATGCATAAAAAATTTATAAAGTTCCCCATTCTTTGTCCAAACTGGGTACGCTATACGTTTGCCACACTGATCAATATCTCAAGAATCCTGTTCTTCCGTTTCACAAGGTGCTTTCTCCTTGTCTTCAAGTATTTTCCATTCCAAACTGCTTCAATTTTTCATGCGACTGTAAGCTGTTATCTCTGTGCTGGCAAACTAATTAAATTGTAGATTTTAGTGGTCGATTTCCCTGTCTCATGAACCTACCTCTAAAATTGAGGCAGATTTGTATAACAATCTGACACAGTATTCCATGAATCTGCCCTACTTTTTTGATGCAGGTTCATGGGACTGTAACAGGATGTTACTGTTACCAAACACTGTGTTTGGCATTAGCAACACATTGATACTGCTTTATGAATCTGCCCCATCATAGAATAGTGTGTTACAGTACTTCATGAACTTGTACTATCTTTTGAGGCAGATTCCTAAGACAGTAACAGTTTGTTACTGTCGCCAAACAACACTTAAATGATCAACTTGAGCACTGGAGGACAACCCATGGGACTTGAACCTAATTGCCATACGGTAGTCAAGCCGATCTCGTGACAGGCTAACTCCTTCGTAATAAACCAATATTTGCGTAACTCTTGCTCTTTCTGGCTTCTTAAAATTCTGTAATTTTCTCATCTAAATGGAGTGGTTCCCATGGATTCTATGAGAAACGACAATTGGAATAGATCGTTGTAAACTATACTTTCCGAACCTGATACTCCGCATGCATGTAGATGACCGCAGTGAACGCGACGAGCATCGCGAGCGTAGTCGTAAAGAAGAACCAGTTAACAAACACTTCTTGGTCCTTGCCCTTGTCAAATTGGTTTGCACCAACCGTGACAAAGGTGAAGCTTGTCCCGGCTGCACTGAGTGTGACCACTGCAAAGGCTAAGCACAGCGGGTGAACAATTAGCGGAGACAAAAATTTTGGCTGGTGGGAGCACTAGTCCAATAATCTTAATGTTTTAAGGGGCACCTATAATATAAACAACCAAATATATGAAATTATTAGCATAAAATAAGCAAAGTTTGTGAGGTTAGTGTAGGTAATTGCCCACACTAGCCACCATCTGTCCACTAGGGTGAATTGAGTTGGCATGAGCTCAGTACATGGTTACAGGAAGGCGTCGCCTAGGATAGGATTACTGACACAATTGTATCGTCAGTGTTCTCTGCATACTTGGAAAATTACCATTAAGGAAGCACCAATAAGGGGCAGAGCAAAAAAAAAATTAGTTAAAAGGGATAAATCATATAATTTTAAATTTTTGAGGAGAATCTATACATATAAGACAAGCTGCCATGAAATTTCAAATTAAAAATAAACACTTTTCTGTAAGATTGTATCGACAGTTGCCCAAAACCCCACACCGCCTAAGCTCCTAGCTCTAATGCTTTTATAGTTTCTATAATAACATATTGGGCAGAGTGCTCCATATCCATGTTATGCTTACATGGAAAATGGTATTCTCACATTTTAAACTGAGAGGCATATATGTAATTTTAAAAAGGCATTTTTGACTCATTCACATTGTTGCCCGTAATGATTTCTCCCACCATCGAAAGAACAACCCAAAGTTTTTGCTGTTATTTAACAATCAAGTCGGTAATCGTACCGGAGCCAAGGGGTGGGGGTCAGGGCCACCTAAAAAAAATAAAAAAAAAACTTACATGTAAATTTTAAAAAAATCGTATTTATTTCGTAACATTTCAATGTCTCTGCTCCCTTCATAAAAAAAATTATTGGCTTTGCCCTTGCAACTAACCACACATATTGCTTAGTCTAACTTAGAGGCCAGAACTAGAATCACCTGTTACAAATACAAAATCATATTCCAAATAGCCTATCATAAATACAAAACCATATTCCAATTTTTTTTTTCATATATTCAAATTTGGATGTCTTCAAAAACATATATCCTTTGATAAGAAAAATCATATTTTGAATGCTATACACACACACACACACACACACACACACATATATATATATATATATATATATATATATATATATATATATATATATATATATATATTGAAAGAGAGAGAGAGAGCTGATAAAATGAAAATATATAACAAAATTTGAGGACAAGATGTTCCCCAGGTACAAAAAACAAACCGCAAAAAAACAAACCGCAAAAACAAAAGCAGAAAGAAGAAATATACAATATAATGCTCAGAAAATGAGAGTCAGGGTGAGAGAGGAGAGGACAGACGGAGCGGCACTATCATCCAACCGCAGACGAGCAGAAAGAAGAAATATACAATATAATGCTCAGAAAATGAGAGTCAGGGTGAGAGAGGAGAGGACAGACGGAGCGGCACTATCATCCAGCCGCAGACGAGCATCGGCGCTTCAATCGGATGGCAAACTGAACATCCCATTGTACAAGACGAGCCACCGAATCTGGCGAAGAGAAGGTGCCCCTGAAGACCCAGTTGTTGCGCTCCTCCCAAATGCGCCACCAAGCTGAAATGAGCCACGGCCTCCAGACATGACCCCAGGAAGCAGACAGGCGGGGGGAAGGACAAAAGATGAAAAGAAGACGAATGGATGGTGGGTTTGGAAGACTATTAACAAGGGAAAGCCAAGTAGAAGCAAGAACACTATAGAAGAAATGGCAAGAAGTAAAAAGGTGGACCCGAGACTCAGTCGCGACCAGACATAGGGGACACTGGTTAGCCAAACTGATGCCAATGTGCTGTAGGTGGTCAAAAGTGTTTATATGGCCAGTAAGGAGAAGCCAGACAAAAGCAGTGGCATGAGGAGAGGGGCCAGGAGACCAAAGGGAACGGGGTGGTAGCGACGAGACAGAAGGACCAAAGGAGGCGAGGTAGCAAGAAGAAAAAGTGAACTCACGGGAAAGTGAGAGAGGCCAGGATGGGGACGCAGACGATGAGAGGTCAGCAAGGTGGAGGAAAAGAGGAAGGACAGAAAGCATGTTGCACCAAAAGTGAGAGGGGGAGACATGAGAGATAGAACTATTCCAGACGCTGGGGGAAGGCAGATCAAATTTAAAAATAATGAATTGGGTGATGGGAGAATGCTCAGTTGCTAACTGCCACCACCAAGAACACAGAGAAGACTCGCAAGCTCGACTAAGGTTGGTAACCCCAGCACCCCCCTAGAAAACACGGAAAGGCAACCACATCCCAATGCGCTAGGCGATCTGAAGGTCGATCACCATTCCAAATAAACTTACGAATAAGCTTATTGAACGTACTCAAAACGGCTACAGAAGGCCGAAAGACGGCCAAGGCATGGAGTGGGACAGACGCAAGGCAGTGCTTAGCTAGAGTAATACGACCTGGGAGGGAAAGTAGTTTTCCCTACCAACACTGAAGGCGATCATTAAGCTTCTGCTTCATTCCATTCCAAAAGGAGGGTGCAGGAGGTGACAACGTAATCTGAAGTCCTAAGTACTCCATGGGCAGGCAAGAAGCCTTACACCCAAAGCACGCTTCCGCAAGAAGTATCGTGGCCGGATCCGCGTGAATAAAAGAGAGCTGACATTTAGCGGAATTGATAGAAAGACCCGAGATGAGTTCAAAAACCCGAAGGATGAGCCACGTTCTCACAATCTGCTGGCGGGAAGCATTGCCGAACAAGAGAAAGTCGTCAGCATACTGAAGGGTGGAGAAGTTCTGTAGGTGGGAGAGCAAATGAGGAGTGAGGAAGCCAACGACCGTAGCGTGATGAAAAAACACAGAAAAACTCTCAGCAACCAAGTTGGAAAGCAAGGGCGATAATGGGCAACCTTGATGGAGGCCACGCTCGAGACAGAAGAAATCGCCACACTTCCCATTGAAGGAAACCGCAAGCTGGGCCCCAGTGACGAGCGACATAACCCACTATTTGAACGATGGACCAAAAGCAAGACGGGTAAGGAGGTCAGAAAGGAATTCCCAACTGACCGAGTCAAAGGCTTTAGAGATGTCCAACTTAAGGATGAATGAAGGAAGTCGTAGACAGTAAAGGGAGTGAACGACCTCATTGGCCAGGACAACCGCGTCCTGCAGACGTCGACCCTTGATAAAAGCAACCTGAAAGGGGCTAATGATAGAAGACATGACAGGCGCAAGCCGCAGTGAGAGCAATTTAGCAATAATCTTGTAAGGTGTGCCTAGGATGGAGATCGGGCGAAAGTGGGTGACGTCCGTAGGGTTAGGGCGCTTAGGCACCAAGACGCAGGTAGCTTGATTGAATTCCTTCAGGAAAATGGAACTGAAGGCGAACTCATCACAAAACTCAAACACAGTGCTACAAACCTCCCAAAAGGTACGAAAAAATTCGACAGGAAAACCATCAATGCCGGGCGCCTTACCAGAGCTAAGGGCCCAGACTGCGTTCTTGATCTCTTGGTGCAGGAAGGGCCGCTCAAGAGAGATCGCACAAGAGACAGAGAGAGAGGAGAGGTGAAAATCCGGTAATGGGGCACGGAAGCGAAAAGGTTTAGAATAGAAGTCCCGGAAATGAGTGCTCAGAGCCGGGAGGATGTCACCGCCAAGAAAAACCCTACTCCCGATAACCATGGACTGGAGCAACATCTGACGGCGCCTTTGAGAGGCAGCCAAGTGGAAGAATCTAGAGTTCTGGTCCCCATGCGCAAGCCAAGCCAACGTAGAACGTTGTTGCCAGTGGATGGACTCCCTCATCTGCCACTCCTAGGCAAGATACTGAAGACAAAGTAGACGAGAAGATTGATCTGCAGAAATATTGTCAGAAGCCTGAATGGACAGGATCTCCTCATCCCAATCGGCTACCTCAGAAAATTTGTTGTTCCAGAATATGTGCTTCCAGGCGAGGGTCTCCCTCCTTATGCAGTGCAACTTCCGTGATAACCTGAAAGCAGCCCACCTACCATTGATGGCTCGAGCCCGCCAAATAAGAACGGTGGCCACAAAGGATTCATCTCGGAGCCACCAAAGCTCAAAACGTAACCTGGCGGGCCCGCTACCAGCTCTACCCCGATGAAGGGAAAGAAGCAGCGGGGCATGATCAGACAAGTGCCTCGGACCAAGATCCAAGGAGGACAAAGGAAAAGCAGAGAACAACTCAGGCGAGAGGAAGATACGATCCAACCTACGAAGGATCGGAGGGTTCCTATTGATGGACCAAGTAAACGTACCATTAGTCGACGGCACGTCAAAAAGACTGAACTCGTCAACGAACGATCAGAAAGGAGACATAGACTGGCCAAAAGAGAGCGGGGAGGACGAGTCGGCAGGACTAAGCAAACAGTTGAAGTCTCCTGCCAGCAGCCAAGGAGAAGCTGCAAGCTGGCGAACCTGATGCAGCTCAGCCCACAGCTGCCCACGCAAAGCCCAACGCAAGGGCCATAAACAGCAGTAACTAGAGAAAGGTGAAGTGATCAACTAAGTGTTATCACAAGGTGACTGGTTGCCAGCATAATGAAGCATGGACTGGCAATAAAATCTGGCAGAATGGAAACGCTTTCACTCAAAGTTCTTGTGGACCCCCACACATTTCAGTCTACATTATTGCGGATTAAATGGGGAACCCTAAAAATGCATGCGTGAAGGATAAGTAACCAAACCACTCTACTCTTCAAATGGGGATCCCCAAAAATGCATACGTGAAGGATAAGGGAAACCAAACCAACTCCCACTCTTCAAAAATCAAAATGTATGGAGAAGGAAAGGGCTATGGACTACATTCCTCTCTCTCGCGCGGGTGCGCGGGGGTGATGAACGAGTCACCTCTAGACTGGACCCATATTGGATTCTTTGCAAGACCCGACCAAGTATTCATTTACCAGCTGCAAAAGATCCGATGGAGGTCCAAAAGCTAATGGCAGACCCGGTTTGATTCCACGGTGCCGTCAGCCTTCTTTTTGAATCAAACCGACGTTAACATCCTTGCCTAAGCTGCTTTTCGGTGGTTAACTTTGTCCGCTGCCTATTTTTTATTAAAATGATCGTATCACATTAATCAAGACTATATACCAGCATAGGTGAATGAAACGGGGTCTGACCTCATTCACAAGTCCGCTCAACACAACTTTATGTTGGAAGGGGTCGTTTGCCTGGATCTGTCTCAACATTGGGTCTGATTCATAGAACACTACTACTACTTTTATATGAATCTGCTTCAATCTTCGACACATTCATGAGACACTCACAGAATGTCCTTACAGCCAATTGGGCTGGGCCGATTATATTCATGGCTAGCAATACCTAATCATCAACTGGAACCGCTGCAACAACAGCCGTGCTGGAGGATGGATCCCTTTGCGCATCATGCAAATCTGGATGTACTGGATCCCTCTCCCATCAATAGGCCTCCGACCACATACTATCAATGGGAACGGGTTTATCTCCCATGCACAATTACACAAATCCAAGAATAATGGCCTCTAAGATAACTCATGCCATCTGGACCCACTAAACTGGGCCCATAGATATATCCAAACCCAGGTATGGTGCTAAGTATAAGGCCAGCCCTAGGGATTGCTAGAATCCAAATCCAAAAATGCTTTTGTTTTTGCCACCAACCTACCCTAAAGTGGTTGACAAAATGACAGAAAATCTATGGCCACCAAGAAGAGGCACGTTCACATGATGCAGGCAAAGGACAATTACGTTAGCTGTACTTTGATTTATGTGATTCGAAGGGCACAGGACCCACGACCACCCCGTTTTCAACGCTAGGTGCCGTGAGGCTGGTTTTGTTTTTTTGTTTTTTTTTTTAATTGACTTGATTGCACTTGGGGCCCCTGATCCTAGACAAAGTCTCAGTGCCAATGAAAGGCTGCCCCGTCCTTTTATTGCAACTCTTTGGCCTCTGGCCCATCGGGCTGGCCCAACCTTAGCTCACATGGCTGTGAATACAGTATGTAGGTTTCTCCTTTCGATTAGGTATAGGCATGTCAATAGATTTGATTCGAATAGCATAAACTCTTAATTATATCTGGTTTCCCCAATATTTACATATTCACATTCACATTCGGATTCAAATATGAATAAAAAAGAGTCATATCTGAATCTGAATCCAAAATCTGATTTCACAATTCGATCTCGTCTGAATATGATTTTTACATTCATATCTGAGTCCGAATTTTGAACAGAATTTTTAACCATTTTCAAAATGTAAGAGCAGTAAATCCAATTTGAATCCATATCTAAATTCAATCAAATATTTATGTATATCTGAATCCGATTAAATGTCATTTCTTAATCCGAATTTGATCTGATTTCTTACTCGAATATTAATTTTTTTCATGTTCGGTTTTTTTTCGGTCAGACATATTGACATCCCTGGTTGCGCGACACGAGTCAACTGACTTGACTTGAGCCTAGTAAAGGCTCCTTCTAGTATACTCTCTCGTGATTTTTCTAAAGTTGGGCTGGTGGCAGACAACTGTAGTCCGGCCGTCACAACTCCTTGATTTGGTGGCAGACAACTGAGCAGCTTTCACTTTGAAAAGGCTATATGTTTGGGCTTCATCATTCCAATTTTGCGTTTGGGACTGAAATGATTAAAAATGCGCTTCTATTTTAGGAAGGGGAGGAGACCCCCTGATCCCTATACTATACGGGTGCAAAAGTTAAAAGGGAGAAGATTCCTTTTAAAAAAGTGTTTAAAGTACTCACATTGGCCAATTACCAAAACAGCCCTCCACTTTATAAGCTATGAAGGGGAATTGCCAACTCATGCAGACCCATACCTTCTTGTTCGGGTTTGAAGTTGCATCATACTCTCGTGTCAGCTATTGACATACATGCTGATAGGTTGAGCATATTCTTATATACCTTGTCTTGTCTTGAGTGAGTGAAAGGAGCATTTCAAGCGCTCACCCAACCCCTCATCCTTTTAGAGTATAGGACATGCTTTCGGTGCCGTCCTTTCTGTGCTTCAACTTACATGTCATGACTTCTTTTTATAGTATAAAGTATTGACTCTGAAAATTTAAAATGAAAACTGGCTCTCTACTCTAACCATTGTGCCAATTGGCTTGTGCCTTTTATGAGTTACATGCATCACAAAATATTTGTAGAATGGCCATAGTACAGCTTTATCAATCATCTAACCAAGTAGGCAGAAAATTCTAACTAAGGGGCACTAATTATAAAAATTCAAATTTCTAAAATGCACCGATATATAAATTAAGAAAATTTCTCTAAAATATCAATATAAAAGTAAGAATTTCTTGTGAGCAATTGCCCACCCAGTGCCTGCTCCTGCGTCTGCCCCCAAGCCAACTGTATGGAGATCTTGTTGGCCAAGATGACCTCAAAGAGGGCCGTAAGTGCGGATTCAGAACGACTGCTTTGCGCAGATGATTTGGCCAAACACAAGATTAAGCGCAACTCAAAGGGAAATTGGGAAGAGTCTCGCCGCAAAGTACAGAGATCAGCGCAAGTTTGAATTGAAAAATGTCGTTTCCTCTGTGGTTGATGTACTAGTTCATTGTAGGGATCTTGACCAAGTTCATCGCGGAGCTTTCAAGGAAGCTAATTCCGATCGGAAAAAATTCCGTTGCCAACTTGCTTGAGTCAAATTGACTGGGAACTTGGGCGGTCAATAATTTTTTTCCTAGCTAAATATTTATATCAAAAATTGATCATGTATTTTATGATGGATGACCTTTAATTAGAAATTAACATGAAAGTGTGCTTCAGTTATATAAATGTTTTAACTACCATATTATATCTTTAAGGAGTATTTGAGGTAGCTGGAATTGTAGAATTTTATAACTAAAATTTTCATTTTTAATGAAATGGAAATTACGTTATCAAATAAAAAAAAAAATTGATTTTGAAACTATAGATTTATTTTGGAATCAAAATTCTGGACCTTAAGGAGTGGAATTGTAATTGTAAAATTTTGAAACTTTTCTCATCTCTCTTTAAGGCACATGTCATGAAAGTTCTAATTTATCAATGCTAGAATTTTAATTCCTGTTTTATCAAATATGTCCTTTTCAATTATGGAATCAAAATTTCGTGTTATCAAATATAAAGGTATAGTTTAACAGCTAAGAATCATGGAATTGGAATAAGGTTTCAGGAAGGAAACAAAGTTCTAGGAATGAGTGCAGTGGAAACAAAAAGCACATTTCCAAAATTTCTTTTTGTTTGATAGACCTTGATATGTGTCGTCAGAAACAAGTTTCCTTGTTTGATAAGCATGTGAAAAATAAAAAGGAAAACCTTCGGAAATTAAGTAGTATTTTGGAATTTTTTAAAATCATGAGCCACATAAGTAAGTTTGTTAAAGGATGCCACATCATTTTGAAAATGTAAAAAGGTTGAGGCTGAAGTGAAATTTTTGTATAGAAAGGGTTCGGCAATATTGTTTTTCATTCTCCTCTTCTTTGTTTCCAGCTTTAGTGTTTTTTCTTCTTCCTCTTTTCCATTTGTTTTAGGAGACGTCTTGTTCCCAAATGTTGTTATATATTTTCCATTTTATCGGCTCTTTTTCATTTGTTCATCCTAAAGAGCTCTTAACTAGAGCTCTTAACTGTGGTAATGGTCACGGCAACAAAGGGTACGACGGCAACAAAGATGATGACGGCGACATAGGGTTTTTCTCTCTCCCTCCCTCTATTGGGAACCATCAACGCAGTGAATCCTTTGCATCACTCTCACACCAAGGCACGGGTGGAGCCAAGGAGGACCAGGGTGACCCGCATGGTCCTGGCCTCATCTTATTTTTTAATTTACATGTAAATTTTAAAAAATTTCACTTATCTTATATAAAAATTTAAAAAAATAATATTTCGGACCCTTATCAAAATTTAGAAACTTTAATTCAGTCCCCCTCATGAAAAAATTCTGGCTCTCCCAAACGGATAGTGTTGATGATCTCATGAGTAATTTACAATGCGACCAACTTTCATCAAGATGAATATGCAAGGCGAGAAAGTCTCCCGGGGATGTTTTTATTTGTGATATGTTAAGTAGCCTAAATCAACAAGTACGAGCTTATAATGATCGTACTTCATATCATTTGACGGAACAAGCTAGTGACACGGTATCAAAGTTATTCAAAAACTATGAAATTGATTTATCTACCTATTTGAAAGTTATTAAATTTGTGTCACATATATAGCATGTGATCATATTCTTTTTGTATTCCACCATAGTTGGGGATTGAGTACTTGCATACCAAAATTTGATGACATTAGGTATGTTTTTTTTTTTTTTTTGTTGAAACCAATTTTTTAGTTAGATATTTAATTTTTTATTGTATTTTTTAAATAAATTTTTAGGTACAATTTCTATTAAGCATGCATAGTGAGTAATATTTTCTGTGATACTTCATTTTCAAGAATACTTGTTTATCTTAGTTGAGTTAATATATTTATTTTTTATCTTATATGTGCTAATTTATGTTATCATTAGTATGTTTTATGTATAAAATGGAGATTCCCAAAAAAATTAAAGGCATTGTGCTCCCTGTCTACCAAAGTCGAAGTGAAGTTGGTCTGATCTCGGGTTTCTAAGAGGCACTTTTGGTAAGTGAGGTTTTTTAGGGAATTTAATATTTCATTAAATTTTTTTAATGGCGCCAAAGTTGAACCAACCAATTTAAAAGATATTGTGTTTCACAAGTACGTAAAACGTTAATATAGGGGTGTACGAAAAGCCAATTATGCCAACTATTTAATGCCATCAACTATATGTTTACATTGTTAAGTACATATAACTTGATGTAACTTAAAAGATTATATTACTTTCGTGTATTACCACGATTTTTAGATACAGGGACAGCTTAAAGCGTTGTAGAGATGCCAACTATGCCCATCTTTTCACCAAATGATCACGTCTTAAATAGTACTTCACAAAGATTTGAGCCAACTCGAGCTTGACTCTGAACTCGCTCAAAAAAACTTGGCTCGTGCTCAACTTGTTTATAAATGAATTAAGTTTGAGCTTACAAATATACTTAAAATGATAAACGAGTCGAGTTTGAGTTCCAAGAACTCGACTCGACTCGCATAGGTACTCCATATAATATTGCTAAAGCTGGTTCACTGAACCACTGGTTTTAAGTTTTAGGATAAAAACAAATTTTCTTAAGTTACACGAGTTACCGCTTACACATATTAAACGCTTACACGAGTTAACCCTTACACGAGTTAAACAAGTTAATGCTTACACGAGTTAAGGCTGAATGAGTTAACACCTAAACAAATTAAATGTGTTAAACGAGTTTAGTTTAAGCTCGATTTTGTGTAGTCGAGTCTAACTCGAGCTATAGCAAGGAACTCGAATCGAGTTCAAGTTAAGCTCAAAACTCGACTCAGCTTCTCTGCAGCCCTAACCATAGGCATGGAGAAAGAATTGTGTGTTTGTGAAGACAGGAAGGCGACTTGTAAATTCAAAACTGTCGGTTATTATAAAATAACCTCTGCTGCGCCTTGCTTTAATAATTTTGGAGTTCTAATGAGAATCCGAAGCAATCAAAATTAGCTGACCTGCCTCCTTAAAAAACTAAAAAGTTCTCACTTACGAGGGCTTCCTTTTATATATAAATTTGTTTGTTAGGAAACAGGCATAGTATAGTTGGTTGTGTGTTGTAATGGACCCTAAAATTTTAGACACATTAAACTATACTATAAGCCTATCCAGACCTCAAAGCAATGCTTTTTCTTCTAGGAGAAGGGAAGGCCTAAGCTTTTATATATATATATATATATATATATATATATATATATATATATATATATATATATATATATATATATATATATATATATATATATATATATATATATATATATATATATATATATATATATTCGTTAGCTTACCCTACACACAAGTGTAAACATTTATTATCACATTGCCGATTTTCTATAATGAGTCTCACTTTTACTGACGACTCTTAATTAAAGCTTTATTTTCTATATTGCCCACTGCTATGGTCAAAGGGAACACCACTAACACTGGTGTTCTTTTTGTTCAAGTAAAGGTGCAAATCTTTGTTTTAAGTTAAAAGGACAATATTGTCAGAGAAGAAAAGGTTGAGTGAAAAAAAAGATGGAACCTATGGGGCATGTATCTGTTATAACGATTAAGAAGAAGGGTCGAACTGAAATTTCTCCTCGAACTAATGCCACTTGTTTCCCGGAAAAGGATTGTAACTTTACCTACAATCATTGTAAGGTTTCGTGCAGATTAAACTTGTTTATTTAATTCGATGAGTAAGGGAGTCAGGCGCGGTTGGTAAAAGTTTCCTTTTTTTTAAAAAAAATTATTCAGTTTAGGTATGCGGGCCACGACGCCACACGGTTCCAACTCATCATTGGTGTGCCGAGGAGAGAGAGGCGCTGCTTCACGTGAATGAATCGTCACGTTGATGGTTTTATGCTTCCCCAAGGCCAAGGATAAAGAATGCATCGATTTTTTAACGTTTAAACAAAATGGTTGCGGCTCACCAGGGAATTTCAAATACTATACTTTTAATATTCTTAAACATTTATAAAATATTTTTTTTATAAAAAGTAGGAAATTCATCAACATTTTTCACAAGATCGGTGGTGATATGAGATTTTAAGATTCCAGTTAAGATCACCATCTCTCATTCAACTTTAAATATATAAAAACACTTTTGCGAATAAAACGCGTTTTTATCAAGAAACGGTTAAAAATAAAAAATGCCGTATAAAACAAGTTTTTAAAGAGTGTTTCACGATTTTTGTAAAGGTTACTTTTAAAAAATGGCACAGCGTGTAATATCAACAAGAAAGTTGATATATTTTGAACATGATCATTCCTTTTAATGGCAAATGTATTTTTAAATAAGTAAAAAGGGCTTAGGTTAGAACTTAAAAACTTAAAATCGATCATCTCCTTCTCGTCCGTCCTCATTCGACTGAAGAGCGACGGACCGTCAGAAGATTTTTCCAGAGCATTAATCAGGCATTCGACAAAGACGCGTAGAACATAGACTACATTTTGCGTTTTGCATTCCAGCGGTGAGCATTAATCAGTCGGTAAGCATGCTGGTTTGCGTTTTCCCTTCTTGTTCTTTAGCGTTTGAGTACTTTAATTGAAACCAAACGTGTTTGTCCTCTGCCCGGTTCCATGAACTGGGCTTGTTTTATTTGTTTGGCATTAGACCATGGTGGCTCTGCCTCTACTTGTGTTTGGAAAGAGGAAGGGACACGTCTGGAAGCCATGTGATACTTGTTCAATTTCATGAACTACATACTGATCTTCAACGTCGGCCTACCCATCATGAGTCATAAAAAATTCAGTAGCTCTAATTGTCTTTGCTCATTATTATTCAAGCATACGATCAAAGGTTTATCATAAGTGTGACATCCTTTAACTTAATTTAAAAAAGAAAGCCGCATTAGGTTATTTGATTCTCCTAATTATTCTATGCAGTCCGCACATCTCATGCCATGGTTTTAAAGCATCGTTTTTCCGTATTGCTGAGATGATCATCATGATTTAAAGCGAAAAAGATCACTTTTAGTTTTCATTATTTAATTTTAATTTGTTGATTATTTAGTCATTTTCAATGTTTTTCTTTTATTTCTCATTTATTTTATTTTTATATAATTATCAGGATTTTTTATTTATTTTTAAAAAATTTACCATCTTTTTACCGTTTTATTTCTTAAATATACAACTGTGTCGTGTTATACCTGATTTTTTTCTCGCCATACAATACTCGTACATATTTTTATGTAGTTTCGAATATAAGCTTCGATACTATCAAATGTAACCAAAAGGATTTGGGTATGAAGGCAAATGATGCGTAGTTATTACTAGTTTAAAATTCTCAAAAAATCATATTGTTAAAATATATTTTATATTTTAAAATTTTTATTTTATATTTAAAAAAATAGTTTTTTAGTTGGGCCGAGCTAGGGCAGGTCTGGGCTCGAGTATTAGGTCCAAGCCCAAACTCGAGTTTCGGGGGTTGGCCACCCGGGTCCGACTCTTATCAAGCTGCCAACTCTTATCGGGCTGCCAGCGAGATGGCCAAGTCTATTCAACTCTCTTAGGGATGGGAATGTAATGCTCATAAAAAATACTCTTTTAAAAAACAGGTATCATGTGCTCCCGTTTAATACCAAAGACATGGGAGATAAGATACATTAAGAAGCTTACCCCTCATCTCAATCTGAATAATAAGCCTCATCTTATTTTTTATTCATTGATCACTTCAGTTTAAATGAATAGTACGGTGACTCGGATATTAACTAGCGAGGCTGAGGCCAAACGAGCTCAATATGTTTGAACTGTGGTCCATCTTTTAACGTTCAGATCAAACCCCCTCTTAAATGAACGACGACCAGCCAGCCAGCTGTATGACTAGGAACAAACTATTATTTCGGCTCTTTCTTTTTCACACGACAGAATGTGGACTATTTTAATAACGTTTTATATACCATTCGCTTGTTAAGGAGGTTCCCAAGTACGTAAAAAAAAAAAAAGGGAAAGAAATTCACAAGAATCTTTACATAAACACTTTACTTTGTTTTTTTATAGTTGTTCTATCGTTGGTCGCGTCATAGTTTGAAATCCCACCATGAAGGTACAACTTTAAACACATGAAAAAAAAAATTAATGTAATTTGTATTTAATAATAAAGGTTGTGTTTAATAACTTTAAATTTTAAGGTTGGTGATCATTTTAGATTTTAGCTTGTTTATGATTTGACAGATGGTTAGTTTAAACATACTAAGAAGTTCAATTTAAAATCCATTTGTGACAAGTACAAACCAAAGAAAAATTCAAAAGCTTATATATTTCTCTGCCATATTAATGCTTGGTTGTCCTCAGATTTGAGAAATTCATGCTTTAAAAACAAAAAGGGCAAAACGATAAATTGTGTCAGAGGCTGCTGCAGCGCAGCGGTGGTATCTCGAACTGACGTCCTGGCGGAGGGTAAAGCGAAAGGGCAAGAAAACATTCACGGGTTCAAGTTTCAACAGGCGAGATGGACGGAAGTGGGAGTCAACATCCATTAATGGCGTTCCTGTACCATCTTCACACACACTCACAGCCGCAGCGTGTTTGCAGAGACAGAGTACGTCCCTGACATTTAGCAGAAGAATTTCTTCTGCAGCTGAGTCCCTTTCCGGTCATCGAAAGAAGAAAGTCTTTTTATAGTTTTTTTGAGGAGAAAAAAAATGGCATCGGTACGGCCAGGCCAGCAGTAGCAGAGGCTGTACTCACCTTATCCTCCCTGCCTTTAAATTTTACTTTTTTTGTCCAAACGCTGCCTTCCTTGTCTTTTTGACATTTTGGCAGTCACTGCCCGCTTCCTTTACCCGCAGGGAATCGCCTGAAAGTGTCCTCCAAGTCCTGAAATTCTGCTGCAACACAAAAACAAAAGTCATTTTATTTGAAATATTTCATAATATTTTGGATTGATTTTGAAAGTTTGGTGAGAGAGGAGGACTTATCGAGCATACCGCCGCTTTCCTCCTCCTTTTCTGAGGAAAAATGGTTTGAGAGAGCGAGAGCGGAAGACAGGGAGAGAGAACGGGGGAGACAGAGCGGGAGAGCTGAAGGCGGAAAGAGCAAGAACGAAGAACGAGATAGAAGAGACGAGGGAGGAAGGGAGTAGACGAGGGATTGAGCAATAGAGGAAGAGAGGACGGTAGAGAAGGTACGTTTATCCGAATTTATTTTCTTCTTCAAATTTTAAAATTCCTTCCTAGATAAGAAGCTTGAATCTCTGCATTGTTCATCTATGATAGAGAAATCTGGTTTTATCAGTTTTAGCATGAGATTCTTCATAGAAATGATATAAGTTTGAATCTCTGCCTTGTTAATCTATGATAGAGAGATCTGGTTTTATCAATTTTAGCATGAGAATCTCTCTCACAGATTCAAGAAAACTACCTAGGGTTCATGGCCTTTTTTTGGCCGTAGCCTAGGTTTGAGCTGGGATCTTCCCTCGTTCTGTTCTAGTGTGTAAGCATCTCTTTCCTCGGTGGATTCGTCTGCTCATTCAGCCTGTTCTTCAGGGAGCGAAGAAGAAGTGATTCCGTATCTTTCTGGTTCCTTGCCTTATGTTCCTCATAGGATTCATTTATGGGACCCAATAGCCAATGTTGTGTCACAATATATTCTTTTCTTTCATGTCATTTAGAAAAGGAACATTCTGCTCTACTCTTCCATGTTACGTCTTGGTGGCCATAGGGCTTTAGGAAGGGATAATGTTTGTTTAGTCTTTTGTTTTCTGCGCATTGCACTTTGAGTTTTAGAGCATTTTAATTTTTATTTCTTTCATCACTGAATGCTCGTAAGAATAACGATTTCTTGATTGTTATTTTCTTGATTTTTATTTCTTTCATCACTGGATGCTCGTAAGAATAACGATTTCTTGATTTTTATTTCTTTCTTCACTGAATGGTCGTAAAAATAACGATTTAATTTGCTTCTCACCTTTCACATTTACTCGAATATAAGAATGTAAAAGTGAACTAATAACTCTGATCAGATCAACCGGTAAGAATGCTGATCTGTGTACAGGATTTTGATATCCAGGTTATGCAAAACAAGGCAGTTTGTTGTGATAATGAAAAACAGCATCATTTTTGTGAAACATTTATTCAAGAAAACTATTATTGTTTTGCTTTTCTCTAGGAAAGTAACATCGAGTGGACCTGGTGGCAAGGAATCTCCTATGCATTGGTCTTCAAAAATGAAATGCTGTAATTTATGGTTTTCTCAGTTTTTCTGTTGTGCTTCAAAATTTAGTACGATTCATCACAAGGCTATTTGCTTTTCTCATTTTGCAAGTTGAAGTTCGAATTGTGCATGCTACCGTGATAGTCTTTTATCATTGCAGTGGGCAACTTTGGTCAACAAAAGTAAAAAGATTCGAGTCTCGAGGCTTAACAAGCCTTAGAATTTTGGCTCTTGGTTTTTCACTTTTTGCTTCAGTCATTTACCTTTGCCAAATAAAACCCCTTCTTCTTCTTCTTCTCCTTCCCCCCTCTCTCTCTTGCTTCTTTCTCTCTCTCAATTACTCAGTAAGTGAAACATAAAGTACTAAAACTGCAAGCCTTTAGAAGACATATTCGCAATGCACACCATGTTGGCAGCTCCCTGCACCATTGTAGAGATATCTGTGAAGTTTAGAGCATTTTGATCCACTTAACTTGCTGATTTTCCGTCTAAATACCACATAGCTGCCTCTAGAAGGAGATATAGAGGCAAGCTATATATCTCAAACGTTTGTCTTTGATTCATTATGTTATTAATCAAAGAGAGCAAGTGCCAATTGATATTTCCCCATGCTGCTACATACCTCTGTTAAATAAAGTACACAATCTGAAACCTGAAGATATATTTTCTGGACTGAGATAGAGGATAGTTTGGTTTGGTAGTTCAAAATTCCCAACCAAGTGGCAAAAGGTACTTATGGACATGCCCTCAGTCTCTTAATCTTTAGAAGATGTTTGGTAACATGAAATATATGTTAGAATTCCATGAATCTCTTTAGAGTGTCTTGGTCAAGCTCAGTAAATAAAGCCCAAAAGAGAGGAGTGGAAATTTGTAGCTTTTGCACTCTTGAGTGATGCTTTAGCCGTGGCTATGGTTAGAGAACTTGACCCTAGAAGTGGCAGATCTAATTCTCATTGTGAACAGTTGAAACATGGTCGCTGCCTCCACAGTGATTCCCTTGCACTGGCGCGTTGTTTTTTCTGTAATCTGCAGCTAAAGGAAGCTTCTTTGTTTGTCCCTTGCTAGGCCTGCTGGCTGATTGTCCATTTCTGTCTGGTTTGAATAAATGGACAATGAAAATTTGACTACCACTCAGCGGATTTGCTGCATTTCTGATCCTGATCGTCCATTTTGAGTAGATGGTACAGATGGGATCTCTGTTTTCTGTTTTGTCCTGCTGTTCTTTATAAAATGCACCCCCTTCCATGCCAAATCATACTTGAGAGCTCTATGAAATATGTGAAAGCTTGTGTGCTCAGCTACAGTGATTTAGTACATTTTTGTCGACTCATGCTTGCTCTTTTCACTATGCAGCCTTGATTTTCTCAAAAATAAAAGAAAAAAGAAAGGCAAAGGGTCTTGGCAAGGTTGGTTGTTCAGAGTTGATTCACACACACACACACACACACAGATACTGTCCCTATTGTCGTCAGCTTTCATCTTTGAGATTGGGAAGTCTGATTTTGCCAATCCAGCAGTCTTGGTTGTCTGCATGTCCTAGTACCTTTTACTGCCTTTCAATAAGACTGCTGAAGAAAACAGGCTGCAGACACTTTTTTGAAGTGGATTGATCAGATTAGAGTTATCCTATGGATATTGCTCATCTACCATCTGATGAGTTGCACAGACAGGATCATTCTGCAGGCGGATCTCTCTCGTCATCTGTGACATAAATGGGCTTGAGTAAAAGAATCGCAGAGACCATCTAGTAGGTAGAACTAGTTCGTCATGGTTTTTGGTGCAGACATCCAATAAATCTTTGACACATGAAAAGTGATACTTGTCTCAGGCTGGCGCTATTTCGAATTTTTATGAGGCACTGATTACACATTCAAGTTACAGCTTATTTTGATCTCAGGCTGGTGCTATTTCGAATTTTTATGAGGCACTATTTACACATTTAAGTTACAGCTTATTTTGACTTAGGTGTCTAGGTGGCCCAGCCTAGTTGATAAGGTTAGCATCTAGGGCCTAGGCATGTGTTTGACTACTAGGATGATGCTTTCTGAATTTATGAAATTGCATCAGGTAAAAATCTCAAACTTTTGCCTTTTTTTATTAATATATATATTTGATGCTCCTAAAACTTCGTTTATTGCAGTTGCAGTGCTTACAACAAAGATTAAGCATTTATCATCTGTTTTGCATAAGAAGATAAATATGAGTTGATTGTTTTGACTTTACTCTTGTCTAAATCAGTGAAGCCATGGTACCATTCTCATCGCGCAGGTTTAGTTATTTAGTTTGTAAATATTTAGCTTATGTGCTTCTTTTCTGGTTCTGTCTCTAGCGTGCCGTTTTCCAACTTCAAGACTTTTCACTTCTGCAAGGGTCTGGGATAAATCTCAACTTTAACCAGATTTTGCATTCCTCCACATCAGCTGGCCAAAAATCTTGAGTATTTATAACATTTATAGCAGATAGACTTATCTGTAGCAGTGATATTTGTAGAACTTAGATCAAGCATGAATCTGTTTTTCGCTCACCAAATGTGCCATATAATCTGACGAAACCGGTTGAGGTCTTCAAGCTCAACTTGATACATACTAGTTTGTTCATAAGATGCAGCTAACCACAGACACGCCCAATCGTCCATCTATCTACCCATTCCTTGTATACCATTTGATTGCAGGACACTTTGCCTATTTGTTCATTTTATGTTTTTTTTTTTGTTACAAGTATATGGTCGCTGGTTTAAATTTGTTAATTTCCAATGATGTGATCAACTAGGCAACTAGCTAGTTTGTATTCAAAAGTATGTTGGTGCAATATATCAGCTTTGGCCTTTGGTGTTTATTCGCATGACAAGTCAACTGTTAAAGTTATCCTCTCCTGTGATCATTCCTTCTTGGGTTCTTTCTTTCTTTCTGCTCTCGGTGTAAGAATGAAAATTTTGGTCGGTCAAGAAAAAGTTCTTTTCTTTTCTTCCTTTTTCTCTTTCGTTGTTCAGAGAAACCCAACACATCCAATGTTCACTTTCAGATTTTTGGAAGCCTTTCTTGCGGGATCTATTTTTTCATCCCAAATTTCTGGTCTTTTCTGTTGCTTTTGGTGAAATATAATGTTTTTCTGGTCATTGGTTAATTCTTTTCTTCTTTTCTTATTTGCATATTGGTAATACGACAATAAATGTCATTCTTTCAAAAGAAAGGGGCCAATGAATGTCAACATCTCCACACTGCCATCGCCATTGTTTTTCATTTTTTCATCTCTCCTTGGTTCATAGTAGGGTTGAAACTTAATTCTGGCTGGAAAATTGCTGAAGGCGAGTAATTAACTTTTTTTTTTTTCTGGCGACCCTGTGATGTAAGGTAGTTGCCTCATTTCTTTTCTTAATAATTAGCATTTTTGATTTGGTGGGTGGGTGGGGTAGCATTGTTTTTCTTTGGAGAAATTTGATGGGTTTCTTGGGCTACGATGCCACAAGTTCTCAGTACATTAAAAAAAAAAGTTGCAGTTTTTGTAAATTTATTTTCATAATTTTCTGTTTTTTTTGCTCTGTTCGTAGAATATGCCACAAACACTAGAATCCTGAATAGGATACAAAGTTCTCTGTGAGAAAGCTTATGTCAATTTTCTTTCTTTCAACAGCAACCGTTTTCTGTTACTTCGTGGCTTGGAGTGAAGCTGAATTTCGTTGGACCTGATTGGTGATACCAAGGGAAACAGAATCCCTGAGTTTTCACTTCATGGCTTTTGGAGAGAGGAAAATATGATTGATCCATATTTCCATGGATTCACTGGACGAGAAATGCGTGAAGTTGGCATGCAGCCAACGAGTCAAGTCACTGATCTCCACATGTCTTCTGATGATCTTCATTGCTCTTGTCCTTCGAACGTTCATAATGGGTTCATTCTATGAGTTCATCGGAACTGGCCAGAGATACTTCAATTGGGTTCCTGGTTCGTCAGTTGACTCTAGTGCAGGAGTTAGGAGAGACAAATTTTTGGTAGTTCCTCAGATGGTTTGGGGCTTAAACAATCAAAAGATCGCCTTTGCTAGAGCTTGTTTGACTGCAAGGTTTTTAAACCGGACACTCTTGATGCCGAGCTTCAGTGCTTCGTTATTCTATAAGGAAATTGAACGTTTGGAGCCGATGGAATTTGACAAGCTATTCTCATTTGAGAAGTTTAATTTTCGCTGTCATGGGTTTGTTCAGCTTGGCCGGTTCTCAAGCCTTTCAAATCGAAGCAAGCCATTCCTGCTCAAAAAAGGGGAGGGAAGAAGGTGGACTTTGGAGAGAGATTTGACACAGTTGAAAGAGTTCAGAGAGAACCCAATTGACGAGAATGAGGTCATCAAGATTGTTGGTAAAAACCCTTTTCTTTGGCATGACCATTGGCCAGTCAAGGATTATGCAACAGTGTTCGAATGTCTGGTTTTAGTTGATGCAATAGCATCTGAAGCGACAAAGGTTGTTTCCAAACTCAGGAATCTTGGTAACAGTATGGAGAGAAATGCGCCTTCTACACAAGTACCAGCACCTTATGTTGCAGTCCACATGAGAGTGGAGAAAGATTGGATGATACACTGTAAGAATCTCGAGCAGAGGTCCAACATAAGACAGATTTGCAGTAGCAAGGAGGAGGTTATGGAAAGGGTGGCGGATATTGACAGTCTGAAGCTGCCTGTTGTGGTGTATCTAGCTGTTGCTGATGATCTCTTAGAAGACTCATCAATCTTGACTGGTTGGAAGGAAGGCATCGTTCCATTTGAGAAGAAGAAATTGGGAGTTTGGGATATCTATAAAAAGTATCCATACCTTGTACAGTCTGCAATAGATTATGATGTATGCTTGAGAGCAGATGTATTCGTGGGCAATAGCTTCTCTACATTTTCCAGCCTAATTGTGCTCGAGAGGACGCAGAAACTGATGAAGTTAGGAACTTCAATTCCATGCCATATGGAAGTTGTTGGTTCAGCAGGCGCTTCTTTTGCATACAACATACTGAGTGAAACTGGTGGACCAAAAAGATGGATGACAAACATGTCTGATTCTAGTTTGCGTGCTATCAGCTATGGAACCAACAATCTTTCCTGTTGAGATATTACTGTCTCCATCTTACTGCAAGATTCTTTTCTAGATCTCAGGAAGACCATGTGTCCAACTGGACTCCAGGAAGCTGGCTTTTTCATAATAGCAAAGACAGCTCTGTTGAGCCTAGTTCTACCTGCCATGATCTCCATTCAATATTTTAGTTGTTTAGTATTCTTTGTTGTAAGTGATCACAATAAAGTTTTTTCATTTTGATTGGTTCTATCTGTAAAAGATACGTGGTAATAAATCATGATGTGGATAATAGGACTTGGAATTTGGTGATCATAGAATGAATACATTTAATTATTTTTTGAAGAGGCACAAATTTGGATTGCTTACTGCTTACAGTTGTGTGTTACATCAGGAATGAGTCGAGTAATGGATCCATTTAACAGCAGCAGTTGTTCGAAATTAGCCTATGATTCATTTGGCTGACAATTTGATGGTATATGTTTTAGTGATCTCCATTAAGTCGGTCAGTTAATGTGGATGAGGTTCCATTTGATCTGTCCAATGTGGATGACGCGTCGGCCTTATATGTATGTGTTGCAAGTTTTCAGGAGTTTCATCGTTATACCTTTTTGTTTTCTCACTAATACTAGGAAACGGCCCGTCCTTAAAGAAATCTCAAGTTATATATATACGAATTATTTGGCAAAACGTAAACTTTCATTTTAAGAATACATCTTTTTTTTTTTTATAGATTTTCACAGATAGAATGGAAAAAAGAAGAAATACACTGCCCTCCTGAAATTATGCAGTTACAAACATGTGGAAACTTTATTACGTTAATTTCTTAAATAATATAATGAGATAAAGTAAAATAACTTGAAATTGCAGATGTATATGGATTTTAACTTTTGTTGGCTAATTTTTACATACTATATGTAGGTAAATACATGTTAAATGAGTGTAAATCAATAAATGGCTGAAGATGATTACGCTAACTACGTACATATTTTCACCAAATGACGCTGTCGACATGGAGAAAAACTTGTAAAATCTAACTGGGAGGAAAGATGTTGTACGCAAGGGAAGGCAGCAAGGCGACTCTACAAACTGAAACTATAAGTTGCTAGAAAACGACCCTTTCTCAGCCTCTCCTACGCCTTCCTTTAATAACTGGGAGTTCTAATGGAGATCAAAAGCAATCAATATTAGCTGACCTGCCCTCATCGAAAGAGAAAAAACCTCACTTAATAGGATTACCTTGTAGGTACAAACAATGCGAGGTTTGTGTTAAGAAAAATCAAACCTATGGGGCGCGTATATATTATAACGATTAAAAAGAAGGCTCAAAAATGAACTTTTTCCTTGAACTAATGCCACTTGTTTGCGAAAAAAAAAACACACAAGAAAAGCTTTATCTACAATCATTATAAGCTTGCGTCACGTGAATTCATCATGAATTGGTGTTCTTATGTTCTCCCAAGGATAAAGAACCCATTGATTTTTTAACGCATAAACAAAATGGGTGGTGGCGCACTACATATTTTCAATATTTTTAAACAATTTAAATATTTTTAAAATACAAAATAAGAAATTGTTCGAGATATTAATTGCAAATCTCAAAAGAGTTGGCGCAACAAATGGGCTGTTTAATGGTTCAGAGCAAGGGCTTGAATTTTTTTTTTAATTATTTTTTTTATATACAAATTTTAAAAAATAATATTTTGGGTCGTGTCAAAATTTAAAAACTTTAATTTGCCACCTCTTCCCCCTCTTATAAAAAATCTGGTTTCGCCCTTGCTTCGAAGCATCACCTTAAAACACTAAAACCAAATTTGGTATTTTGAAGATGAGAAGAAGGTCCTTCAGCTTTCTTTCTGAACGATATAATGAAATATCCTTTTAGCTGATGCAATGTATTATCGTTTCCCATGTTAGTCTTACGTCCGAAAGCCAATGGTAGCTAAAGATCGCATTAACAAGCTTATCCCTCATCTTAATATGAATAAGAAGCCACATCTTTTTTTTTATTTTATTTAGTGACGACTAAAGTTTAAATCAGTAGTAAACGGTGACTCGGATATTAAGTGGCAAGGTCGGGGCCAAACGAGCGCAATATTTCTTAAATGCTGTCTATCTTCTAACTTTAATCGATATAGCTATCAAACCCCCTCTTAAATGAACGCCAGCCAGCTGTATGATAAGGAACAAACTATTATTTTGGTCTTCTCTTCCCACAAGACGCAAGCAGATCAGCTTTTAAGAAATATGGACTATTTTAATAACGTTTAATATATTTGATATTAAAAAAAAAAAAGTAAATTGGGAAAAATCTTGTATCAGGGTTTATCACACAAACACTTTGAGTTTGGCAATTGTTATAGTTGATCTTGTTATAGTTTGAAATCCCACGTGTCACGAGCGTATAACAAAAAGTTCTAGTAACAATGAAAAAAAATTGGAGAATAATATAATTTCTTTGAATCGTTAAAAAAAAATTCAAAAGCTGTATATGTTTTTACGTCATATTAATACTTGGTTGTATTAGTTAGATGCAAACCAATCCCAGCTGTTAGATTAATAGTTACCAACGGAATAACTTTTACAAGTTAATCTTTAAACGAGTTGGAATCCATCGGCCATCTTCCAACTATACCTGTAGATGTGATTAAACTTATTATTCAATGCAATGCACTGCATCAGACAATGGACAACGAACGAAGGAATCCATGAATTTTAATTCACCGATAACGTCTGAATCAGTGACAGGAACTGACGTCCTGGTTCTCGGGCGTTGTGTGGAGGCAAAACCAAAGGGGGCAAGACAACTTTGAGGAGTGAGTCCAAGTTCCATGTGGCTACAAGGAGGTGGAGCCAACATCCATTAATTGCTTGTTTTTGTTCCATCTTCCCATCTTTTCACTCACTCCCAGCAGCTGTGTGGATGTACCTGTATTATGTGCGCGCTCTCTCTCTTCCCTGACAATTGCAGTTATATGCAGCAGAAGAATCCTGCAACTCATTCCTTTAGTTTCTTTCAAAAAAGAAAATGGCATCTGTACGGCCATCAGCAGAGCAGTAGATATTGTACTCACCGTTGTTTTATCCCCGATGCATGACATGTATATTTCTGTCCTGGCCCACTTTTAAGGACATGTCATGTGCATATAACCATCATCCGAGTCTTCTTGACATAGGCTGAATACAGTGGAGTAACATTTGCCATAGCCAATTGTTTTCTTCTTCACAAATTGCTTATTTTCACTGCACACCTAGTTAGAGGGTTTTATAGTTGCATGATCTGAAAGGGAGACATGTAAATACCTAGAGATGGAGGATAATAAGAATTTGACACCCCAATATTTTAGTAATGAAATCCTGATGCTCCTGTAACCAATATTGATGAGCCTCAATGTGTCTTCAAGCTAATTTTTGTAAATGCTATTCTTATTAACTGCCAACAGTGGCAGTGTACGCCTCTAGAGTTCAAAAATGTAACATAATGCCACCCAGGCCCCAAAATAGCTTTGCATCCTCAAACCAGGAAGAGTGAAAGGTGGCTTTGCCTTCCTTGAACCGCCAAATCAACCTTGACAACATTGCTTGTCACTTGATGCCCATTAATTTTGTGAAAATAGAATAAATGATAGGAAATTTCATTTTTGGTATATTCTAAAAGTTGCTAGCTAGTAACTATATTCCAGCTTAAAAAACAAGCTAATTAAAAATAATAAATGTGTAATAATGCTGCCCAAAACTATTAAAGTATTCCAACGTGCAAATCTCATATCGCCCCCCAAATTGGTTTTCCCTTCCGAATTTAAAAAGCACATCTAACCAATTTTAGCCTATCCTTATTAGAAAAGAAATTATGAACCATGCACACTAAATAGTGTGTAACTAACCTTTGATTTTGACACCTTAAACAAGCTTAAAAGTGGCCTAAATGCTCCAGTCCCATCAATTTTAACGTGTTCTCAACTCACCTTTTTTTGGCATTTTAAAGAGAAAAAGGTATGAACCACACTACACTATAAATTTACCTTCCATAGTTGGCACTTGTAAGCATTACTTATTTGCATATTAATTTTCTACCACCTCTTTTGCATTTATCCATATGGTTGGATTTCAAGAAGTAACTTTAAAAATGACAAAACTGACATACAGTTTCAAACGGTAAACAAATATAGACAACATAACCTTATTTTTCTTAAATATATACATATATAATGCTTACTAGTATAAACTTTATAAAGATCACTAAGATCTCAGATACCATGGAGTTAAGTTCGGACCCCCATCCAACCTTATATCCATGGTTTCTAGCATATAATGTGGATTTAGATTCATGTTACAGAAATCCTCAATTTGTTTAAATTGATGACCTTACAAAGCACACCTTTTAATGCAGCCTTAGACTTTCCATGGATCTCATGTTCGATGGAGTATGAAATCAATGATAGCTGAACTCCATAGTTTAGCAAACTTTAGATTTTAACATGTAGACACCCTAGATTTTTTATTCACAAAATGACCAATTTACCCCTCCTAGTGGAGATTTTTGTGATGATTTTTTTCAAACATCTTTCAAACACAAAGGCATGAGATCGCGCTTACATGAATTTAATAACCCAAATGCCAGGCAGATGGACCCAAATCACCCATCCTATCGCCAACTTAGAAAATAACCATTTTACCAGTAATACACTTCATTTTGCCCAAGCATTGTCCAATTTCATGAGAAGCTTTAGAACTCATGAGAATTATGATTTACCAATTCAATTTTGAAACTTCTCATTTTTTCAAGTCACTTAAGAGTTTTCACAATCAAATTTTCAGCTTACATTTGGTCGAATTTAGCTCAAAATGGTCCATTTTTCTCATTTTTCAGCAATTTCTTCACCAAAACAATTACTAATCTCACTAGCTTCGCTTTCAAAGCATTTTCAGTATCAACAAACTATTTTCAGTGAAGCCCCCAATTTCTAGGGCTAAATTCTTGTCAGAAATATTCCTTTTCAGCTGAAATAAGCTGACTAGCTTAGTGATATGCATAATTCTTAGTAATAACACATTGTCAATACCCCTGGAGCTCAAACTAAGGTTTTCTTAGTGATAAGAGAGTATTTACGAAATTATTTTCTATTCGCTCATCTTGATTTTAGCTCTAGACAGTTGTCTTAACATCAAGGTCATTTCTCTCTCCTTCATTTTGAGTGTCTTTACTAAAATTCTCTCAATCCGAAACTAGTCATCCTGCGCCAAGCTAGCAACATGTTCTTTAGTGTCAGAGCTGACCATCTTTAGCTCAATTTGGATTGACTCATTTGAAATCTTGCTCATTTTCCATTTTCATGCATTTCTCCTACATGTCTGGATCTCTCAGTGTCAACTCTAACTTCTAAGTTTAAATTCTCACAATTCAGAATTAGAATTGGTGATTTCTTCACATTAATATAATCAGATACATCTCAACAAAGTATTAGCAACTCCAACTTAAAAAGATCATTATCCTGATCATGCAGTTCATCACGATCCTAGGCCTTTCAACCTCGTCTAAATCTAGACATCATCACTTTTGGTTCAGAGCTAAATTCTGATCAATACAAAATTCTAATTTTGAATATGAGAACCTCGATCGACTCAACATCGCTTGAAGAGAGTATCAATATGTCTACTTTTGATGAATCACTATTTGCCATTTTGCCTTCTACATTTTCCTTTTACAACTTGATCAATTTTGAAAATTTTGATTTTTCAAGGAAAGATTAAGTTATTTTCCATTAAATTTTACATGAGCACATATTTTTGCGTTGTCTATGATCTGAAATGCTATGATGTCCACCTTGACTCAATGAACATGGTTTTTGTGTCAAGGGTAAAATTATCTTTTGGCCAAATATGCATCATTTCATATTTTTCTAAGTTAAGAAATACATAAACTTAACTTAAATGTTTCATATGTCAAAGTTGAGCCCAATATGGCTTACGCAAAGTCTGAATCCACTTTGAAATCTATGAGATCAGTCAACTCAATTTGACCTAAAACTAAAGTCAGTCAACCCTGAGCCTAGATTAAACATGCATCCAACCTAACCCAAACCCAGAGGAAGTCCAGGTCAACTTCCTGGAACTGACCTTCAACCCATTGAACCCAAAATGAGACTAGGTTCTGCGCTTGAATCTCATATCGTAGTTTTTTACTCCAAATCTACAATCTAGATATCTAATCTACATTGTTGCAGATCTAATTTTTGCATATGATATCCAAGACACTTTTCTTGATCCAGAGCAAGATCTAAACTTTTGATCTAAATCCCAAATCTAATTTCATACTTAGAATTCACAGATCAAGCATCAGATCTCCAATCAGAAGCCATGATCTGATCTATCTTGAACATGGCCAATCATGGTCATTTTTCTTAGGGTTAGCAAGGGGTTTTCACATTTTTCAAAAAGAAAATCTTGGAGTGCTGCCTCCTCCCCATATTTGGTACTCTCTAATTCCTTGAAAATTTAAATCTAATTACAACATTATCAAACAAATATGGGTCCTTGATCAGATTAACCGTTGATCTGTGTGACACCTCACCAAATCTTGTTTTTTATTTTTTAATAATTGGTTAGAATTGGTTAAAATTTAGCCAGAAACATTGTAAAAGGGGGTGAGGGGTCAAACCTTTATTCTTCCCCCTTTGGCACTATTTTCTAAGGTGAGTCTTCTCTCTTGTTTTTTATTTACTTAGTCATTTTCATGCTTTTGCTAACGTAGATTCTTCACCTTGGGCATGATTTTCAAAGGTTTCTCTAAGGCTTCTCAAGGGGTTTGGACGTGGACCAGCAAAGGAGACAGAAGAAGGAGCAATAAAGAAAGAAGAAGAAGAAGAGAATAAGAAGAAAATGCACATTTTCCTTCTCTCGCTCTCTCTCTTTTCTTCCATGGACTTTACGTGTGAACTATCCTTCTATTTCATGTTCCTTTGTTCTTCATTAGCATTCCTCTTTTATGTAGATCGCATGCATATGCACACGCACATAGTTCATTGGTTTCATGCATAATTTGCATGTTTTGCTTCGTTCAATTCATGTATTTAATTTTTATTTTTATCAATTCCTTGTTTTATTTTCACTTTTAATATGATTAGTTGATTGATTCACATAATTAGTGTCATCACATTTGAAGATTTTCATCAAAAACTAGTTTAAGAGATACTGAGTTCCTAGTTAGATGAAAACAAGACTTGTCGTGAGACTGATTTTTACCCAACTTCAAATGACCATATCTCTGAAACTAGAAATCGTTTTCATAATCATGAAAAAAATATGGGTTTGCGTATGTGCCTAGTCTGCCAATTTTGTAGCATTTTTTTAATGATTTGGCCTTTCTAACTTCTCAATTTCCAAAACTAGCTTTTCTGGGGTCCTGCAAAAACCAAGAGTTTGTTGCATGTGTTTAGGTCTTTTTCCTAAAATTTCATGCAATTTCATGTGGATTTGACCCCTCAATTGAATATTGTAGTTGGATCAGTCTTCTGCAATTTTCTATAACTTTTGCAAAACTCTGCAAAAAATAAATTTTTGGTCAACTTATTTCTATGTATGTACTCTTTTTGAATGCTATCGAATTCTATCGTTTCTCGGTCATATCACGAGTCTATCCTTAAATTTTGAGCCAAAACGAAGTTTTCTACCCTTTTCGAATAGGATCATGTAGTTCGGTGCTTGAACAGTGTGTAACAAAAAAGCAGATTTTAGTAACTTTGCCACTTTCTCATTCTAATATCTGAAGTTATTATTTAAATCTTTAAATTGCTTAGATTCTTTAAATTGCTTAGATTCTAGAATCTAGATATGTAATCTACATTGTTGCAGATCTAATTTTTGTATATGATATCCAAGACACTTTTCTTGATCCAGAGCAAGATCTAAGCCTTTGATCTAAATCTCAAATCTAATTTCATACTTAGAATTCACATTAGAATCCAGACCAAGCGTCAGATCTCCAATTACAAGCCATGATCTGATCTATCTTGAACATGACCAATCATGGTCGTTCGTCTTAGGTTAGCAAGGGGTTTTCACATTTTTCAAAAAGAAAAACTTGGAGTGCTGCTCCCTCCCCATATTTGGGCCACTCTAAGTTCTTGAAATTTTAAATCTAATTACAACATTATCAAACAAATATGGGTCCTTGATCAGATTTTCAGGCAGATCCTAACCGTTGATCCGCGTGACACCACACCAATTCTTGTTTTTGATTTTTTAATAATCTAATTAGTTAGAATTGGCTAAAATTTAGCCAAAAACATTGTAAAAGGGGGTGAAGGGTCGTCCAAACCTTTATTCTTCCCCCTTTGGCACTATTTTCTAAGGTGAGTCTTCTCTCTTGTTTTTTGTTTACCTAGTCATTTTCATTGTTTTTGCTAACGTAGACTCTTCCCCTTGGGCATGATTTTCAAAGGTTTCTCTAAGGCTTCTTAAGGGGTTTGGACGTGGACCAGGAAAGGAGACAAAAGAAGGAAAAGCAAAGAAAGAAGAAGAAGAAGTGAATAAGAAGAAACGGCACATTTTCCTTCTCTCTCTCTCTTTTCTTCCATGGACTTTACGTATGAATTATCCTTCTATTCCATGTTCCTTTGTTCTTCATTAGCATTCCTCTTTTATGTAGATCACATGCATATGCACATGCACATAGTTCATTGGTTTCGTGCATGATTTGCTTGTTTTGCTTCGTTCAAGTCATGCATCTAATGATTATTTTATCAGTTCCTTAATTTATTTTCACTTTTAATATGTTTAGTTGATTGATTCACATAATTAGTGTCATCACATTTGGAGATTTTTATCAAAAACTTGTTTAAGAGATATTGAGTTCCTAGTTAGATGAAAATCGGACTTATGTCGTGAGACTGATTTTCACCCAACTTCAAATGACCATATCTCTAAAATTAGAAATCGTTTTCACAATCCATGAAAAAATATGGGTTTGCATATATGCCTAGTCTGTGTCTACCAATTTTGTAGCATTTTTTATGATTTGGCCTTTCTAACTTCTCCATTTCCAAAACTAGCTTTTCTGTCCCAGATTTCTGATAAAGTTAACTCCTGAAATTTTCTTAAATTAATATACTTAGGCCTCTCAATCTAGAGGTCCACATTGGGTCCTGCAAAAACCAAGAGTATGTTGTATGTGTTTAGTTCCTTTTCCTAAAATTTCATGCAATTTCATGTGGATTTGACCCCTCAATTGAATATTTTAGTTGGATCAGTCTTATGTAATTTTCTATAACTTTTTGCAAAACTCTTGCAAAAAATAAATTTTTGCTCTACATATTTCTATGTATGTACTCTTTTCAAATGCTATCAAATTCTATTATTTCTCTGTCATATCATGTGTCTATCCTTAAATTTTGAGCCAAAACGAAGTTTTCTACCCTTTTCGAATAGGATCATGTAGTTCGGTGCTTGAACAGTGTGACAAAAAAGCAGATTTTAGTAACTTTGCCACTTTCTCATTCTAATGTGTGAAGTTATTATTTAAATCTTTAAATTGCTTAGATTCTTTAATATGTAGAGAACCTTTCAAATCAAGATGGGATTTTTAACCCTACTTTACATATCTTTGAAATGTGTGTAGAAACTGTTATAATAACTGGTCTTTTCAGCAAAATTCTGATTTTTCTAGTTACTACATCAGTTAGATGCCCAATTTTCTCATCTATGGTCTTTTCTTGTGATTTTTATTTTGGTAGATTCTCAAATGTATGGATAGCCTACAGATGAAATTTTATGTTAATCTATGCAAATTTGTCATGTTTTTCACATTGGCAAAGTTTGTGATTCAAACTGTTTTCTACAGAAAATTGTTTAACAGTCTATGTTTTTTAGTCTATAACTTTTTGCCCATAAACGCTTTTTCAAAAATTTCAATCCAAGTTTCGTGATAATTGAATATCATTACATTAACTTTTGTACTCGTGCAACATGAATTATTAAAGTGTTTCAATATTTTTTGATACTTGGTTGAATTCGAGTTTGTATGTAAGGTGTATGTGACAACTTTGCAGACAAGTAACTTTTTCATTTCTTATTCTTTTTCCAATCTATAAAGCCCTGCAAATTTTATGTTATGCAGAGAAGCTACAGTCCAAAGTCAATATAAGTTATTTTGATATGCTCTTAGTTATGCAAAAGTCATGGCAGTGAAATTGTCTATGCACCGATTAAATTACTTAATATCTTTTTGTAGAAAATATTTTCTTTGGATTTAACACTTGAAACTAGTTATTTGTTATGTGGAGCTTATTCTTCAAAATTTTGTGAAATTTAGAGATCATTGCACTACTTTTTAGAACCAATCAAAACAGTTGTAGAGAATAAGTTGTTTTTTTGGACAGTCAAATTTATATTTTTCACCTGGTAAGGAATTTTCTATCCAATTTTTGGCTTTTTAATCAATTAGTTCTATTTTTTCATTTTAAAATCCAAATCAATGTGGTTAATCATGTAAATCATTATCCTAGGGTCTTAGAATATGTCTATTTCATTATTTGTGTTCATGCATCGTTAAATGTGCATTATTTCACAAATACTTCATGTGGACTTCAATAAATAAATTTAGGTTTTAAATGAGTTTGTGACTAAACATTTTCATTAAGCTTGATTTACCGAGTAAAAGCCCTATTTTCAATCTGAATTGCATGTCATTTCAAAATATCATATCATTCTTGCATATATATACATATATATGTATGTATGTTATTTTCATTAATGTGTTTAACTGTATGCATTCATGTAGTTTGCTTTCATAATGCATTCATTCATTGAAAAAATACACAGATTTAGGTTTCATGATAATCAAGTTAAGCTCATTAGATATACACATGGGACAATATCCTGTATATATACTTGACTTAAGTTGATTATATGAAAATACACTTTTCGAAATCATATTCTTCAAATGCACATTTTCAAATCAGCCTCTTTCAAAGTTATTTTTCTATAAGCCTAGATTTATTCATGATTGAGATCTAATCCTTAGTGATAAACCTAACTAAAATCTTAGTTTTCTCTCTATATTTCAACCAAGACATGATATTGAGTCTACAATCATATACATAGACTTAACCTTTGACAAAACCTTAGTTAAGTTAAACCTAAAGTCTAGATAGATTAGAATAAATCCTTAGGTTAAACCCAAATGAGGCTGGACTTGTGGATCTTGAAGTTATTGGATCCATGTCTGAATGAATTGGATTTAAATATTGAATTTGAAATTAAATACAAGATCATATTTGAATTTAAAGTCAATGTGATTTGGATAAAAGAAATTAGATTATTGAACCCATATCTTATGAAAATTGGATTCCAGATTTGGAGTTCATAGCAACCTTTTTAGGATTTGGATCTCATGCAACTCAGATCATGATTTTAGACCTTTATCCAAAACCCTAAATCCCTAAACCTCGAGATTGAATCATTAAACTTTATTTTGGATTTGGATGATGAACTTTGAATCAAGAATCATTTATGAATTGGATCAATTCTTAGTTAGAATTTGAACTTAAATTCCTTTAGAATAACCCTAAGTCTAGACTTCATACCTAGATTAATCAGTGAATGTTTGGATCATCATTAGTCAATGATGTTAGATTTTAACTTTAAATCAAGATCTTCTTAGGTCACATCCCAGACTTGGAAGCTACATCTAAATCATGTATTGAATCCAGTTTTCCATGCATATTATCTTGGAATTAACCTTTGCACGGATCTATGATGATATAGATCTTGAACTATGTCACTAGATTCAAGCATTTTTAGTTAGTGCTCTCCAATAGCTAACAATCCACTTAGATTTATAACATTCTTCTAGTTTAAAAATTCAGAATGCCTTTTGCATTTAGGTTTAATGATGATCATATTTTGAGACCTTAAACACTTATTCTAGTCTTGGATCCAATTACCCCTGTTATAAAGGCGACAGACACGGTCAAATCTTATGTTGATCATTTCTCACAATGAGATTACAAAGGTGGTTTGATATTTTTTGTTCATTCCATATGAATGGTCATGACATGCAAAATTGCGAAATTTTGTATGGTCAACACAACATCAACCCCTCACTCTTTATTTTGGTGAGTCATATTTTACCAACTATGATGTAGAACCTAAAACCTCAATCAAACACGAACCTTTAATGATTACATTGTAGAATTTGAGAATTTAATTACCATGGTTGAGGATAAAATACAACCTAAGTACAAAATAATCATAAAACCAAACAACTAAATACAACAAACCATAAATTTCAAAGATTAATAATCTAAACTACTAAACTGCAAAGAGAAATGCACTAAAATAATGAATGTTCAAGCAAACTGTGCATTTTCTTTCTCTAGAATAATTCATATTTAAAAACTAAGTATATATAATAATTAACAACTAATTTTCATTTAAAAATATTTTTTAATAAAAGACAACTATTTTTTCCTACTAAAGTATAATAATAACTACAAAATTATAGCAAAAACAAGACACAATATCATAGTGTGGACTTTCTCCATTTAGAACATGAATATGCAGTAAATAGCGGCCTACATCCTAAGCCAGCTAAAATTAGTTACTAACAACTACTCTTTATAAAATGTACTGCTTCAAACAAAAGAAAACTAATTAATCTACTATCTAAAAATAGAAAGCTGCTGTAAAAATATAGTGAAAACATGATAAAACACCTAGACACTATGCTTGAAACCTGAAAATGGCAAAACATAGTTTGAACTACTAAATTAGCTATAATTAAATATTAACAACTTTTTTTTTTTGCTTAAAAACTGATTCACATGAAGGATAATCATTAGTCACAACTAGAAAAACAAGATTTAAAACTAGAAAACTATAGTTAAATAATGCAAACTGTCTACACTAATTAACTGTATAGTGTATAGTAAAACTACAAGAAAAACGGTAAAAACCTATAAATATATACTAATAATTATACTAAAGATAGTAACAAGCATAAAATACAACCTAAGCATTGCTGCTAAATATAAGTTACACTTCAAGGCGTTGGATTCAACTATGTAAATATCTAACCTAAGAATCTATAATAGAAATTGCAAAAAACATAATAGAAAATAAGATAGAACAGAACCACATCGTTTCTATATCCTGAAAATGCTATGAAGGACAGTCCACGCTTCAACTGAAGCACATCTAACCATTACCCACTAATATCTATCTAAAAATTGGTTTAATCTAAACATAACTATCTAAAAGTCCAAGTTTTCACTATTGAAAATCTGGTTTTGTTTAGATAAAAGCCAAAATGAAGAATATAAAGTTTTGTATGTGTTGAAACTGAATTACTACTATTCTAAACAAAAGATTTTTTTTTTTTTGCTTCCCTCAAAAAGAAGCATGGTTAAACTCAACTAAAGTGGGATATCTCAACTCATCTCCAAATAAATGAACTCTTCTCATTACAAAAAAGGCACCACATCCATATAAATGTCATGTTTAGGAACCATATACCTTCACTGCTCAAATCCCAAAAGCACATCACTATTTCCTAATCCTGAAAGACAAGCTAGCCAGTGACAATTCCATAAGCTAATGTATAGTGCTCAAAATCAACACCACATGACATGCTTCTCTTAAGCATCTAATAAACAGAATCTTCACTGCTGGCAATGGAAAAAATGAAGATGAGAAGAGTAGCTCTTTTGTTGCAAATAAGGTTCCAATAACAAAATCATCATTGTTCCACCTATTTTATCTATGGCTGCATGAATATGTAGAACAATAGAATTATGGTCATTAAACACGACTTTAATTCTAGTAACAAGCTCATTGTTCACCATAATCTCAAAGACTCTTTCAAGTTTATTATTTTCCTGTTTTGAACTTCGCTTTTGCTCACAACTGCAAATAGATAGACATGTTTTTTCATCAAACAACATAATTTTTTGGCAAAATTCTTTATAATCTGTAAAGGAACTTCTATATCTTTCTCGTTGTTGAGTTTTTTTTATAACAATAGATAAATGCGATCACCACAAGAGGGGATCGCCCATTCTCATCGTTGGAGCAACACATACGAACTGAAAACGTTCCTCACCATGCCTCAATGAAGTTTGGTTGCCCCAAATACCCAAAACATCATTTCAAAATGAAAAAAAAGACCCTCTCTAGGTTATACAAAACCTGACTTTTCATTCAAGTTTTCATGAAATTGGGTGTTGAATAAACCAGTATAATCAAACACCCCGCAAACAGTGTATCAGAGACAAAACATCGTTTTGCCTCTAAAACTCATTTTTTGGTGTTTGCCAAACACTTCCTTATAGTGTTCCTCATCCAAGATAGTGATAAGAAAGAAGAGGGACCTCCTCTCAAGGATGAAATGTTGAAGTGGAAATAGAGTAAGTTCCTATACCTACAACTGAAGAAAACACCATGGAAGTCTCCTTCCACACTTTAGTTGGGGTTAATACACCCAATTGTATGCATTTTAAGGGCAAAATTAAAGACAATGAACTTGGTGCAGTCATTTAGATATGCTCAATTTTACAACTTCATCAATGAAGAAGTTGCCTATATTTTTATGCCTCCATGTCACTAAACTCATTGCCTATACCTAAAAAGCTGGGCGTAGGGCCGGGCCGGGTCTAGGTGCCAGGCCCAAGGTGTCAGCCCGGTACCCAATAATCCTTGGGCCCGGCCTAGTCCAGCCCAATTGCTATCGAGCCAAGAATGGGCCCGATTTTCATCAACAAGTTCAGGCCCAACTGAACAAAAACTGGGCCCATTACCTGGCCATAGGACTAGGCCCAAGGATTATTAGGTACCGGGCTGACACCCTCAGCCCGGTACCTCGCCCGGCCTGACACTTATTAGTAATTACTTTTTTGTATAAAACCTACCATTCAAAGTAGAGAGGAATAGAAGGACGAAAGAAACAAGCTCTTCCCTTTTTATAATGTGCTCACCCATCCCTTCTCCTCAAATATATGAGATCCAAGACTATGCTTGTGTTGTTTTTTTTCATTTATATTATTATTTTAACATTAATTAGTATTTTAATGTTCTTTCATATTGCTATTACTTGTGCGGGTTTCAAAGCATCAATTTATTGTACAAAAACCCATTTGAAAAAATTTTACTTTTCATTCATGTTTTAGCCCAATACTGCAAAAACACTTTTCTCTTTGTACTCAATAAAAACAAATGGACTTTTAGTCGTGTATTGAAAAATATTTAAAGAGCACCACAATAAATGGTTATAAAATGAGCCTAGTTCATTTTAGTCCGGCGTTTCTACTCAGGCCCAATCACGGGCCCAACTGGGCCCAATGAACCGGCCTGGGCCTGGACTGTTTTATTTTTGGGCATCCATCAACATCCAAGATGCGTCACATTGAATAGTCCGATAAAACAGTTTCGGGGAGACGTCAAGCCTAGCTGCTTGAATTCGGTTTGGCAATGAATGCGCTGCAACGTGAACCTGCAGATATATGAGTGGATATAAGTGGTGTATGTGTGCATGCAAGTATGAGCGCATCCATGAGAGAGAGAGAGAGAGAGAGAGAGAGAGAGAGAGAGAGAGAGAGAGAAAAGACCTAAGCATATGAGGCCAAAAGAATACACCTGTGCAATTTTTACTATCTTGAAGCACCCGATTACCCTAACATTCAGTGAGTGAAATGATTGGAGCATGGAAGTAAAAGTAAGGCTGGGCGTCGGGCCGGCCCAGCCCGGCCCGGTATGGGCCGGGCTTGGGCCAGGAAAATCCCGGCCCGGGCCCGACAGCCAGGCCCGGGTCGGCCCGGTCAGCCAGACCCGGTAAGTTAAAAATATATATATATATTTTTATTTTTTTGTTTTAATAATATTTTTTATTCTTAATAAATACATTTTATATTAAAAATGTTATTTTATAATAAAAAATATTTTTTTAATTTAAATGGGCCGGGCCGGGCTAGCCCAGCCCGGCCCGATACCCACCCTTAAGTAAAAGTGAGAAGCTAATTCATCGAAACAAAAGGAAGTTTAAAGTGGACGACCTACAGAATTTTGCCTCATTAACAAAGGAACTCAATTCTAGGGAAGGAGATTCACAAACGGATAGTGGAAAGCTGTTGAACTTTGCAAAAAGTTCTCTACCGCATAAAGAACCCAGACTTTGACTGTTCATAGAATTCAGAAACGAAATATTATCAGACATTAAAATACAAACACCACGAGATCTCAATGGTGAAAAATAAGAAAGTAAACTTGTGAAGAATGGAACCTGTCCAGTGTCCAGGGGAACCTAGGAGAGAATGCATAAAGCAACACGTTTACTAATCCATCTCTTTGCTCCATGACATCCTTCATATCTGCAACGCTAATGCAGGCAGCAACACAATCTATAACCTTGTCTACTGGCAAAGATCTCCCTTCCACCATGCCATCAGCTATTTAAAAGAAAAACTACTTTAGATAACCCGTTACATAAAAACGACGAGAGTAGGACCAAGAATCCCGGCTACCTATCGTATTATATTATTTGCTCACCATAAATTTGATCATACATGTCATGACACTAAATCCTGACGACTACTTGGTGATTTCCATTTGGTGATTTCCATTCCAGTGATTGTCGTCTCCACAATTACCTTCATTCTTTGTTGTTTACCAAAATATTCATACCTGCTAACGTCACCTACACTCACTATAAAAATCATGAGTGTAGCAGAGAAAATTCATTCCAATAAGAGTTTCTCCTTCCCGTGGACGTAAGCACATCAATGCCGAACCATGTATATTGTTGTTTTTTGTTCCTTTCATTCTTCATTTCTTTATGGTATCAAAGCTAGAGTGATAGAACAAAGCACCCCAGCCTGGAACCAGTTGGAATTTTTGGGCGGTGTTGTCAACTACGGTGTCGGAAAATGTCAAGCATAGGCTCGTTAGAATCGTCTGTATATGAGGATTCTCCCTGCCAAATTTCAAAATTTCTGGAGCAGTAGTTGCAGAGATATCAATTTTTCAAATACCATGCGTTCTTGAAGCCATCTCTTTGTTTCTGCTATGAGAACTCAGAAACTTTGCCAGATTCCAGCGACTGGCATTGTCATCTCCGGTGTTGGAAAATGTCAAGCATAGGCTTGTTAGAATCATCTGCATCTGATGATTCTCGCTGCCAAATTTCAGGTTATTTGGAGTAGTCATTGCGGAGATATGGATTTTTGAAAGACTATCTATTGCTGAAAGTTTTCCTGTTGCTGCTAAAGTACAGGAGGATGATCTTCTGCTTCCTGTGCTTTCCCTCGTCAAAATCAGTTTTTGGGCAGGTCTGGGCTTTGATCCTAAGTCCCTTGGCATCATTTTGAGCTTCATCATTCCTCTGCTCAACAATTTCATGCACTCTTCTGTTGTTTGCGTGAACTAAAAACAGGCGATAACATGTTTTTTCTGTTTGATTGTTTGTCTCTATGGCCAAAGGAGCTCCCAACCATCAGCAAAACAATATGCTTGAGAGTGTTAAACCCACATTGAAAATCACCACTGAACCTCTAAATGGGTTCAACTACCTTACATGGGTCAAGTCTGCAAAACTATTCCTCAATGGAAAGGCAAAACTTGGCCATGTAACAGGTAGTAAACCAAAGCCACCAGCCGAAGATCCAAAGTTAGAAGAGTGGGAAACAAATGACCATACAGTTATGTCTTGGCTTCTAAATTCTATGGACACAAAGATCACCTGAAGTTTTTATTTTCTAGAAACAGCAAAGAGATATGGGAAGCTGCTCGCGATCTTTCCAGTCAGCAATATAACGTTGCCAGAAGATATCAGATTGCTCAAGAAATCAATTAGCTAAAGCAAAGAGACATGTCATGTACTGAGTATCTTGGACAGTTACGAGCGCTTTGGGATGAATGGGATTCTTATACACCTGCAGCCACCGATGCGGCGACTCTTGTGAAGAACAGAAAAAGTGATAAAATCTTTCAAATGATGGCTGGTCTTAAGCCAGAATATGAACAACTTCGCAGCAAGGTAGTTATGACTGCTGATCTTCCTAAGTTAAATACTATATGCTCTATCATTATGCGTGAGGAATGTCGTCGTCAAGTTATGAATCCTTTGGATAACAATGAAGATGTAAATGACTCTCAAGCTGCTATTATTTCAAAATAAAAAAGCAGTGGCACATCATCTAACTCTGATTTCAAAGGGAGAAATTTTTTTATATCTATTGCAAGAAGGACAATCATACGAGGGAGAAATGCTGGAAGCTTAACAAAAAACAGGGTCTTAAAAGAACGATCGAAGTTGTGCATGGTTTTGAAAGAACAAACAAAGATGCACAAGCTTTTCATGATGAATCCGAAACTCCAATAACGATGGAGAAACTATCACAGTTGTTGCAAGGATTCATAAAACAAAACACTGCTACTCTAGCCACCAAGGATGGACCAGGTACCTACAGTCTCCTATCATATTTAGATGAAAATTCTTGGATTATAGATTCTGGCGCATCTGATAATATGACTGGTTTTAAAAGTGTACTATCTAATAATAAAGAAAGTTTCGACATTAAACCAGTTACCATTGCTAATGGTGGAAAAATTAAGGTCTGTAGTAAAGAAAAAATGCATTTTTTTTAAAAGAAAAAATCTGTTGATGCTTTATAAATGCTGGATTTAGCCTCTAATCTCATGTTCGTAAGCAAAATTACAAAAGCCTACAATTGCGATGTGATTTTCTCGCCTTCAAAGGTAGTGTTTCAGGATCGGATCACGGGGGTGACAATTGGTGGAGGGACTGAATTCCATGGACTCTATTATTTGAAGGGCGTGAATAAGGCTCTTGCTGCCAGTAGAGATAAGGATGAAGAAGAGTGATGGCACTCCAGGTTAGGTCACCCGTCCAGTTATGTGATGAGCATATTGAAGCTTGAAATTAAGTTTGATTGCAATTCTTGTGAGGTGTGTCGGTATGCAAAACTTACCCGACCACCATTTCCTTTCTCTGATCGTCGTTCCAGCAGTATGTTTGAATTAGTTCATTCAAATGTTTGGGGACCAACCCCGATTGACTCTTACAATGTCTTCAAATATTATCTTTCATTTATTGATGATTTCTCCAAAGTGAGTTGGATTTAGTTTCCTCGGTCCAAGGATGAAGTGTTTTCAAAGTTCCATATTTTTTATAATGTGGTCTTTACTCAGTTTGGAACTAAAATTAAAGTCTTTTGCACTGACAATGGAGCCGAATATGTTAATCATAATTTTGAGTCATTCTCAAATCAATCTGGCATGAAACATCAAAAAACGTGCAGAAAAACTCCACAACAAAATGGAGTTTCAGAAAGAAGAAATAGACATCTTGTTGAAGTAACTCGTGCTTTATTATTTCAAAATCAAGTTCCTAAACGGTTTTGGAATGAGACTCTCTCTACGACAAATTATATTATGAATAGATTGCCAAGACGCAATCTTGAAAATAAGGCGCCTATTGAAATTCTCATGGGTCGTAAACATTCTATTGATCAGCTTAAAAAGTTTGGCTGTTTGAAAATCACCCAAGCATCGAAATAAACTTTAAAATTGTGCCATGAAATGTGTGTTTATGGGTTATTCTTCTAGAACAAAAGGTTTTTGGTGCTTCAATCATATATCAAAAAGGATGTTCGTTTCTCATGATGTGAAGTTTGATGAGATACAAGCCTATTTCAGAAATCAATCTTAGGAGGAGATGAGAAACCGCCAATATCACCTTGAGGGGAAGATGAAAAACTTTCAATCTAATTCTCTATCTCTCCCCAATTATTCTCTTATGGCTGACCTTGAAGTTAACTATCAACCACTAGCATCTCAACCAGATGAGAATATAACTTCAAATCAGAATGATCAACCATTGGAAGAAGCCACCACCGTGCGAAGATCTGTTAGAGCTCGTCAACTACCTATAAGACACATAGATTTTGTCATGTGCAATCAAGTCAAGTATCCTATTGAAGCTTAAGTAAACTACAACAACTTCTCTTAAGAACAAGCTGCTTTGTTTGTGAAATTAGATAGTGTGGTGGAACCAGAAATGTTCGAAGAAGCTAACCGGGAACCTCATTGGAGACAAGCCATAAAAAAAGAATCGGATGCATTAATAAAAATGGGACTTGGGATCTTGTTCCTCTTCCCTCAGGCCACGTTTGATGGCTGGGGAAAACACTGTTGAAGAGAGAAAAAATGAAAAAACGGTACGATTTCAACCGGTGTTATCAAACACCGTGAACAGTCCCCGGGTAAAAAGTTGGATCCAGAGAAAAATTCCCCTGGAAAAAAGTCGGACCCCGAACCCTCCAGGATCCGACTTTTTTGCGGAGATAAATATTTTGCCAGTTAGGGCTTCTCATCACTCTCTTTCTCTTCGACCAGTCGCCCGACCGCTCGCCGTGCTCTCCACCACCGCGGCTGCTGTGCCTCAAGCTTAGTCATTCTTGTTTCATGTTGGGCTTTTGAGCAACGAAGTAGCTTAGTCATTCTTGTTTCGTGTTCTTTTGCTCTGTGCACTCTTTTCCGAGATTTGTTCCTTTTCATGGCATAATAGGACTGAAGCTGACATCGACCGTAGCATAGTAAGGAAAAATGCATTACAGAAGTGGTTCGATCAGGGAAACAAATAAATTTTCTTAATTTTTAAGGCCCCTAATGGTGTTGATCATCGCCACCAATCAGGGAAACAAGAAAGGAGAAGAGGTTCTGCTTGTTCGGGTATCTCCCTTCCATGACTATCAACATAACCTGGCTACGTTCCAAAATCAATAGCCTTAATCCTATCAGTTTGTGCAATCCCAATCTACAGATCAAATTTTCATGTTCTTTTTTCGCATTTTTGAACATTGCATCTGCTTATGCAGTCGAGGCTTTTCAAAAAGGCTAAAAGCTACCAAATAGCCTAGACAATGACACATATAAAACAAGACAAACATAAGTGAGCACGAGCTAAATCAAACTGGGCCAAGAGTTTACGCTGCACCAACAAAAAAAGAGGGCTGGCAGTCAACCATTGGCTCAGCTGGGTCATCGTTCAGTTTATCAACTCAATGTGTTCATGAGAACTGATCTAAAATCTGATTTCAAATTTCATCGCACAAACTTTTGTTTTATGCTTGGCTAGTTAATGGGGAACATTAGCAACCGTATGCTTTAAGATTTTTTCTTTTATTTTTTCATAATTTTGACAGAGTTTCAGCAAGAGGGTTCAGAAACCCCCAGTTTAGGAACACATTTTCCACTGATCTATGTCAGAAGTTTAAAGCAGAGAACTGTTTATTGTCCATAAAAAACTGACTAGGGTATCCTTCTTAATTCTATGACACTAAAATCTGAACCAATATATCAACCAGCTGATGTATGATCAGCCCCTTAATTTGTTGAAATGTAAAGATGAAAAATGCCTTACAACTATATCTGCTAACAAATACATGATTAGCTTATTCAATTTAACATGACAGTGAGTATGAAATGGTACATGGAGCTAGTGCTTTCAACATGCTGGAATTTAGTGCGCCTCTTGTGAAGTATTATATACTGATCAAAGCATGTCCTGATAAAAAAAAATTTGTTATTGACCAGTCATTATTCTTACAATTGAAATGCAAGTTAGTATTGTCAATTTTGTTTACACATACATTTTCATATTCAATGTTGTAGTTGTGAAGGAATATTGTGCAAATCATTAACATGGAGGATAGTGGTAAATCAAGGGAGAATCTTACATGGACTGAAGCACAAATGGACTACTTAGTCCAGCTTCTTTTGGAGCAATCACGCATTCCTCGCATGAAGTCGGGTGGAGGTTTGAAGGCAAAAGCTTACACAGCAATAGAAAGAAGCATGATAGACCGCTTCAGAAGGGACTTCACTAAGGACAAAATAAAAAATAAACTGAAATATGCAAAACCAAACTTGACAGTGTTGAAGGAAATGATGAACACAAGCGGGTTTGGATATGACCCTACTAACAAATGCATTGGAGTTGACCCCCAGGTTTGGAGTGAGTACATTGAGGTATGTTATAGAGATCGTAATTTTAGGTTTTGTCTTACGTGCCTTTTTTTCTGTAAATGTTGAACCTATTAAAATTTTTTCAGAGATACCCAAATAGAAAAAAGTACAAAGGACCAAAGTTTTGGAGGTACTATGACGAGTTTCTTGAGATATTTGGTGATTCTCATGCAATTGGGAACACAACAGACACGTGCAACAACATGTTATTAGAGGATATTATTGAACCATTCCCAACAACACCTGCTTCCCAATCGACTCCATTTCAAATGGAACCTGAAAATACACAATCATTTACACAAATGCTTCATGAAGATAGTCCTCCAATACAATCGCCAACATCTGCAACTCCTATACCTCAACATCCCACCATGACAACCAACAGGACTACAAATAGGTCTAAAAGGAACAGGTCAGCCTATGATGAAGAATATTATAATTTGTTGCACCGTATTGCTGACGATGTGCATACCATGAGTAAAGGGGTTCAATTTGTCCAGTGTTGTGAAATACTTCAAGAATTGGTTGAGATAGGACAAATTGATTCTGAAACACATGTGAAGAGTTTTGATTTGTTGGCTGAGGGCACGAACCCCATGATCTTCATCAATATTGCACCTTCACAATGGGTGCCATGGTTGACACGTAAACTGAATGGGTCGTAGGTAGGAGCTCATTGTTAATTATATGTTCAATGGTACATTACTTGCACATTGCTTATTTTATATGTTCCATCTATTATTTTGTGTCTTATGTGTTATTGGATGAAGTTTGCAATGGTTGTTTTTTATGTATTCATGTTCTTTAAGTATTCATGTTGACTGTATTAGCAAATGCATTGTTTTTTGATGATGTTTGCAATGGTTGTTTGTACACTTTTTTTCACGACATGTTCTTCAATATTTTTTGTTATTATGTTTCATGCAGTTTAGTTGAAATGGATGACATCGACATGTTCTATGATGACGAAGAACTAGAGTGTTATTTGATTCGGATAGTGTTCGTCTTCATCTTTTTTTTTTTGTTAAGACAACTACCTCATACTAGGAGGATTGTTCATCCCTTTCGCTGGTTCTTCTTTTATTCAACTCATGCTTGAAGGTCATCCTAGAAATTGTATGGACTTACTTCGCATGGATCGGCACACATATATGACATGGTGTACCACTCTCAGAACTAGGAATTTATTGGAGGATGCTCGTGAGATTAGTCTAGAAGAACAAGTAGCTATATTTTTATTGACCATTGAACATAATGAACGCAATCGTGCAACTCAGAATACGTTTCAACATTCTGGACAAACAATAAGTAAATACGTCAGCCTTGTCCTACGAGCATTATGTATATTGGGTAGGGATTTCATCCGGCGGCGCCCCAACATTGAGCTGCCAAGTAGTATTCGGCGATCTGAAAGATTCTTTTCATACTTTCAGGTATTTTCATAAACGTAAACATTTTATGACACGTGCATATATGTCTAACCAGTATATATGCATATATAGGATTGCTTAGGTGCAATCGATGGCACCCATGTACCTGCATGGATCACAGCGTCAGATCAAGCAAGATTTCGCAATAGAAAATGAGTCATTTCTCAAAATGTCATGGCTGTAGTTGGATTCGACACTCGATTCCACTACGTCTTGGCAGGATGGGAAGGAAGTGCAACAGACTCAAGAGTATTATGCAATGCACTTGATCATCCAACTGACCCATTTGTTGTGCCAGAAGGTACGTACTTCCACTCAACATTGCATACCTTCTTATGGGCATTTCACAAACTTTTACGAATTTGTGTTCACTTGTAGAAAAATATTATCTTGCTGATGGGGGTTATCCAAACATTGTCAGTTTGCTAACACCTTATCGAGGGCATCGATATCATATGTCTGAATTTAGTGCACCAGGGGCACGCACACCTAGAACTCAAGAGGAATTATTCAACCATAGGCATTCATCACTTCGAAATGTAGTAGAAAGAACTTTAGACATGTTGAAAGGACGTTTTCCAATATTGAAAATGCAAGTGCACTATCCATTGAAAAAACAAGTTCAAATTGTTCTTGCTACGTGTGTACTGCACAACTTCCTAATTGAACACAATCCGAATGCCGAACAATTTGTTGATGAAGAAGCTCAGTCGAATGATAATGTTTTCTTAAGCGAACCAGAAATCGCAAGACAAACACATCAACGAGGAAGCAACAATCCTCTGAGAACAGCTATAACAAGTCAAATGTTTACAGATTATCAGTTGAACAGTAAGTTCATTTATCAGCTATAACGAAGTTCATTTATTTGTTATTTGTTGATGTATAACAAGTCAAATGTTTACTTTGCATATGTATGTTTGACATCTACATTGTTTTTAAATAGGACAACGAAAATGAAGCATCAACATGTATATTACAACGAAGATGAAGCATCTATTTTGTTGAATGATGAAGCATCTATTTTGTAAAGTGCAGCAAGAACAAGAAGATTACAACGAAGATGAAGCATCTATTTTGTTATGTGATGAAGCATCTATTTTGTAAAGTGCAGCAAGAACAAGAAGATTACAACGAAGATGAAGCATCTATTTTAACTAGTGATCGTCTGTTTTGTTTTTTGGATGTGTACTCTTTAAACTCATATACTAGATGGGTAACCACCACTTTTTTGGATGTGAACTGTTTACCCCAAGTTTATTCCGCCCAAGTTTCTGTATAAATGTATATATGTTATCAACTCTTTCTTTTTTTGTTGATTGCTATAGATGAAGTTAAGATGAAACTATTTAAAAACTACAAGCAGTGGTGCAAATATCTGGGTCGCAAGAGCAGCCTTTGGTAAGAATTATGTATGGGACCTGTTAATTTAAAGAGTTTTTTTTGCTTAGCAGTTCCTCCACCATATGGGTAACCACCACTTTTTTGGTTTTGTTGATTGCTTACTTTCCATTGTATTAATTTTGTTTGCTTAGCAGTTCCTCCACCATATGTGATTTTGCATCCTCATTGATCCTTTATCATTTTGATTTTCAGGCTGCCAAACATCTAGCAAGAGGTGCAGCAGTGTAAGTTCTACCATTACACAATTTTTTTTGCATTAATTTTATGCATGTTGTTGTTTGCATATGGCTTTCGAACTTTATGGAATGCTTGCTGGCAATGTGAGTCCAATGACAGGTGAAACTATAAAGCCCGCCTGTGGTAGTGAGGAGGAGGCCTTTCGGAAAACAGTGGTCACACCAATCTTTGCACAGGTTTATCTCCACATCCCCCTCTACTGTTTCCCTCTTTTCCTCTCAGAAATTTTGAGCTTCGATTGTTTCAGATAAAAGTAGGTGAAGTTGTCATCCCCTCTTTTGCTTCTTTTGGATATATTGTATATTTTGCATCAGACTTTGAACATTCACCTAAATCTGCTTATGTTGGAAGTATATTGAAAACTGGCTTTCCTTGGAGCAATACATTTTATCAGAGCAGAATAATGCCTGAGCGAGTGCTTTCTTCTTTAAAATATCTGAACTTTCTAGTTACATGAACTTTTGAAACATGCTTCTTTTCTTGCTGTTCCCTGCTCAGAGCAGTGGTTGCGTAAAACAACCACTAAAGTGGTTCAGAAGAAATATATATCCTTTCAAACATGCTAAAGTGCATGTTTGACATGATCTTACTTCTGCGCAGCTGGATTTGGTGGATGCAATGATGCAATGTTTTTATGCAAAATGAGAGTGCAGACCAATGTTGACGATTGCTACTATAGTTCCATGTTTTTATTGTATGCCTGCTAGATGTTTAGCATAGTGTCAGAGCTACTATGTTTTCTTGCTTTGCAGGACATTTGGCGTAGTATCCCTGAGAGCTTAAGGCCAGTCGGACCAATGTGCCTGCTTCCCCTTTGTATTTGTTAATCATTTGATTTTGCAGGGAGGGCTAGATGATGGAGGTGTTGCATCGTGAGTGCTATAGTGCACTGTTATTACCAGGTGTTGTTTCAGTCAAATGAAGGAGGTACTTAATAAGTGTTATCTGTGTTGGGTTTTTGAGGTTGATTCGTCTGTTTATTTCTGTAGAATGAACTTTCAAAGGAAATGTAAGGAAAATCTGATTAATCGCCCTCATGGGTGGTTATGGTTGCATTCAATAGATCTGCCTACTCGTGTTTATGATCAAGGAATCCATTGGTGACAAGAAGATGGAAGAAGAGTTGATTGAACACTATGTTGTTGAGAGATTTCAGACATGGATACAATTGAATTCTTTAGTTGAAGGAACTGACCAGAATACACAAGACGTCTATATAGCACAAAGAAGTATGTACAAAACAGCAGGCATCCCTTGTTGCAAGTGGGCACAGAAAATATTTGATGTTTTATTGAAGTCATTTTCTGTTTGGATGTTTAGTTAGTAGTTTATACTTTGACATATTTGCTCTTCCATATGCATGTTTGCATTTGTTCGTGTCTCCAGTGGAATGTCTCAGCCTGTTGTAACGGTCAACAATTTTTTCCATGAAAAAAATTTCTTGTTTATCAAACTAAGGATTTTTTACCCTGAAAAAAAGTTCCAGGCCATCAAACATGGCCTTAAACAGGAAAAAGGAAAATTTTCCCTCATGTCAGTTTACCGTGGATTTTTTTCCCTTGAAAAAATTATCCCTCAAAAAAATCCAGGCCATCAAACGTGGCCTCAGGAAAGAAACCAGTGACTTGTAAGTGGATTTTTAAAGTTAAATTTCATAGCGATGGCTCGATTGAAAGACACAAGGTCAGACTGTGCGAACACGCCCTACTTATAGTGTGGAAGCACATGTAATCTTTGATTTATCTCCATTAGACATGCCATGGGGTAATATAGTTGGTCAAACTGGTGCGATGGTAAAATTTCAGTGTTCAATTTATATCTTTGTAGAACATTGCCCTTTGAACTACAAATGATGGATGCCCAATACTTTAGTTGTCAGTCGCTCCCCACCTAGATCCTGCTGCAACTCTGGAATTAAGGGCGACAAGGTAAAAGGGAGAGACACTTCGGCCTCTTTGGGATATCTCCCCCCAACCCCAGGGGCGGAGCCAGGATTTTTCTTTTAGGGGCGAGCCAAACGTTCGACCGAGCCAAACTAAATCAAAATACATTAGACAATTAAAAATTTTCAACTTGTTAGTGTAAATTTTTTTTTTTTAGTTAGAGGGTGGGACCACGGCCTAGGCGGCCCCCCCCCCCCCCCCCCCCCCCCCCCCCCCCCCCCCCCCCCCCCCCCCCCCCCCCCCCCCCCCCCCCCCCCCCCCCCCCCCCCCCCCCCCCCCCTCCCTCCGCCCCTGCCCAACCCCAACCCCGCTCCTCTCCACCGGTCTTCATCTTCCCCCACCTCAATTTTAACACAACTAGGATTTCTTGAGAACCCAAAGCGAGAGAGCGAGAGAGAGATGATTAAATGCAATAAAAGCCTCGTGGCCATCTCCAAGGCCTTGGAGAAGCCGAAAGGCTTGAGCTCTATCATCAACTGGCTTCCAATAGCATATAGCTCGTCATATATAGTTTTTGAAGTAGTGGATGTAATCGACCAATGTTTCTTCGTTTTTCTGTAGAGACATCAATTGTTCGGTTAGGTGAAATTAATTTCCTCTGAATCCTGAGTTAATTTTATATAATAGCTTTCCAAATATAAAAGGCCGTATCAAAGACTAATAGAAGAAGAGTCTTTAACCAATCTATTTCACCTTTTCCCAAGCAGCAAAAAAAGGATTGAAATTGCTTTTGGATGAAGTTGAATTGTTGCTTGAATTAAGCAAAAAAGTTGTTCTAAAAGAGGAAGACAATCAATGATGAACCCTTGAAGGTCGTGACTAGTTTGAGTTTTTCACAAAAGGAAATTACCGGCTTTTTGTCCCTAACTATTGTTGAATTGAACCAGACTTAGCGTTTGTGCAGCAATATGTGTTCCATTCGTACAGGAAATGCAGAAGAAAGTGCTAAGAAAAATAAGAAATAAGAAGATTTACGTGGTTCAGGGCAGCTGAACCTACGTCCTTGGGGAAGCTCTCACACTCGATGAAAAAGCATAGTCTACAATAAAATACAACAAGTAGAGTGAGAGAAAAGGCTACTAAATCTTGTTGATGGACTTACTCCAGCTAACATCACTACAAAAAAAACAAAGTATTTACTGCCGTGTTAGTAAAAGTTCATCTTTACCGACATTTTGGTCAGAATGTCAGTAGAATGGTAGTATTACTGCTGGGTAGTAGATCTATCATTAGTAAAACTTCTTATCTTTGCAGAGATTATTTTAAAAAATAAAAAAAAACCTATAGTGGTGATAATATTCACCGGTTTTGTCAGAGGTGCCATTGCCTTCCTTTGCTTTCAAAGTTGCAATTGTTATTTTAATTGATGCCAGAATTATTTTGACTTTCAATTTACAGCAAAGAATGAGCATATTAACCACATGTTTGGATGGAGGGAAAAAAGAGGATACTAATGGAAGGGAAAATAAAGAAAAGGAAAGTAAAGGGATGAATTAATAATGAGACAAATAAGAGGAAGGGTCTTTGCTTCCCTCCCAATCTCTTCATTTATGAAGGGAATAAAAATACATTAGTGAACCATTCTCTTTCCCTCCCTCTCGTTTTCTTTCCTTTGTATTCAAACACAATTTTCATTCTCTTTTTTTTTTCTTCCTCTTCAATTAGTCATCATCCATTCATTTCTTTCACTTTCCTTCCATCCAAATATAGTAGTGTGTAAGGGGATTTGTTTTCCGAAGTAGTCGTATCCTGTTTTGAACGTCTCTTCACCCAGCACATCGAAGAAGCTTAGGGTTTTTTTTTTTCTCTAACATCAAGGAAAAATGGAACCACCAAAATGATTGTGTTCATCGTCATAGAGGCTTCGTATTGGAGGATACTTGAGCATGCTATGTATTGACCTAAATAAATAGACAAGTTCTAAATTTTAGGATCATATGTACTTAAAAACGATCCAGAAACGATCCAGAGTGGTTCGTTCAAAACATAGTCACAAAAAACATGTTTTTTTTATGTGATAAATAAATTAGCCGTTTAAAATTTTTAAAAATGTTGTTTTTATAATGTTAAAATGAAAAAAAAAATGTGAAGTTTTTTTCATTGTTTTCATTTTTTCACGTTTGTTAATGCCAGACTGGTTTTTTCATTTTCTAATTTTTATTTGTTGCAAATCTACTTATTTTTTTATATTTGTGTTATTAGTATCTTGCTTACTTTTTTTTTTCTTTATTTTAGTTTTTTTTTTTTTAAATTTTATCATATTTTAACTACATTTTTCAAGTTAGGTGTATTATGCCCAAGAAAATTTTCAGTGTCAAAATGAGATAAAGTTTTTTATGACTATGATTTTGAGAGAGAAATGAACAACCTTGAACAGCAACACCAAGCCCCGATATGGAAAAGCAAATTGAAAGGAAATTCATAATTCCAAAATCAGCCTTCAAACATTCCAAAATAAAACAATAACATACTCAGAAGTCAGACCTCAAGCTAAGGGTTCAAAACTAAACTCAACTCGAAAAAGACCTTATCATCAACTGTAAATGTGAACTAGTGGGATTGGATGAAGATAGGTGGAATCCATCCCAATAATCTGCCATTTGCTCAGGCCAGGAAACAAGGAAGAAGTCACATCAGGCTTGAAATTGGAGTCAGGAGCTAAGTATTCAGGACAGACACCTTTAGACCCTGACTCCAACGCCAACAGTCCTTGACACTTTTTCAATAGTTATGCCTTTTTTTTTTCTTCCTTGTTTGATTGAAAAGGACCTCTATCTTTCTTGTTCAAACTAGAAAATTAGAAGAAAAGTGCTGCTCGGGGACCCCTCCTTGTTTTTTTTTTTTCCCGAACATGAAAAGAAGGAAGAGTAGGCACATCATTCCCTTTCTGGTGTCTCCTGAATCATATTTGAATTAATATTTATATTATGTATTCATTCATGTATTATTTCATAGTTGGCGGCTTCAACAAAGAATAAATACACAAAAACGCACACATATATATAGATAGGAGGGTTCAGATATGCCAGATTATAGGTATACTATATCAAATGAAATGTCTTCATCCACACCAATAGTTTAAGTGTAACAAGAAAAAAAAAAAACAAGATGAACAAACTAGTATACAAAAAGAAGCAGCAAGAAGATTAGGTGGATATTTATAATTGTAGAGACGTATTCTTTACCAAATGCTTTTAAAAAAATATATATCCAGTGAGATATGATCTGATCATCACCAGCTCAAGGTCATCAACCTGCGTAACCTATAAATATTGGTGCACATTAACAATTAGAAAACATGCAATGTCAAGGTTCCAACAACTTTAGATATTTTTAGGGCTGTTTAGTTAATTTTTGTATCTTCTCATTTTACAGTTTGAAAGAATAAATATAAAATATTTTTTTGTTAATTCGTTACTACTACAGGTAAATCGGCAGTTTCACTGAATCAACTGCATGGCTGATTCGATTAGGATTTGATTTTTATAACGTTGATTCTTAACAAAGCTCATCAAAAGTTCTCACTTCAAGGACATCTTTTCGCAAGTAGAGCAAGTGACTGCCTAAGGAAGAAAGAGGATCTTTCATGTATCCTTTCACAGGAATGGAGATGGCTTTCGTGCCTCTTTTTTTTTTTCTTTTTTCTTCTTTTGGAAAATAAATCAGCCAGCCTTTGGAAGATATTTTTATTAACTTAGGCCTGTAATAAGTAAATTTTCAAAGCTGAGGGGCTGTATGTAAATATGACAAAAGCTGGACGTGCTTTCTCATACATTTTTGGTTAGTACAAGGAAAATCGTTTCTCCAATGCACGCGAGTTTGGTGATACGATGCGAGGCAATTCCCAACTGCTGCTCCATTGCAGCATATGATCCCCAGACAGAAATTTCCGTCAAGGGACACTCACAGTTTAGACTTTAAAGTGTAAGGGGCACCTGTATACAAATAAATAAAACTATGGATGTACCAATTCAGAAGCATGGTATTTTTTGTGGGCTAGTGTGGGCGATGGCCCACATCAACCCACACTTGCATCTTTCACTCATATAACAAAGGGCCCAAAAATATGGTATACGAACTGACAATCCCATGGAGAAGGTTGAAGTAATATGTATTCCTGAAAGCACTGATGGGGGAAGAAAGATGAGTCTCTTATCTAGTACTAGAAAGAAAGTCTTGGATTTCTTATGCTGGGTTTCAAGGTCCGTTCGTCAACTTCTAGAAAGTAAGTGTTGCATCTTGTATTTGACGGCCCGTGGGGTTAGGAGATCGGCATTCGATTCTCCCAATAGTTGCAGGCACAGAAGCTAGAAAGGACATCAGAAATGGCAGCCGCTACTTCACCATACTTTAATATGCAACAAGGAATAGCGTGGAAGAGAAAAAGGATGTTTCAAGTTATTAACAAAGTACCATGGTTCCAGTGATTCAGTAAGCATAGTCATCATAAGAATCACTAATTACAGATACAAACCTTTCAAGCCAGGGAAGTTCCTTTATCGTGTCAACATACGGATCCATCTTTGTTTGAGATGGAGGTTGACAGGGGAGGTCATTAAAATCAAAACCACCAGCAAGGAACTTCTGAATTAATTGCAACTGGGAAAGCTCATATTCTGTATAAAAATCAGTCAAGGTAAGATGCTCATCAAGGTGAGCCCAGTTCCAGGATTCTGATTCTTGAGAGTCACTAACTGTGTGGTCCTCATCCCAGAAGATGCACTGACAAGTCTGCTGATTATCTCTGTATTCAGCACCACACGCATAGCAGAACTCATGGCCACACCTACAAGGTTTATAAAAAGTTAGTTGTGCTCCAGCACCATCTAAGGTTCAGCTGTTTGGCAGGAAAAGGAAAATATTAGGTTTCTATAAGAACGGAAAAGCAGTTGGGCAATCTTTAAGACTACCATCTAACCACACAATAGCTGAAGTAAACAACATTAGCTGATGGTAACAGCTACAGATATACACCCAAATGTGCAGACATTGCACATGAAGCTCATCAACCAAATTGCCTATTAAGATTTCTTCAGTATCCACTGAATCAATAAGTCATGAGAGAAATCCTCTAGTCCATCTATGTTTGACCACTGAATGTTCTTTGCCACAACAGGAAATTTACTCTACCTTTCATGGTTGGATTTCTTATCAAACTTTATTTGCATGGAACTTTGTAAACAGGGTATTGACATTGACAAGCGCTCTATTTGTACCTTTGCCATTACACTTGTCATCTATAGCATATATACATAATTGCTTCTACTAAAGATCCTAAAAAATACAGCAGAATTGTTAATAACTAGAAATTAACAGTTTTGCTTTTAGCAATGCTCTGAGGAAAATAACATGCAACACTAATCAAAGATTTTTAACTGCCACCTTGAGAAACGCTTGACCTTGGAGCATTTTCTAGGCTCCATCTAAGTGGAACATTAGTTCAGATGTTTTACCTTATTGATGATGTCAAATATACAACATGGATGCAAATATACATTTCCTCCTTATCTGAAGTGAGATCTGAAAACTTGATAAATCCTATTAAACATATTACTTAATTAAAACAAGACATACCTTTCTGTCATGACCAAAACTAGGGTAGATTTTCCCAGTTAAGTAGTTCCATGATTTCCATCTACATGGACTTGAAAGGCTTGTTGCCTCTTACTAATTATTAATGGTTATTAAGTATACATTTACAAATAAATATGTGCAAATGAAAACAGAAACGAATGCAACTACACAATAAGAAACATACTATATGCATGTGTAACACTACAATGGAGGATGTAAATTTTGAAACAACCAAAGTAATAGTACAAGTTAAAAAATCAGAGAATTGGTCAACAATTGCTCTTTGGAGATTTCTATATAAAAAAAGCTATTAAACAATAAAACAAAAGCCTAAAAAGATATATAATTATATATATTTCATGTAGGATCCACGAAGCTGAAGCAAATCAGTTCATAAATTCATTAGTAATGTGTCAGACAACATAGTTGAAAAGTTCAATAGTTCATACAAATAATACCATTCAATTAATGTTAAGAACGATGGCAAAATAACATGGAAGGTTGAGCCTTCACTTGAAAATTTGGATCGAATCATCAAACTGGGTCTGAGGCAGATCCTATCCAAAAGTACCAAAATGGTCCGGCATACCTGCATCTAGAAACTGTTGTAGCAACATGGGTCTGCCAGCGACTCCCATATAGCGAGTTTATATTAGCTTCAAACTCTTTGGTTTGAATGAAACAGCAAAGAAAATCCAATCTACACCTCATGGCCACTCCATGTTTGAATACCAAACCACGAATCAGATTCATTTTGTGCATACCCTATAAGATTATAACCAACTGATGTACATCTTCCACACTGGAGCTATTCTAACCACAGATTTGCAAAGATTCCTTTTATTTGAATCATGAAAGATGAAACGTGCTTATGCAAGAACAATGAATAAATTATAAGTTCATGCTGTACACAGAAATACAAATCCTCAATATCATAGGGATATTAAGCATCAGGCTCCACGTATAATAAGAAGAAACATAATCAAATTGAAACAAGGATACCCAAATTCAAGCATCATAATTATGATTTCTTGTGAGATTTCTTTAATTGATCAAGATTGAAAAAGTTTGGCATAAAGAAATTATGGAAGAGACTTTCCACCAGCATTGTCAAAGAGCCTTTTCATAATTTCCAGTTAAAGAATGTACTGATAATATAGAACGCATCTGCAAACACACAATCACACAAGCTGAATATACAGTGCACGCATGAACAGGCACAAGCTATTATGCTAAAAAACAATCTCAAGTTGCCGTTTAACAGCACAGCCACGACTACCCAACAGAGTAAGAATAACATGTAAAATGTTACTAACAAGATTAAGATGGTCTTTAATTATACAGACGGATTTAACTTACCAGCAGATCATGTGGTAGCAACCCTGTGTAAGCTCGATCATCTGTCCACACTGCTGGCAACGTGTCCAATTATTATTATTTGCTAATTCATCAAGTGTAGTGTCTCCTACATCCCTTTCTCTCATGGAGAAGTTAAAATATCTACCATCCTCCATATGAAGGTTATGGTATTCATCACAGCTCATCGATGGATGCCATGGCACAGCACATCTAAGACAAAATGACCTTTGACACTCTGGGCACTGGATACAAAGCACGTTGTTGATCTCTGATTGGTTAGCTGAACTTGTATTCACAGGTAAAACATAGTTTGTGCTAAGCACATATGAACAGTTTGGAAATGGACAGGAAACTTTGTCCGTGCTAAGAATATTTGCTTCCGACAGTGCTTTTAGGAGAGATTTATAAGAAGCAGCCGGCAGAAAGGATTTGCACTCCTTAGCGGAGATGTAATGCTTACATCTTAGCTGCGGACACCTAATAGGAATCTGTGCAGATCTTAACCTTCCATCGACATATTTTATCATGCAGTGTGTGCAAAATTTGTGGAAACAGCCAATAGAAATCAACTGCCATGGCTCTTTCTCCTCACAGCAGATGGGACAATCTGAATCTCCAAGCAAGCCGTCTACAGACAAACAAGCCACACCGATCGCTTCTCGAGCCAATTTCAGAGGTGCCTTGAGTTCACGGCTGGGTACGAGTTCCAGAACGAATGCTTCCAACTTACTGGCGTGCTCTAAAATCCTTTGCTTGAGCGCCACTAACAGCTGATTTTCAGCCATCTCGGACTTCGCAATCTGCCCATATTTAATAAAAGTTAATGATATCTCCATGTGATCATCAATAGAATAATACCATTCTCTTTACCTGTCCAAAAAATTCGGCCGCTGTCATGGTCAACAACTTGATGAATTACTTTATCGAGTAACCAAAAACTTCTGGTTCGTTGAATTGAAACTAGATTCCGTAAGTTGGAATCATGTCAGGTTTCACGGCACGGGAAGTGAACAAACATATTATCAAGTCTTAACTAAAGCAGGGGTGTCTTCCCTCACTTCCATCAAACACAGATTCAGTACTTAACTCTGCCACAAGTGGGCTTTCATTTCCTCCATAAAGGGGGAAAAAAAAATTCTAATCTTACACACATCACGGATTTGTAATATCAAATCCCCTTTCTTTCTTTTTTTTCTCCATAGCATGGGATCTATTAATACAGATAAACAGAAAGTGTCGAAGAACACCACCCATGTTGGCTATGTCCATTCAGGAAACCTAACCTTAAGCAACGAACGAAAGAACAAAATGGAAGAAAGAGGCATTCAAAATTCGAAAAGCTCACCAGATCATAGACCACCTCCGAGTCCGTGAACGCCGAAATCCGGTGCATGCCGTTCTGGAGCGCAGCCAACAGTCCGTCTAGCAACGCGAGATGTTCGACCACAGACTCCTCAACGTAGAAATCGAGCTTCTTCTGAACTTGCACAGGAGAATCCTCTGATGCCACTTGCAGGACGACCCCAATTGCCGAAACGCTCTCGGTCTCAGGTCCAACAGATACCCCCTTGAAGTAGAGCCTGCAATAGCCCTCCCCGCCAGCGGATTCGCAGGAACCTTCGACCCCATGAAAGCATTTCTTGGCGAGACAGTCGTCTACGAACTCCACCGCGTCCCTCCACTCGTCATCCTCCGCAGAACAGCTTCTAAACTCGTCATCTTCCTCTTCCAACCTCCCGCTCCCACAAGACCCAGAACTTGTTCGTTCAAGACCCGGCATCTGTCTTACCCCACCACCACTACAAGATCCTATACTTGCTGTCGATCAATAAGACTTTCTGGGGTCTCCTTACGGGTGAAGGAGGCATCTATTTCCAACCTCAAACCAAGAGCACATGATGGATCAAGCATGCCCATGTTGGTCATCAACACCACCAGTTCCTCTTCGTTTCTTTCTCCATTTTTCTCCCTTCTTCTGGTGGGAATTTCTAAGATTCTGAACAAGAACAGCCCTAGCTTTTTCCTCTGTTTCCTTCTAAGGGAAGGAAGGTTGTCATGTGAAACTCCTTTTTCCCCCTCGTCTTCCTTTCTCTCTGCCCTCTGTGTGTGCACTTATTCAGAGGAGAGTACAGGGGAGGGCGTACCCGCCTTCTTGCTTTCAAGTGAGGGGAGGAAGATGGAGTGGGAGAGGGGGCGGGGGTAGTAGGGTGGAACAATCGGCTATTAATGTAGGTCAGTGTTAGGCCTGGGATCCTGTAAATGACCACAGAATCCAATGACTAGGCTTTCTTGGACATTGATTCATTTCCTTTTGTTTTCCAAGCAGACGAAGAAAAAAAGGTTGGGATTTCGTCAAAAGCGTAAGAACAGTGTTGTCGAGCAAAACTAGTGTTGATTTGTCATCAGAAGAGTTTCTTATTGATTTGTTTTAATGTCATAAGGTTTTTATTATCATTTAAGCATGTACAAGTGCTTCTTCAATCAAAAGGCTTTAGATAGTTTTTAGGATATTTTTTTTTAATCCCACTATGGTTATTTATTATTAATGTCAGTCCGCTAAAGACGAAGTCATCAGAGATTATTTTCAAACGTCCGTAGTCTCACATTGCACCTTTTAGTTTAAGTGTCATGCTACTTATAGTTGGATAATTTTCAAACTGCCAATATTATTTTAGAAAGCGTGAAGTTTCTCGAGAAGATCATATGATGGACTTCGAATAAAATAGATCAACTAATACATCAGTCTCTGGCTGCTTCATTTTTATAATTAACTAGCTTTCTACTTTGTCTTTGTAACCCCTTAGCTGTATTCATTTACCAATTTGACTTTATAACTATTTAGCTGGATTCGACAAAAAAATCAAATCCATAGTCATTATGCATCATGGCCAAGTATGAATTTGAGCATGATATCCGACTGAGATCCGCCAAAAGTCTGGCCAGATTAAATGAAAAGTCGATCCTTACATTAGTAACGTCTTAATTTGGCTTTACAAAAGCGGAAATTTTCACCACAATTCACCTAGCATCCCGGTCAAGTCTTCGACGGTAAAGGCTGGATGTGTGGCGAATCCAAATCATTTACCTTGCTAGATACAAGTGAATGAGAGCCGAGCAAAGGGGGATGAACCTCCTTGCTTTGCTTCTAGAGTCTAAATCTGTGTCAAGATCTACAATAAAGATAACATACTGTCAATTTGGTGTGACATTGTCCGTCATAAAGCCTATTGTGCTACCAGCTTGATCATAGGCATATAGATAGATAGGAGCTCCATGAGGCATATCTTAAATTAATGGTTGAACTTAAGTTAATTCGAGATCAGTTATATTAAACAACCCCACGAGGCTCAGGTCACTGCCCTATAGCCAATTAAAAAATTGTTAACTATATGCTTAGTGTTTCATGAAAAAAAAAAATTCTAACTCCGCCCTGAGCTTTAATCAACTATGTTATAAACAGCTTTTGTAAAATATTATCAATGTTAGTACAAATTTTTGACGACCAACCGGATCTGTTGTCTATAATTGTGAACGACAACATTTTTCCGGCGAAGTTAAGAACTTCGGGAGGTGGATCTTGAAAAAGAGACCGGTGACTCGTATGGTCAGGATCATCCTTTTTTCTCTCCTATGATTTTTCCCTATCATCTCAAAAGATGTAAATAGTTAAAACTTCAGTCTACCTAAGCACGTGGAAATTCGAATTCGGAGTGAGATCAGATCTTTTTATTGGCACAGCAACCAAAAGATTCAACATGACAATGTGACTTTCTAAACCTCTAATTATATTATCCCCTGTTGCCATTCACAGCATCCGATAACACTTCATACTTAAGTGGAGGCAGCAGGGCAGTATTGTGAAACATAGGCGTGGAACTAGAAATTTTTTATTAAAGGAACTGAAACTATAGTTTTGAAATTTTAAGAGAGGCCGAAATATTAATTTTTTAAAATTTTTATATAGAGTTAAATGAAAATTTTTAAAAATGCATGTTTTTTTTTTTTTTTAAATTCTGAAAAGGGGCCAAATCCCCTGCCAGCCCTAGCTGGGTGGCCAGCGGAGCCACAGCCCAGGGGGGCTCGATGCCGATTAGTTTGAACTGAACTGTACATATCTACATGAAGTTTTGGTTTTGGGAGGGGTTTAGCACAGTTGAAAAGCCTAGTGAGTAGGCATACCTGATGTCGCCAAAATGGCGACTACGAAAGGGCGAAGGGAAGGGAGGGCCGGTAAAAAAGAAAATTACATGTAAATTTTTAAAAATTTCACGACGGTGAATTTAAATTGGACGAAGGAAAGGGAGGGCCGGTAAAAAAAAAAATTACATGTAAATTTTTAAAAATTTCACGACGGTGAATTTAAATTGGAGCAGACAACACGCCCAAAATAGATTTTGCTTTTTCAAATAAACCTGTTCTTGCGTTTTCCCCTTGTTTTATAATCCAAAGAACGTTCAGTTCCTTGTCCCAGAACGTCTATGACCTGGTCTTGAGAAGTTTGGCGTCAGTTCTCGGGTTACAGTTTGAGTAATAATTTGGAGTTGGTAAAATCCAATTTGAATAATTAGGGAGCTGTTCCACCAAAAATTGGGTTGGTTTGGAAGGTACTATATATAGTCAAAATTACTAGCTTAAAAAAACCTGGTTAGTTTGTCCATGCTTCACAACAATACAATTGTAAAAGAGCTAGTGGCTGAGGATGGGGCTAGGATTTTTTCTAGGGCTAAACAATGGGTTGGGTCGAACCAGTTAACCGACCCGTACAGGCCGGGCATAGTTTTATTGGCTCGAATAGCGCCAGCTTCCGGCCGGTGAGAGGTTGACTAGTACTAGCGGCATTACATATAGGCACGTGTGGCCATTTGTATATAATGGTGCCCTTAAAATTGGAGTAATTTTTGAGTGAATGTTTCTTAGCTCAAAATTTCCAGTTACGCTACTGTCCAGTACCCTCCCGATTTAATCTTAAATGAATCATATTAATTCTAGCTTACAAAGAAAGCTTTATTTTAATTAACATTTTCTTGAAGAAAAAGTTATTTTCCCTGCCATAAATTAATTTCTAATTATTTACTTAAACCAAACAATTTTTTGAAAAGAGGGGGGAAATTTCGACCCAGGCATGGCCCATCGCCCAATGTTTCATTGCCCTCCAATATTATAAGCAGTGTTATCAAACTCAGTTTCTAGATATTCAAATTGAATTCAGAAAAACACTATTCAGTATATGGGTTGAAGTTAATCCAAATTGTTTCTGGAAACATAAAACGTTGTAGTCATATTCTTTAAGAAAGAAAGGAAAAGACAAAAAAAAAAATTGACATGACAAGCATGGCATGTGGGAGCATTTGAATCATTTAAGCGGGCAGTGCATTCAATCTTGACGAACCAATTCCCAACCCATTTTCATTATGGGCCACACCAAGTGCTGCTGGGACCCGCCCACTGTGAGTTGCAGTTTTATATGGTTTAGTGTGGTACTTGACCAGGTCATATATCCGCAATCGTTATGGGACTATATATATATATATATATATATATATATATATATATATATATATATATATATATATATATATATATATATATATATATATATATATATATATATATATATATATATATATATACTTGACCAGGTCATATATCCGCAATCGTTATGGGACTATCGATTATGTTTTATATATATATATATTCAAGTCGGACCTACATGGTGTGAACAGCACGTTTAGGTTTGATCTATGTTATCTTCTGGTCACTGTTGGAGTGTAAGTAGATCGAGTCCACGCACCAAATATGCACTTCTCATAAAAAGAGAGTGTTGATGTACTTTAGAAATTTTTTTATCATGAGATGTACTTTTTGGTCTTTTTGCTTTGTATAATATCTTTTTTATCCATTTTAAAACTGTTCTTTTCCATTTCATTAAAGGTATTTTAGTCATTGTATACTTTTGGATAATATTCTACGGCTTCCAAGATGAGAGTTGTGATAATATTCTACGGCTGACACAGATATATCTTCTTTTCAGTGGCGGGTATTGGGCGGTTCAAGTTCTTAAAGTTTTTCAAAATAAAAAATTATGTGCGAAATATATTTGTGAGTCAAATTTATATGTGAAAGCGACAGATTGAAGAGACCAAAACTTAACACCATTGACAATTGCAACTACACTAAGATACAAAGAACTTACGAGGCATTGATGGAGTTTCGATGAAGTTGTATCGTATACGGCAAGTGAAGGATCTTTAAATGAAAAAGCAGGAGCCTTCGGCTCCGACTTCTTCCTTCAAAAAGGTCTATGTAACAAACCTAAAAGAGGTGAAATATTTATCGTGTTTGCAGTGACAGAGACAGAAAATTCTATATAAGAGACATTAATTCGGCAATGGCCTACACTACATCAGCCCACACCTGCCCCTGCTATTACCCAGTTTGGTTTATAAGGATTTGTATGGTGGGTGAAGCTTGTGAGACTTAATGAGAATTGAAGAAGAGAAAAAGAAGAGACCAACTTTTTCATTAAATTTACATATTTATACTTCACTGCAGAAGCCTGTCCGAAAAGTCGGCTTCTTCTTCAACCATCTTAAAGTAATTGCGGTTGTCACATCTGCTTTCCCACCTTCATAATCAAATATTTTTCAACATATCAGTAACAAAAAATTTGCAACTGTTTTACTAACCAAATATATGTTTGATTAGTTTATGCTCATTTCAAACAGAGAATGTAAATCTTGCACCCTTAGTTTGTCTTTAAAATATGGCAATTGATTTTTGTTCGTAGCTTTGGTAAACAATCTTTCACATGTTCTTTCATTGAAACATGGGCGGCCAAAATTACTTTTGTTTTTCTATAATCATGCTAGTCAATTTTAATATGTCTTGTATGATGGAGATATTTGACTGGCTGGTATATAAAGAGTGGGTTGATTATTACAATAAAGCAATGTTTAACCAACCATGCTGCACTTTAAGATCAGTCAATCAAGACACCGTTTGATTGCAAGGGCAATTGTTCCCAAGACACGACCTTAGAACAGGTGTCCTCCTAAGAACAAAGAGTCCTTGTTCATGTGAACAACTTGCAATTTTGTCCGCTTATAAGAACAAAATTTTCAACTTGTCCTATCTGTCATTTGTTTAAATAATTAGATAGGCAAGATCGACACATGTTTTCTATTTTTTCTATCTTTATATATATATATAACACATGATGAAACAAATGAAAAATATATGAACTAATAAAAATGCTCTTTTTCTCTCAATAAAAGATTCACGTATGACAAAGGAAAATATTTCAAAAAGCATATTAAAAATACAAACAAATAAAAATATTCATTCTCTCTTTTCTCATTCTTGTTTCTCTCTCTCTCTCTCTCTCTCTCTACAAATAAACGACCTAAATCCACTTGAAATAAAATGAAACACTTAACTAATAAACTTGTGAAGGACATATGAGCTAGTAAAAATATTTTCCTTCTCATTCTTTATTATAGAATGACCTAACATCAACATATAAACCTATAAAATATGTAAAAAAACATATAATCCCACAAAAAAACTTTCTTTCTCTTTCTCTACACATACAGATGACCTAACATCAACATACAACGAAATAAAGCAACTAACAAAGAGTGTGTGTGCGAGTGTGTGTGTGTGTGTGTATCAAGAGTATACAATCGATGTCAATAATCACATAAAGTTTATATAAAATTGATAAGAGACATTAGCAATTAATTTACTATGGACTGATAAATGAGGAAAATGTAAAAATAAAAGGGCCAGCATTACAGTACGCCCAAATTGATCTGTATGGTTTGCGTAAAAGTTACATCTTTATGGTGGTAGCAGAAAGAAAAAGAAAGTTAGTAGTGAGAGAGAGAGAAGTGCCTATAAAATGGGAATATATAACAAAATTTGGGGACAAGAGGTCCCCTAAATACAAAACAATCCACAAAAAAGACATACCGCAAAAACATAAGCAGGAAGAAGAAATATATACATACAAAGTACAGAAAAATAAGAGAGAAGAGGAAAGACGAAGTGGCACAGTCACCCAACCGCAGACTGGCAGCGGCGCTTTAACTGAATGGCAAACCGAAAGACGAAGTGCAAGGAGAGAGAGAGAGAGAGAAGTGAAGATGAAAGCGATCGAGAGAGGGATGAAAAGGAGCTTCTGCGATGGGGGCAGTCGCGAGCGCAAAATCATGAGTTGTTCCATAGGTGGGGTGGGAACGAAAAAGGACACTTTTTTAAGTTCTCTGAGGACAGACAAACAATTAGTTCCCCTGTCTGATGTTTGGTGCACCTAACTCGAGACTGGAACAGTGTGTTCCCAAGAACGCACCATTCCAGCCACCAAACGCCCTGTAAGGTTTTAACCAAATCAACCCACACATTTTATCTGCCATAGCATGGTACTTGCTTTTCCAAAGGTCATGACACTACTTGTTGCTTCTTTGATTTGTCTTCCAAGGCACTAGCTTGTTCCCTAGAAATACAAAATAGCGAGCCAAAAACAAATTGTCTTGTTTGCTTGTAGGTTCCCTAGTTTCCGTCTTAAAGAGCACTCAACTATAATATATTATCTACATGCAATAAAATCCATTCACCTAGACTCTCTTTCAAGTACCTAAACACTTTTAGGAAACATGAAATCGAATAGTTCTTGGATTTTTCATGTGAGGCATGAACTACAAGCAGTCCTTCATGTTGTTTTATAGTCAACTACATCAGCTTGCCAGCCAATTGCCTATATGGAGATGATTTTTTAACAACTCTCTTTTTTAACAAGAAGTCTCACCCTATATACAACACTCAACACAAGAATAATCACTCTCTAGAATTGCATATCGTGCTCATTGCAAGGTTACACTTCAAGCTTCTACTGTCCAAGTATTTAAATGTCATAATGATTATAATGCAAGAATAAAAGAAGCACGCATAGTTTTTGAAAGTAGTGTTGAATAAAAATATAATTTGGCATTTAGAACTAAGAATTTCGTAATGAGATGCATTAAATTATCTCTATTGTCATCATAGGTCGCGCAATGATGTACTCCAATCTACTTTGTGCATGCATCTCAAAGATTTGATGATTAGGATTGTTTCTAAGAGTTCAAAGTTAAGAACTGGGTCTAAATCCTAGGTTTCTGATTTGTTGATGCTTTGGTTTTACATTGAATTTTCAAAGACTTATTTCATATTAAAAGTTAAGTTTTAACTTGAGGTTTTGAGTGATCAAGGTTTGAGATATATTAAGGATTTAGGGCTTGACAAGTTACAGTTTTCAAGTTTAATGATTCTTGGGAATTGGTTAAAATTCCTAGGTTCAGTCTTTAGTGAGACTTAATTCATTTGAGACTATGGTTTAAGTTTTCAATGGCTTGTTGTAAGACTGCCAAATATTGTACTTGAGCTTTATTGATAACTATGAACATCTATGCATTAGGATGTTCACATTTTTAATGTTATAGTTTGAGGTGATGATTTTGTTAAAGTATCTAAAGTTTGTAACTTGGGACTTTGATGCCTTTTAATCTAGGTTTGGGGTTTCAGATTCATGAGGTTTTTTTGTTGGCTAATGTTTTAATTAATTGAGATTTATTTAAAATTTTGTGATTTAGAATTTGGTATTGGTTTTCAGGGGACTTTGATGTGCTAAGAGTTTTTATTGTAAGTTTAGGTCTAAGTTGATGACTTTGATTTGATTGAAGGTTCACCATTGATTTTTCTAAGTTTTATGATGTCCTAATCATTTAGATTCCTTATGTTTTTTAGAATTCTTTTGAAAAGCATGGATGCAATTTAAAAGCAGTGTACCTAATTAGAGTTTAAGGAATTATAGATTATTCTTATACCCAAATTACTACTTTGGGTATAATATTCAATCAAGCATACTTAAATTCCAATCACATGTGAAGTGTGTGGTTTGTGTGTTAATGATATATGATTAAAAATCATGCATACATAATGTAAGTGAGTTTATTGAGAATTTTAAGGATGTCTATTTATTTTCTAAACCAAGATTAACCACAGTAGAAGGATTAATCATCCTCAAATCATAACTAAATATATTGTTTGTGAACAGCTTTAATGCAAAAACAAGAACTAAACTAAATGAAATGCATAAAAATGAAACTGAAAATTAGCAACTTAGAATAGAAAAGGGGGAAAGAACATACCCTACCCCATATTATTAATTGGTAAGGAAATTAAATGTAAGTGAACATACTTGAAGTATTGAAAAGATGATTATTTGTTCCCTAAACCAAGGTTAGTACCATGGGTAAGGGTCTTATCATCATCAAATCCTCACCTAAGCATAGGTTTGAAATATGAGCTATGGTAAAAATATATAAAAGTTAAAACTTAACAACTATCTCATTTTATTTATAAATAAATGAAAAAAATGCTTAATCTAAATGATGTTTCATCAAGGCTTAAAGACAATCATTAGCTCCTTAATCCAAGATTAGTACCATGATTAGATATTGATTATTTTAAGTCTTCAATAAAGCATTGTGTGTGCATTACTTAAGTAGATTAAATTGCTAAGTTTATGGGAGAGATGCATACTTAACCACTTTAGAGCCTAATGACATTAAAATAAATCTAGCTAAATACAAGCAGGCTTAAGAAGTAAAATAAAAATTATAAGAAAGATGAAACTTAAAATAAAATGAAATAAAATAAAATAAAGAGGAAAAGAAAAGGCATGTGGCTTACCTAACAGCTTGTTTGGATGGAAGGAACGAGAAGGAAAGAATATTTTTAGTACTATGCAGGGTAAAAATTTGCGCTGCTAATTTGTTTTTTATTCTTAATTTTCATATATGCTAGAAATTAGGTGATAAAATATTTAAAACTTATTTTTAAAAATAAGCAAAAAAGAAATAAAATAAAAATCAAGCTACATCAAGAATTATTTTTAAAATTGACATGTGACACTCTTGAATCGAACCATACAGTAGAAACAAAAATATTTTTAAACATTTTTACATGAATAATAAGTTCTAGAGTGGTAGAGGCATTATTATAAACCAATTTAAATTTTATTTTCTTCTTTACTTTTCATTCAAACAAGCTTTTATAATAATCATTTTCTTTTGTTTCTTTTGTTTTCTTTTCTTACCTTTCATTTTCACCCATTCATTTCCCTCCATTTCTCTCCATTCAAACAGGGTTGAGGAAGGTTTTTCTTGGAGGCCAAGGAGGAGAGAAGAAGAAAGAAAGATGCAAAAAGTGAGAAAGGAGAGAGAGAATGTGACCCAAGGGATGGAGCAAATGAGAGGAGAAAATGGCTATTTATACTTGAGCATGTCACCCATCCCCACTTCATTGCTGTCCCAAGCTATGAAATAGGTTATCCTGCCCTAGAAGATAAATACTTGATTTGTTATGGGCATTTTTGTCTTCCATATGCTAAGAATTAGGTCATAATGACTTAGAAAACGCATAATATTTCTACCCAGAATATTTTGATAATTTCATGCTCAAAATAAACAACTATGGCCAAGGAAAAGAATAATCATGCTACCAAGCACATTTTTGTCATTTCACAATGCAAAAAAAAAAGTTAGTTGAATGGAACAAGGTTCATTTCTGACTTATTTGACCCAACCACTTGGCCAGACACAATCGGACCATGTTGGTTGGCTTGCCATGCACGGCCTTAGATGAAAGTGGCGGCTATGGCCAATGCACGACTGTGCACAGACAGACAGCTCTGTATGCACGTAGTCTAGGCCATGCAACCTACCTTATCTGATAGAGCTAGCAATGGCCATCCCTCCAATTTTCTTTTGAAAATATCTCGACAAAATTAGGACATTTTAAGAAAATAAAGGGGAACCAGGGTATTTTGGGAAACTATACATTTTTTGGAATGTGTAGTGAAACAAAGGTAATTGGGGAAAACCATAGGTATTTTGGAAATTTTAAATGAAAATGAATGGCAATTTGAGAAATTTTCATGATGCGTCAGGTCTTCTTCTTCCTAAGAGATCTGAAAGGAAATATTGGATTTGGATTATGAGCTGTGGATCTAAATTTTGTTTTGGGATGAAGCATGATTTTTCGCATTGATTCGGATGGAGATTTCGATCCATAAAAGATAGTTTGGATCTGGAAGTCATACTTTGGATCCAAATGGATATGAAAGTGATAGTATGGATCAACCTGGATTTAACAATTAGATTTGGATTTGAAATTGATAGAGTGGATTCTGAATGGATCCAAAGTGAGATTGCTTGCATAAGCTATATTTGGATCTAAAATTGGTGCTTTGGATTTACGGAGACAAGAAACGGATGCAAAAGTGGATTGAGGCCTGACTTTGGATTTAGAGTTTGGATTTTTTTTATTAACATCCAAAATGGATTTGGGGCTCAGGCTCAGACCTAGTTTGGATCTAAAAGCTAAATTTTGGATCTCGGATTCTAGATCACGTGTTAAGATTTGAATTAGACATGTGACTTGAATGAATGGCCAAGTGACAATCTATAGATGAAACTAAAAAATGATTCTTTTAAAATGGGTCGCAAAAATTTATAATAAATCGGTGAAAATTTGGGGTGTTCACAAATGTCCATCTTCGCTCCTAAGCCAAGTTATAGTCAAAGAAGAACCACCACTTTTTTTTTTTTTTTAACTTTTTCAAGAAGACACTTCAACGTAGTGAAAATCTTAATTTTCACTTTGAAGTTTTTTTACATTATAAAAATATCCCCTAATTTAGAAAAAAAAATAAATCAAATGATGGTTGTAGTGACTCAGACTTCAGAACTAATTATGAGTTTTTCAATGGTTATTCATATCTTTTGCCTTATGTTTTCTTATAGGAAGATTAAAATCTTTCTTAAACCGTTGTTATCAAGCTTCTAGAGGAGACTTATTCCATTTCCAAACCATGAACAGAGATAAACAATTCTCAACATCATAGGTAATCTTAGAGAGAAAGAAGACGTTCTATAATCGCACACATATTGTATTTTTTCAAATTCATTGCAGAAGAATTTGGCCCTCATCTCCTAATAAGGCTTTGGCAGGTACATTTTCCCTTTTTTATGTTTCTTCTTTTTTTTTATTAATTTTTATTTTTTCTTTCATTTTCCTTTCATTTTTTGGTTCCTTTTAGTCAATTTTTTTATTAAATTTATTTTTTAACAGACTTTGCCATTAGAGGAAATACTTCACCACCACCAAAGCTAAAGATGAAGGTCCAAACTTTGGTGGTTTAGTGTAACTTCATATTTGTTATCACCCTAAATTTTTCAAAAAGTCTATGTTCAACATACATTGACAAATTTACAACAAATTCTAATGATTTTTTGTCTCAAACACTTCAAATTCCCCTAATTTTGACCAATTTCTCCTCAATTTGATGATTGATTATACTTGTGACCTACCAAGCTCATTCTCAATTTAAACTTGTTCTATACTTTGGATCGCAATTCAAAGCTGGATCCTGTCCAAAATTCATACAGAGACCTACAACATATCCCTAGATCTAGATCTAGACCTAGATCGAAATTTCAACTTCATATCCAAAATATATACCTAGATCCAAATCCCCAGCTCCATATAAGAAATAGAATTCGAATTTCATATCTAAACCCAATCCCAGACCCCAACTCCAAATCCAGAAACCAAGCTTTAGCTGGATCCAAATTCCAACTCTAGATCAAGAATAGATCCTAAGACATCGACTCAGATTCAAAACCAAACTCTAAATCTAAAAATAAGGCTCAGATCCAAATTCTAATCTTAAAACCAGATCCAGTTCTGAATATGATCCCCAAATCCAAAACCATACCCAAGATCCAAAAAATAAAGTCAAAACTGTAATTGAACTGGAAAATCAAAATCAGGCCTGAAATAGGTAAATATATCATGAAAATCACCCATGGATCCTGATTAAATCCAAAAATAAAAAATCTACGTTCAAACTAAAATTTCAACTCAAATATCTGAAATCAAATCCAAGAATCAATTCCAACGCTATTCAAAGCCATCTGTGTGCGTACGAGCTTCCCCATTACTTTTCAATTCAATTTTGCCTCGAAAATTTTAAAACTGGACCTCTTTTGAGCATGACATCATTTAATCCACAATCCAAGCCTTGAACATCGATCTGGACCATTCACCATTCAAGAGAATTCAATTTAGATAAAAAATGAACTTAGAATCGCCAAGAATGGAGGTGGACCTATTTTATAAAAAGACTATTCTTGTCACGGGTTTACTTTCTTCGGCCCGTGCAGTACTTCGGTTGCCCATCCGCTGTAAGTCTTAAGGTGCAAAAGAATGTACAGACAACTTGAAAACAACCAGCACGTGTGGAAATAGAAGGATGCAAGGAACTGGAGGAAGGCATTTGCAATGAAACGTCGATTGCATTTATCACTAGATAAATGTAAGCAAGGAGGTTTTAAAGAAATCTCAACTTTACTTACATAAAATGACTCAAGCCGCTTACATAGGATTCAAATGTCGATCATTCAAAACATAGAATCCCCAACATGCACTGAGGCTGGTGGAAAGGTGTTTCATTACAAGTAAACAAACATAAACCAAAGACATTATAAGCAAAAGGAAAATAAGACAAAACAAACTCAAACACAAGGAAACAAGCTCCCTTCTTCAAATCATGTGTCGTCCTCGGCGCTAACCAGTGCATGGTAAGCCAAGACTTCCTTCAGGTGTTGCTGCTTCATCCGAAAGGCATACTCCAACGTCAGCTCTTCCTCGCCTACCCACTTCACCAAGTACTTCTTCGGCTTCTTAAGATAGTTGATTTTGTGTCAAAGAATTTGGTCCATTTGTTGGTCTGCTGCTCGCTTGTTGATGCTGCCCTCTATAAGGTTGGCTCCCGCTGTCGCATGCTCCTCTCTGAGTCTTCACCATAGATATAGAAGAGTTTTGGTTGCAAATATGAAACACTGAATGTACTTTGAAATTTGACGGTAGGTCTACCTTATATGCCAACTTTCTGATCCTCTTGACTACGTGAATGTTCATACTTCTGTATCAAGGCATGGTGTCACCCATGAAATATTCATGTATAGACCAGATATAAATTCACGTGGACCTAGTCTCCTATTTTGAACTCCATTGGATGTCGCTTCTTGTTGGCTCACTTCTTTATCTTGTTAGCAGCTTTGTGCAAGAATGTTTTAGCTTACTCCTTTTGCTCCTAATAGCCTCTAAAAAACTAGTCGGTGAAGGTTGGTCTTCCCTTCTCTTGGGCAGCAAGAGTATGTAGCATCAATGGTTGTTGCGCCATGGATATTTCAAATCGACTATGCCCCAAAGACACGCTCTTCTATAAGTTGTAGCAGAATTAGGCTATATCCAATAATTTCACCCAATTTTTCTGATTTGCTTTAACAAAGTGTCATAATGATTGCTCTAATAAAACATTGATGTACTTGGTCTAACCTTTTGTTTGTGGATGGAAGCTTTGTTGAAGACGACAAGTCTGAGCTTAGCAATCAGAACACTTCATGCTAGAATTTGCCTGTGAAGCAGGTGCCATGGTCACTTACAATGCTTGTTGGCACGCTCCAATAATGCTCTATGTTCTTTACGAACATCTCTACTGTCTTTCTGGCATGACATTCCTTTGAGGTTAGGATGAATAGGACATGTTTAGAAAATTGATCCACAACTACAAATATAGAGCTGAAACCATCTACTTTTGAGAGACCTAAAATAAAGTCCATAAAAAGACTTTTGCATGGACGTTCAGATATAGGAAGATGTTCCAAGAAGTCAGTAGTCTTTTGATTCATCCCCTTGCCATGCTAGCAAATATGGGATGTCTTTACATAGGTCTTCACATCATCCTACATCTTTGGCCAATAATAGCCACGTTTGAGGAGTGCAAAGGTCTGCTCCTAGCTAGGATGGCCTGCCCAAATGTATCATGGCACTCCTTCAATAGCTTCCACCATTGATTACCCCATCTTGGCACGAATATGTGTCCACTCTGGTGATGAGAAGTCTGTCCCTCAACTAGAATCTCCAAGTCTTCCCTACCTCAACTAGGGGAACTAGGTGTTTTGCCATTGAGTCTTGTTGCATGTCTTTGCAAACATGCTCGAGGAGATCACCCTCTAGTTGTGCTTCAAAGACCTCTACCCAAGTGGCTGCAAGTTCCACCTTACGACTTAGTGCATTGGCCACAACATAGGTTCTTCCTGCCTTGTACCCCAGTACAAAATCGAATTCAGATGAGAATTCTGGCCAATTGGCTTACTTTGGGGTCAACTTCTTATAGGTTTTGAAATAGCTTCTAGCCACATTATTTGTTTTTACAGCGAACTGAGTTCCCAGCAAACAATGTCTCCAAACACAAAGACAATGCACAATTTTCGTCATCTCTCGCTCTTGCATAGAGTAGTGATGCTCGCTTCCATAGCTTTTTGCTCTCATATGCAATGGGGTGCCCCTCTTGTATTAATACCCCCCACTGATAGCATAGTGAGAGGCATTCGTATGGACTTCAAATTGTTTTGAATGGTCAGACAACTTCAATACAAGCTCTTGCATAAGGGCTTTCATCGGTTGATAGAAAGCATCTTGAGCTGGATCTACCTAAGTCCATGTCCTACTCTTCTTCAGCAAATCAGTGAGGGGGCACAACAATCAAAGAATACTCCTCAATGAACAACCGATAGTAATTTACTAACCCAAGAAAGAATCACAACTCTTGAACTTTAATTGGCGAGTTCTACTCCTGGATGGCCTTTACCCTCTCAGTTAGTAACTACAACTGACTATGTCCAACAACGTGGCTGAGAAAACCTATTTTTCTTGGCTAAAGAGGCATTTCTCTCTCTTCACATAGAGATTCTCTTTCATCACTTGAAACAATGTCCATAGATGTTCCACATGCTCTTCCAAGTTGTTGTTGAATACACAATATCATTGAGATAGACTACCACAAACTTATGTAGATACGAGTAGAAAATCTAGTTCATCAATGTTGAAAAGATAACATGAGCATTTGTCAACATGAATGACATTATTAGAAACTCATAGGCTCCATAGCGGGTAGCACAGGTGGTTTTTAGTTCATCCCCATCTACAATCTAGACTGCCAATAACCTGATTGAAAGTCCAGCTTAGAAAATACTCGACCTCCCAACTGATCAAAGAGATCCACTATCAATGACAAAAGATATTTATTTTTCACTGTCACTTTGTTCAGTGTGAAAATCGAAAGATGCAAAAAAATAGAGGGAGGCACTTACAATGAGTGTAGATTGCATTCATCACAATGGCAATGTAAACAATGAAATTTTGAAGAAATCTCAACTTTACTTATATAAGATGGTCGAAGTCACTTACATAAGATTCAAATGTCGACCACCCAAAACACGGAATCCCCAGCATGCACTGGGGCCGGTTGAGGGTTCTATATTACAAGTAAACAAGCATAAACCAAATATATTATAAGTAAAAGGAAAATAAGACTAAAGAGTGAAACAATTCTATCATTTAGAATATATATATATATATATATATATATATATATATATATATATATATATATATATATATATGTGTGTGTGTGTGTGTGTGTGTGTGTGTGTGTGTGTTTATTATAAACTTTTGAAATTTTTAGGTAGGCCCACATAAGATTGGCGACAGTGAAGGCCACCCTCATTGACCCATTTTTGGGCCAGCAAGAGGGAAACTACCCCCTTGCGCCAAATCTAGGCAGCACGCTGATGCATTTACCGCATGCCCTTGTGCAACCAGGACGGGGCTGTTTTGCTCTCTTTGGTAGGCTTTAGCTCTACCAATCCCCTCCAAAAGGTGTTTGCAGGGCTAAGAGTCAATCCACCCTAATCAAAGCTTATGACATACCCCAAAAAAAATGAAAATTCACAAAAAAAACTTGGAAAATTAAAAAAAATTGAATTTTGTTCCATTCTCTCCTATAAATACCCCTAAAACTTCATCCTTGGATATGACCTAGCCATTGGAGAACTCCTTGAGTCTTCTAACTAAGAGCTTTGGAATTTTCCCTTAGATCTTCTTCTCCATCCATTCTCCTCTCTCTCTTCTAACACTTAGGCATCTTCCCTCCATCTTCCTCTTCAATCTCCATTTTCAAGGGAGCACGGGGGAGCCTTTGGAGAGCATCATCAATACATTGGAGTTTTTGTTTTGAAAGCTTCTTTGCTCATTCGAAGTAAATTATTCATCTTTTCTTCATCTATACTACCTTGTGTTATGTAGTATCTTTCTCTCTTGCTCTTCCCTTCATCATCTTCCTATGGTTATGTAAGACTGCTATCTCAGCATTGAATGGGACAAGGACGTGAAAAGGTTGCTTAATGAATTTGTCAAATATAATGGATGGAAGCATATGCGTGCATGTTTATCTTTCAACATTTATCAATGACTGCTATAAAATCTGAACAAATAATAGAGCATTATTTTGTTACTTCTCCATGAGTCTTAAAGACGTTGTTGCACAATGGTACAAAAAAAAATCTTAATCCTATTGATCTGAAAGAAATTGACAAATTAGTCAACATGTTTGTTGAGAGATTTGAGTAGAATGGTCAGATGACTCCAACTCTTACTGCATTTTGTAGTCTTTATTAGAAACAAGGTGAAAAAACTCAAGAATTTATTTAAAAATGGAGAATTTAATGCAACAAAATTAATGAATCCTCTTTGAGACACACCTCTTCTCTTCTCCCTTGTTATAAAAAAATCTTGTTCAACTATTAAAAAGCCTCATCCACAATGCTCCAATTATATATTTGATTGAGCAGACGTATTTTATAGAAGTGGGGATTGAAGAAGGTGATGAAATCATTGCAAATACATTAAAGAGGTCAAGAAAGAGGTAAAACTCAGCTCCCTACCCATTTCATAGAAAAATACAGGCACCCGGGAGAGACAATGACAACAACAATGGAGTTGAGATTTGGATCTGGATCTACATCTAAATCTAGATCTAGGAATTTTTTAGCTCTCTGTATGAATTTTGGACCATATCTAAATTTAAATTGGGATCCAATAGTATAGAATAACTATAAATTGCGGTTGAGATTGGGTCCAAAGTCTGAAATTAGATCCAAATGAGACAAGTATGATAGGTCATCAAATCAAAGGAGATGCAGCACAAAATTGAAGCAAATTGAAGTTTTTGAGACAAAAAATCATTAACATTTGTCATATATTTGTCAAAATATACTGAATGTTGTCTTTTGAAAATTTTGGGGTGATAATAAATATGTGTCTTTGTTGCTACATTGGTGTATGTCGTGCTTAGTGGCAAAGATAAGCACAACAAATTTTGATATGTAAAAAATTTGGCTAGAAAATTGAAAATATGTTAAAATAAAGGGATTGTATTTCAAACTTAACCCCTTACTTGAATGGGTCATTTGAGCTTGTGTATCAGGTTTAACCCCTTACTTAAATGAGTTTGCAAGAATTGAGTTTAAAATTAACCCCTTGCTTGAATGAGTTACACTTGGGCATTCCTTTTAATATAGTATTAGAAAAATGTTTGAGATCTAAAAAAGGCCCCATAGTAATTATTTTCTTACGACTGAGGAAAATCCAAAATGATTAGAGATTAACCATACAATTTTTTAAGGTAGAGAACATTAATAAGGTCAAATTATATTCCATCTGCATCAATCAATTTATACGAGTTAGTGGGCAAGGTTTCATTGACAACATACAACAAATTTCCCAATTTGGCACCCACTTGCCTTAAGGTTGTCCTCTCATATACACCATGGATTGTATGACTAGGTTATTCACTTTCAAATGTCTCTCTACAATTGATTTAGCAATCTATCTAGCCACCTTTTGGCGATACACTTCAACATGCTCAGCTACTTTTAGTCTCTTTTCGTCTAACAAATCTAGTTGCATCAATCTCTTTTGCTAGTATTGACTCAATGGAAGTTTACAAGAGAAGCAAATTTCAAAATGGGTATCAATATATGCAATCATAAAACTACTTCCATTTATAGACCAGCTCTGCGGGGGTGGCGTTTGTTAGAGTTCTTATGGTGGAGGCGATATGCCCACAAGGCATTGTGCATCTTTCAGTGCCAATCTTGTTCATTTTCTATCACTCTCTTCAAGAAGTGGATCAAGATTTTATTGGTGGCTTCTGCTTGAAACATTACCTTGAGGGTAATAAGGAGCAGAGAAATGGTGTTTGATATGACATTTGTTGCATAGCTACTTCGTCTTTTCATTTTTGAAGTGAGTCCACTTTCAGATACTATATAGTATAGGACTCCAAACCTACATGGAATGTTCTTGTGAATGAAGGACACTACATATCGCCCTTTTATTGTTCTAAGTGTGACAACTTACCTAACGTCAAATGCGCACATTAAAAAGGGCCAACAGATATTACAATGCAAATGAAAGGCCAACTTATTGATTATGAGAGCATGCAGCTGACATTCTCTAGATTTCTCAATCTTTTTGCATAGTAGCCAATAATATTTTGCATGACATATTTTCTTGGTAAACCCTCATCTTTATAGTACTCTTGCAAGAATAAAGTATCTCATCGACATAGGTTGAATTGCTTTCTACTCTTGTTTAGGCATTTCAACAAGGAATTGTCCATTTTTAATGTATCTCTTGATCATATTGTGATACCAAGGTCTCTTTCCCTTCTTGAACATGAGGAATTTATTTTATTGTTTCAAAAATGGGATGTTATGTGAGCCAACTACACTTTTTCAAACTTATAGTTTAATGAATTAGCAGTCTCTAATATGACACAAATGTCTCATGTTTGACTTCCCATTTCATGTTTACTTGGTTGATGATAAGCTGAAAATCACCAAAGGCATGTACTCTCTTCACTTAGAATCTTAACAAAGAGCAGAGACTTTGTATAAGACTTTCGTATTCAGTCATGTTGTGTGTGCATATAAAAATCGAGCTTCAAAAAGTATGGAATCATTTCACCTTCTGTAGTTGTAAGTAAAAACCCTATACCTGCTCACACCACCTTCTAGGATCTGCCAAAGTACAACTTCTATGCCCATGCAGCTTTTGTTATTAACATATAATCATCAAGAAACTCATCGTTTGCTTGGATTTCTTCATATTGGAGGAAATATGCTAACTCGTTTGATGTGCTTGTCTTTTTATTGATTTTTTTGACACATATTCTAGATCATAATGCATCAATAATCCTTGTCATTTTGTGATGCACCCATTAAGACATTTTATGTGTCTAACAGATGCCTTTTATGGAGACTCTCAAGAGAAAAGCAGAAACTAAGACATGTTAAGTCCCAACATCTTGCAAAGAGGAGGATAATGGAAAACTAAAAGAAGTTAAAGTTAGACAAATATAAACAAAAGATCATGCTCATTATACATGAAAAGTTTTCAATACATAAGGAGGGGCCTCCCATCAAACCGAATGAGAGTGAGACAAGACCACAAAATTCATGGAATGATTTCTAAAAGATAAAGGTAAATATTATCGACCAACAGGGCCTTTATCAAACTTTTGCTAGGTACCCTAGTCCTCTAGTGTTCCTCTGAAAAGGGATGATGGCAAGGTGAAGGAAGTCATACCTGTATTAATTTGGTAAATAACATTGGTTGGTGGACAGTCATCTGTTGGAAACCACTTAATTGCAGTTCTATCTTTAGTTATTTACAATACTAGCATTAAGTCATTTATCGACTACCCCCCACAAATTTTAAAAATTTTAACGATGTTATACTATCAGTTAAACACATCACTTATTCTACAAAGGACTACCTTCATAACCGGTTACAATCGATTTACCAAACCATTCTTTATTAGCATGATCATCATCTCTGTAGCCCTAAAATGTTTCAAGATCCAACCTCTATACAAGTATACCTAACTGTACAACCTTGCACTCTCATTGAACATGTTTCCAATTCATGTATGCAGTCTTGTGGTTAGAGTGAATCCATTTACTACACCTAGGTCTACATATATATACACACACACACTTATCTTTTTTAAATATAAATATAAATATATATATATATAAACAGACACTTATATTATATAACATATCATGAGTCAAGCATTGCAAGTCCAATACCATTCCCCAACGGATTGGACAATTAGGCAATATCGTCTTCTCACCTCCTCAACATTATCAATTTACTAATTGTACCTATACTACAGCGAGGCAAAAATGGAACTTCTCTTGACTATGTTATAGTTTGTTGCATTGGAAGAGTATTCCAGATTTAACATAAGCATTTCGGATAGTAATCACTTCATGTTTAAAAGACTTTTGGCCTGTGAAATTCTAATAGGTAGGATAGATCTTGAAGGATTCTTACCAATTCTAGGATCATTCATATTTTCCACCACCTCTTCATTTCAGCACAAGGTTTGTTAAGTCGTTCCAAATAACTTTATTTAACCTTCTGAAATTTCACATCTCTAATTGAGTTCCATCACATTCTCATTCTAGAATCTTCATATTCTTAGGTACGCACAGCTGAGTATACATATGTATGTCTGCTACATATGTTTAAAACCACCTAAATCACATAAATTCTGTGATCTGCTGGTGGATGATCATTGTCTTGTCACAAACATGGCCCTCCACATGGTTTGTCATGGGGTACACATATTTTGATACATCTTTCCATGAAATTTGGACCATTTTCTGTTGTGAAGATCAGATTACATGCTGAATTGTTTTTCTAGACTACTCATAGAAATGCTTAACTTCTTACAAACCCAATTTTATATTTACAGTTTAATCATTCAACATAATGAAATCATGGCACACATTCTTAGGTCAAGCATGCTAAGAATCTCATCTTAAACACATGCCACTAAATATGTTAGTCTATGTATATCTTACTGCAGTATTTCCCTCACTAACTCTGATTATGAAAAGTAAATTTGCATCCAGCCTTTATTTGCAAGTCCATATACCCCACATCATCCTCATCTTGATCTTACTAGTCAAGCACAAGCAGAATTTCAAAACTGAAAACTATGCTATGGTTGACAAACATAGATGCCACTTGTCATTTCCTAACATGGAAATTAATGATTTAAGTATATGGATGAGTACCATTCGCTGTAATTTATATATAAACATATGCATCCAAAAAGACATGAACATCGTGTTGCACACATAGTTAAATATCTCCATACCTGAAAAGATGAATCAGCTTGTCCGCAAAACTGCCACTCCAAGTCCACCCTCTAAAATCCCCTTGCAAACACACACACACATATATATATATATATATGTGTGTGTGTGTGTGTGTGTGTGTGTGTGTGTGTGTTATCCTCAAAACTGACCTACCTGACTTGTCAATGGTTACATCAGCCAACAACTCCAGTTGACCTTTCCTCAGCTACTAAGATTCTCAAGGCTGAGACAATGGGAAGGTAGACTAGATATCTAAGTCTACCCAAGAAAGGAATAGAAATGAAGATGTAACCATCTCTATCCTCCAATTTCTGTTGTTTGGACCTTCACCTATATGACTATAGCAAATGAGAAGCCAAAATGCTGCAAAACATAGCTAAATAAGCCCTCTTCAAGGGCCTAGAAACTATCATCCCAATTTTGTTATTCCTTCCAAAAAGGATGACCTTTTAATTTCCCTTAATTATTTTATTAATGTGCTTATTAATATATTCTAGAAACTCCTCCTTCCATGCACAACAGTAACTCCCCTATTTAATTATGCATAATTACTCTTTTATAACTAAATGGCAGGTCTATTAGACCCATAATTAGCTATTGGATATACATTCAATCATACACATTTATGATTCTAAGCCCCACATGTATATACAAACAACTATGCAATGACTTAAATAAGAAAGAAAAATGCAGGGTCTTACATCCTTCACCCCTAAAGAAAACTTTTGTCCTCAAAATTTGTACATACCTCATTCAAATAAATGTGGATAACTCTTTATCATGTCCTCTGTTACGAGAAATCATGGGAGAAGAGACGAGGTCGAGAAAGGGAGAAAAACAACAAAGTCGGTTTCCCTTAGTCTTCCCTAATCTCATGTTAAATGAGAATTAGGGTGAAATCAACAAATTGCAAAATAAGTCCAAGAGAAAAACAACTATTAATAAAAAGATGTTTCTAAAATTATTAAACATTCAAAATACCACCTAACATAAATGTTATTCAACACTTCCCTTCAAGCTACAACATAGATGTTAATCAAGCTCAGCTTGTCACAACATCTAGAGAACTCTACAATAAGCAAGACTTTAGTAAAGATATCAGTTGTTTGATCTTTCGAGGCTACATATATAGTGGAGATGATTCCCCCTTGAACCATATCACGAAATAATGACAATCGACTTCAATGTGCTTTGTCCTCTCATGAAATATGAGATTATTGGCAATGTAGGTGACAACTCTCGTATCATAGAACATTTCAATAGGTGTAGAAGTAAAAATACCAAGGCTTTCAAGTAAAGATCTAGACCAAGTTATTTCGGCAGCAGTTGGAGCCACAACACGATATTCTGACTCCACACTAGACTTAGAAACAAAACTTTGTTTATTTCTCCTCAAGGAAATGAGATTTCCTCCCACAAACACACAAAACCGTATTATAGACTTCCTGTCATCAACTGAGCTTGCATAATTTGCATCGCTATAAGCTTCAACATCAAGAGATGTACCTTTTCTTTAAGAAAAGGCCTTTGTTAGGGAAGGACTTTAAATATTTGACAATCAACATAGCTGCATCCCAATGTGATCTTTTGGTTTTTTCCATGAATTGGCAATTTTCTCAAAGCAAAGCTAATATCTGGCTGAGTTACTATCACATAAAGAAGCTTACCAATCAATGATTTGTGGGCTTATGATGCTATCTCTTTTGAGTCATCCTCATGTAGATGTACCTGTGGGTTCATAGGAAGAGTTGCAGGTTTAGCTCCTAGCATCCTTGTGTCTTGTACAAGATTTGAACATACTTCTTTTGTGATAACACTACTCCTTCCTTACTACGTGCAACTTCAATGCCAAGGAAATACCGTAGCTAGCCAAGATCTTTGGTAACAAAGTGTTTTTGCATAAATTTATTTGTTAGTGTTACCTCATGCTCACATTCACCTGTCAAAACAATATCATCAACATACGCCACTAGCGCAACTATACCTCTAGATCCTTTCTTGATGAACAATGAATGGTCCAGCTAAGACCTCTTAAAGCCACATTCTAACATTACTTCAGAGAATTTGTGAAACCAAACACAAGAACATTGTTTTAAGCCATAGATAGCTTTCTTCAATCTGCACACCTTACCACACACCCTAACGTTCAAAGCCATGAGACTATTGCATATAAACAGTCTTATCAAGATCCCCATATAAGAAAACAATTTTGGCATCCAAATGATATAAGGGCCAATCATAATGCATTATGACTGACACAATAAGACGTATGGTCCCCATCGTGGTTATAGGAAAGAAAGCCTCAAGGAAATCAACACCATATGTTTGTGTATACTCTTTTGCTACAAGGCGAGCTTTGTAGCGTTCCCCTGAGCCATTGGATAGATACTTTATCGTAAAAACCCATTTGGAGCCAATGACATCACAATTAGAGGGAGGATCAACCAAGTCCCATGTCCCTCGTTGCAATAGAGTCTTCATCTCATCCTGCATAGTTTGCCGCCAATTCGGGTCAAGTAATGCATGTTGGTGAGTAGATGGAACACACTGATAAAACTGACACGAACTACTGGAGGCTAGAAACAAACTGAGATATACGATGAAGAGTACACTGTCATTTGCCTTTGCGAATAGCTATGGGAAGGTCATCAGCCCCATCAGAGCCATGAGTGTCATAATCTACGTTTTCATGAGAGCTTACCTCCTGAGGAGACATTGACGGAGAGGCAGTGGGAACCTTCTGTCGATGATTAGAAGTTTATGGAGGATCCTTAAAGCAATTATTGGAAAGAAAAACATACTCAAAGTGAGAAGGAATCGACTCCAATGGGATGGGAGGAATAGGAAGAGAAAGGAAAGGTGACACCTTTTCTGGAGGACAGGTGGAGATGTAGTAAGGTTGAAACTCAAAGAAAGTAACATCCGCACTGATAACTTCTTTATGAGTTAAGGGATAAAAACACATGTAGCCTTTTTGATGGGAATGATAACCAATGAAAACACATTTGTGGACTCTGCAACAAGTTTATATCTGTGTGAGCCAAGAACAAGAACAAAACGGGTACAACCAAACACCTTTGGAAGAAGCTGAAATAAAGGTCGATTTGGAAACATTCATTGGATAGGGATTCCATTTTGAATAGCTAAGGATGGTAAATGCTCGATGAGGTAACAATTAGTAAGTATGGCATCTCTCGAAAAACCTGCAGGGAGGTGAGTGTACAACATAAGGATATGAGTCATGTCTAGAAGTTAATGATGTTTTCACTCAGCAACCCCATTTTGTTGAGAAGTGTGTCGACATGTAAACTGTTGTCAAATACTGTGATTGTTGTAAAATTGCATTAAACTGGATGCTTTACATTCTAAGGCATTATTAGTGCGAATGCATTTGACAGTAGAAGAAAAATGAATCTTTACTTTTAGAATGAAATTTTTGAAAATACATATGACATTAGAGCTTTCTTTCAACAAAAACACTCAACTGACTTTAGAATAATCTTCAACAATAATCAGATAGTAACAAAACTGAAACCTACTAGCTACCCGACTGGACCCCCACACATCAACATGAAGAAGGAAAAAAGACTCGAATTCGATGAACTCAAACTAGAAGGAAAACTGCTTCGAGTGTGTTTGCCAAGTTGAAGCTTCACATTTGAAGTTCTCATATAGAAATATTAAGAAGAATATGACGTAGCTTAAATGAAGAAGGATGACCCGACCATATGCGCCACTGGCATAAAGTGGGTTTTTGAGACACACAAATAGCTGCAGAATCCACGTATGCCGACAAAAGGTAGACTCTTCTCCACTAATCATCTTCACAATTTGTAAGTCCTGAAATACAGGATAATTAGGGTCAAACATGACTTTACATTGCAAACAAGAGGTTAGTTGCACTGACAACGGGTTTGTAGGAAACTCTAGAGTCTATAAAACATTTGAAAAACTCAATGAAGAAGAGATTTTAACATCACCACTTCCTAGAGTGGAAGAGAATCTGCCATCGGCTAATTTAACAAACGGTGGCTGATCACACTTGGCTAAGGAAGAGAACAAATATGGCCGGCTATAGAAATACCTCGAGGAACCTGAATCAATCATCCAAACTATACCTAAGTCATGCGAAACTGTGGGGAGAGTAGAACCAACTATCCCAGACGAGGTAGAGATTGATGAGGAAGATGAAGTAGCTCTTTGAGATAATATATGCTCATACTCTGCTTTATTCAGGTTAAGAGAGAAAGACTCATATGTAGTTAGATTCTCTCCAACAGTTGTAGCTTGAGCCATTCCTAGAGAAACTGATGTTGAAGTACCTCTGCCTGTGGGAGTATTATGTCTTCTTCTCTATGAGCCTCCACATGGTCTACCGTAGATATCCCAACACCTGTCCACAAGATGACCCATTTTTCCACAATGGGTACATTGAAATCTGCCACGCCCTCCAATCCCCAAACCTATACTTATTCCTCTAGAGATAGAGGAAGAACTTGACCTACGACCCTTAGATGCAACCAATGCTAATGCGGGTGTGTCACTGATAGGCTGATGTAGGGTAACTACTAGATGACTTAGCACATTATATGCCTCTGCCAAACCAGAGATATCACTCCCAGTGAGCATTTGTGCCTTTACCCCTGAATACTCTGAAGAGAGACCTGCCAAAAACTTGAAAACTCTACTTTGCTTACAATGATCCCTATAGCACGACTTACATGGGGGCTGAAGAGATTTTAGTCGCTCAAAAGTGGCCTTGACAGCAGCAAAATATTGGGGTAAACTCACATCACCCTATTGTAGTTTGTATAGTTCTTCCTCTACCTGGAATACCTTACTCATATTCTTATCATGTGAATAAGTCTCACATAAAAAATCTCACATCTCCTCAGCAGTGGTGTAATATGCAATGGTAGGAGAAATAGAGGAATCAACACTATTCATTATCCAAGACATAACCATGTTGTCGTCCTCTTCCCAAAAAGCATACTTTCCAATCTTGATAACTAGTTCATCTTCCTCAAGTAAATATTTTTTTCAATGTCCAGTGACCGACATCATGAAGGACCTCAACCAGATTTCATAGCCAAGACCATCCAACTTAACTGTAGAATCATAAGAGAATAGATTGCCTCCAATTTTAAACTCATGAGAAGATTCAGGTTTGGAATTTTCAGCCATTGTAAATTTGTTCGCACGAGTTCAACCAACATAGAATATATAGAGTAGAATAAGGCTTATCAAAAATTAACCATCGACTAACACCACACAACAGAAGTAAACAATATCGTGTAGATGAGCAACATTTCTTCCAAACAATCGATAAAAACCACATAGCAAAAATAAACAATATCGGGTAGATGATCAACACTTCTTCCAAAAAAAAATTTAAATACCTTCACAGCAGATTGTTGTCCACCTGTTGACAGCTACATTACGACTAATCCAAAAAAAAAAAAAAAAATCTTACTCATGAATCTTCTAATCCACAACCAGTTGTGTTGTCACCTCTAATGAAGACTTGGTTTTAATGCATCTGACACAGCTGCATCAGTAGATAATCATTTCCTAGCATCCACGAATCATCAAATGAAAGGAAAAAAGAATCAGCAATCTGCTTGACTCCAGCAACATTCATAGAGAAGCATCACATCCAGCAGTCATCCACTTGGTTGCTTTGATCATATAACGACGTCAATCCATAAGACGTTAGACGTAGACTCCTACACAGCTGCACCAATTTTTATTTATGTTGATATCCATGGCTGGAGTCTATTCATGCATATTTTTGAATGTGAACAGACTCCTTCATGCACACTCCTTGTTGATGGTCGCCGAATAGAACAGATGAAAGAAGAGAAGGTCACATGAAGTCAACAGGCCCATAATTTGCTATTGGATATACATTCAGTCATACATATTTATGATTCTAAGCCCCCATATGTATATACGAACAATTATGCAATGACTTAAGAATGAAAAATCCAGGGTCTTAAATTTATAGGCCCTCTAGATTTAGAAAATGAACAATGGCGAGGGGTTTTTTCATCTTTTCATGGACTAAAAAATAAGTAATAATGACCTAGCAAATACATAATTGACCTGCCGAGGGTGTTTTCATAATTTCATATTCAAAATACATAATTGGTATCAAGAAAAAGAATAATTACCCCTATCAAGGGCATTTTTGTTCTTTTCTAATGTAAAAAAGGCAGATTGAGTGTTACCAACTTGGCCTACGGCCACTACTAGGACTCCAAGGTGAAGCTCAGACAGGGGCACTGGGCTGCCTACAACCATGGTGTGACATGACTATGGCTCGACAAAAGTCTAGCATGCCCATCTGTAATTTTGGAAATTGAGACATGTTTTAATCATAAATTTGTTCCCCAATTGCAAGTTAATCCAAGCATAGGAAAGGGAGTTATGTCCATTGGAAGTGGGAGGACTAAGGATTGAACAGGTGGTATGCACTCTGATAGGTTCGAGCTGGTGGATAGTTAGCTAAAGGAAATCATCGACATCCCCACAAATGAACTTTGATCAAACCATGTAGTAGCTCATTGGAAAGACAATTTCAAAATCTATCTAACGAGTGTAAACACGCATGCAATGATCTGACTTTGTTTGCTTTGATCAATCTACTAAGAAAAGTGATGCTAGAAAATATGGATTTATGCAGAGAGGGATCTCCGCTACAGGGAAATGGCTGCCAGATGGATCGTGCATTGGCGGCCATTAGTTGGATTTCTATGAATGTTGCTCGAATGGAATAGGTTTGAGGAGTACAACCTATAGTCTCTTTCGTGGCTCATCGTCGTGAAATCAATACCGGCTTCAATTAAACATATGAAGTGATTTAATTTTGGTTATTGTTCTTATTTCCAACATGCCCATAAAAGATGTGACAACTTTTGTCTGAATGCTAGTACTTTTCACTGTTACTAGCATCTCGTAGAATTTGATATGACATCTATAAGACGCCTCCAAATAGGAGTGGTTCGTTCAAAATCACATTTTAATTGCACCAAAACAATAGTGTTTTTATTACAATATAACAATGTTTTTATAGAATTTGATATAGCATTCGTTATGACACTTGCATGTGGAACTACCATAAATTAGTTATGTAGTGATGTACAACAACAATAACTAATGTTATATATGAAGGTATAATTACACTTGGATACGGTGCATGTTACACGTTCAAAATCATATATTTAAAGTTACTACTTCATTATTATTAATTATACAGGCTTTCCATAGCTAAACAAGGCATTTCCTTCTAATTCCAATAGTATAGTAAATATCCTTTCAACTAAAAGGACAACATTTTACACATAGAAGAGAATGCAAAAAGGCCTACACCAGGATTACAAACATGCTGAGATGTCAGTTTGGCAACATATTGTGTCTTTTATGGGACATGGCCCTAATTGATCAACATTTGCTTTGGTCAGTTTATGCGTCAACGTAGTCTCATTTGGTTTGCCCCTCAAATGCCTTCCCTACAACATGTAACGAGCGATATAAGTACTTGTCATCATGCATAAAATCAATAAACAAGTAACCTAAGGGCATGTTTGCCATTGTTACTCTTCCATGAATAAATATTTGGATAAATTCATGGTCTATGACAACACAATGCTCTATGAGTTTATTGTTATCGTTGGGGATAGATTCATAGGACAGTAACAACTTGTTACTATAACCAAACAGGCTTTAAGTTTGTAGTAAAATTCTTCTAGAGTTATAGGCAAAGTGAAGTCATTGCATGGGTGTGTGGAGTGAGGAGGATGAAGTTGTTGTGTTGAACAAACATGACAAATACAAAATATAACATTATTTAGAACACACTCTTCACTACAAAAATAAGGCAAGGGTGTTTCTTGAAACGAATGATTTTTATTTGCCAGGTCATCGCCCGAATGCATAGAGTGCCTTCTTTTTAGCTATTTTTATTTGCCACTTCATCACTTGAATGTGAAGAGCATATTCCTTGTATTTGGTGGAATCATCGTCGTCAGGTTCAATTATATACAAGGCATGGCGGATGGACCATGCACTCGATACTTTAGGGTGAAATTATTAAAAAAAAAAATTTAATTATAGTTTTAATGGGATTTTGTTTTCGTAAATTTTTGAAAATTTAGGTTACGTTTGATTACTGCAGATTTCGGATTCGCGGAGTTCTCAGATAAAGTTTGACCCTTCCAAATCAATTACAGTGTGGATTTGAAATACACGTAGAAATTAAAATTCACGGTTTGTTATAAAAGTAGATTTCAGGAACGAAGAAGAGGAAGAAGGTTGAACACCCAAAGAAATTCGCTCGGGTCCGGGCAGCCCTACCGCCCCATAGAAGCCGAGAGCCTTTTGTCTGACGCGCGGCGCTGCATCTCTTGTTGTTCGCGTACGCCGCTTCCCTGTGGTGAGAGCGAGATAGAGAAGCTGCTTCCTTCCTTTGTCATAGGCTGTCGAGGTAGAGAGAAATATGGGAAAGAAAGGGCAGAAGCAAGGGAAAGGGAATGGAGGGCAAGCAGGGAAGCCTCATGTCGCCGAAGCCACCAGGATTCAAATAGCCAAGCTGCTGGAAGAGTTCCGCCTTAGCAATTCTGAAGGTGAGCATAATCTCTCTCTCTCTCTGTCTCTGTGTGTGTGCGTGTATGTGTGTGTTTCTCTTGGGTTCGGAAGTTTGGTTTCATCAGGCTCGCCGATGCTTGAAACGGATTTAAATTATATGGTTGTGATCCCCCTGTATTTCTTTAGTTTTTGATGAATTACTGATGGCTGTGCAAAATGAGTTGGTCGAAGATGGGAGAAGATTGTGAATTTCAATTGCTTGTGAATTTCATCAATGATAAATGACGGTTTTTTTTTTTTGGGATACTCTATTCATGTTGATGTCGTTGAATCTCTCCGCGCTCGTCTCGTGACTTCTTGTGTTATTTGCTTCCTGCATTAGGTTTTAATATTTCATGTCGCTCTCAATGGTTCAGTTTCTCAAGAGATATTATTCTTATTTCTTTTTTTGTCTGCAAACTAAGGTTCAACTGTTCCGGGCATGATTCTAGGTTTTGTTAGCCTTTCATCACAGTAAACTTTAAGGACGGAGTAGAAAGGAAAAACCATGTATACAAATGGTTGCTGAAGAAAGTTGTAACTAATAGAGAGAGTGGGGAGCTGCAACCTTGGAGATGCTAGTGGTCATGGCACCATTTTATGACAATAGTACACAGTATTAAATGAGAGATGGGAGCTGCAACCAAGCTCACCAAGCATAGTCAAAATCTTTCTCTAATGAATACTCCTTACTCAAGCAATTCTGAGTGCTTAGGACCATGCTGCTACCGCTATGCTTCTACTATTTTCTATCCAACTAAGTTAGAGACACATGGGGTATGGCTAAGTCATATGGGTACTTCAATAAGGTCCATCTACCCATGTCACCGTATGTGTACCTAAAGTGGGCACTTGGATACACTTGGGTACTTCTTGGCTCGATGCTGATCCAAACTAGAAACTACTTAATCTTACTTGATTTAATTTTTTTTTTAATCTTCCTTCTTTTTTTAGAGTTGCCCTCTTCTTTGAACAAATATACTAAAAAAACCCCTATTCTTTGGACAAAAATGGACTTGGCCAAGGTTGATTGAGTCCAAAAAGGACGCATACGGTCCTCGGTTAGTTGACCATAAAATGGACGGATACGTTCCTCGGTACGTTGACCATACCCTTACAGTTTTGACCGTACCCGAGACGTACCCATGGGCATACAATACCCATACCGGTACCCTTATGATACAGGTACTGCTCCATAAAAGCGATATCTATGTGTCTTGTTGAATATTGGATGAAGAAGGGGACGAGAGAGAGAGAGAGAGAGAGAGAGAGAGAGAGAGAGAGAGAGAGAGAGAGAGAGAGAGAGAGAGAGAGAGAGAGAGAGAGGAGAACACTTTCTTGCTTCTTCACGTGACCCCTAATCTCATATTAAAAGAGATTAGGGTTGGTAACTTACCAATTACAAAATCAGTCCACTAAATATAAGAAAATATTTAAAGAGCTGCTATTCAACTTTCTAATATTGC
>JAANDH010000137.1:323820-642095 GCA_011799765.1 Nymphaea thermarum | reverse complement strand
ATTGAGGCCGAATTCCATGATTGGCATAAAACTGAAGTAGAACAGAAGATTTGAATTCAAGTGCATTATCAGTGCGAATATTTTTGACAATGAAACCAAACTGAGTTTTTATTTCTTTGACAAATTTAGGAAGAATGCATATGACTTCGGATCTTTCCCGTAACAAGAATACCCAACTGACTCGAGTAAAATCATCAACAAAAACAAGATAATACCGAAAACGCGAGTGAAAAGGAACCCGACTCGGACCCCACACATCCACATGAAGGAGATCAAATGGACTTTGACTAGATGGTTCTTGACTCAAAGGAAAGCTACTCCGTGTATGTTTGCCTAATTGGCAAGCATCACATAAGAAGGACTCTGATATAGTAATACCTGGAAGCATGCGACGAAGTTTTGACACTGAAGGATGACCCAGTCTGAGATGCTACTGAAAAGGAGAAGGCTTTGAGGAGAATGAAGATGCAACAACATTTACTGGGACAGACAAGAAATAGAGACCCTCACGTTCATGGCCGCCACCAATCATCTTCCCAGTTAGTAAGTCCTGAAAAGAACATGTACCAGGGTAAAAAATGACTCTACAGTTTAAGACAATAGCCAGTTGCTTAACAGATAACAAATTAACAGGGAACTGTGGAGCATAGAGCACGTGGGTAATAGTGCCTAAATGTGAGAGATAAATATCACCGCTGCCCAATACAGGAGATAGCTTGCCATCAGCCAGTCTGACATGCTGTGGTGTAGAGAACCTGACTAATGATGAGAAAATATGTGGTTGATTACAATAGTGCCTGGAGGCGCCAGAATCTATCATCCACATCATATCTGGGTAATCGGTAGGAGCACCAACAGAGAAGGAAGAGTCTATCACAGTCGTGCTGGCATATGATAAGGAATTTCCAGCCATCTTGTAGTCATTGGAACCCTCAGACACATTACCATCAGCCATAGTAAAATTCCAACTAGAATTGTACTCACAATATGTATGTATAAGGTGCAGTAGTTAACTTCAACCAAGGTACGACAACATAGAAGAATCTGGAACACACTTATGGCTCCAATCATCAACTCAGAAATTCACTAAAACAANCAACACAAGGGTGCTAATCACGTTTTCACATGTTAAAAAAAACGTGATTAGCCCCTATCCAACCAACCAATCAACTTGCTTGTTTTGTAACCAGCAAGAACCCTAGGTGTGAAACCCTAGTTTGGCGGAAGAGAGGAGAAGGGAACCCTAGGCGTGAAACCCTAGATCACACAGCCCTAGGACTATTGCTCTGATACCACGTTGAATATTGGATGAAGAAGGGGACGAGAGAGAGAGAGAGAGAGAGGAGAACACTTTCTTGCTTCTTCACGTGACCCCTAATCTCATATTAAAAGAGATTAGGGTTGGTAACTTACCAATTACAAAATCAGTCCACTAAATATAAGAAAATATTTAAAGAGCTGCTATTCAACTTTCTAATATTGCAGAAACACTCTTTAACATGTCTCATAGGATGCAGGCAACTCAAAGGGACCATCCTCGATTGTCTTAAATAAAAAACAGGGAACCACCCGTTCTTTTGTAAAGCCCTCTTTGTTTTCACTAGTGCTGCCTCATTGCACATGTAGATAAAAACAATTACTCCTCCTCCTTTAGTTTCAGTTCAAGTTCAGGTTTCTATCAAGTTAGGAGCTATATCTACTCCATGAAAGGGAAAAGGGTTGGGTTTAAATAAAGAACTTGCCTATGTCACATGAGTGCGGGGTGTGGGTCCCGGGAGCGGCACACCCCAAAAAATTTAGGTGCGGCGGTGCAGCGAGGGTATTTTATTATTATCATTATTATTAATTTATATTATATATATATATATATATATATATATATATATATAACAGAATAAACATGTATGTATTATTATTACAATTTAGTTGTTAATGTATATAACATACTTGCATAATTGTATTGCATAGGAAAATATCAAAACAACATATATTATACATAATATATTATATATACTAATTTGTAATATGACATACTAACAGTCTTAAAAACATAAAAAGTTGATAGAATCATAGAAGCAGAAATTGAAAATTTCAAATTAAAACTTCAAAAGAACAACACTAACCACAGCTTGTCGGCTGCATAATGCATATATAAAAAAGTTTATATTATATATTATAAGTTTATAACATGACAATATATCACTATATCAGTTGCAAAATGCAAAGTATATATTCACGGCTGCATATGTACATGACTGACAATATATATTTGTTAGTTGAACTCAGAAACTTTTATAGTAGATCCAAGAACAACTGAACAAGCATCTAAAGACTAAAATAAAATGCTAAAATGTATATAACAATAATACCAAAAAATGGGACACATTTAGACTAGACGGGTTGACCGCACCCTACTCGAGTTTGACTCAAGTCGGGTGTGTGTCAGAACTGGATAAATATAGTTTGGTGCGGCTGACTGCATCCGACTCGAGTTGACTGGGCTCGAGTGCGAGTCGGAGCCGCATGCATGTCCGGTGCGCACCCGACTCAACGCGACTCGGGTGCGGCAGTAAAATAGAAGAGTCTGTGTGACTTAGGAATTTGCTTATCGATTTTTGAAGTTCACATTCCCTTGAGTTCAAGGATCTGCATTTAGCGCCCATTTGACCAGGGTAGAACTTGTGATTGTTGATTGGCATGGATTGCATATGCACCAGTAGACTGTGACAAGTCATTGATAATAGCAATGAACCATTTACTTCAATGAAAAGAACAGACAATTTCAATGTTTCACAAATCTTCTAAACCTTACAGGTCCATGGTCAGGTTTCCGTTCCAATAGAAAGTTCTGTTCCTTAGCATGTCAAGCAGTCTACACTTGCAGCGCTATACATGTGGAATAGCAAGAGGTGTTCAGCGACCAAACAATAGAAAGACATTTGAAGGAGGATCCCTATATAGGCGTGACACATGTGTAGGTGCAATTCCTATTGTCCTTTCTGTTGAAGGGGCTCCCAGCCTTAACAAACAGTGCCAGACATGCTCTCTATCCATAATCTCTTTCTTCTTTCTTGCCCATGACAATTCTGAGGAAAGAGGAGCTAGAGAAGACTTCTGAAGCTGGTGACTCCCTTGGTGAATGCTCCTTTTGGAGATGGAACGAGAGAGCCAACCCTGCAATCTGTGAAAGTTCCTATTCTTCAATAGATTTATCCTACTAGTACTTTATGACAAACAAGAAATCACTTTTAAGTCCCTTTTTCTCCTTAGGATCCACCAAACTTAAGGTGGAAAGGGTTGTTGCCAAAAGGGAAAACAAAATAGAAGAAAGGGCTGTGACAACAAAGAGCTGGAAAAACCAGTCCCAAAATGGAACTGGTTGAGTGTGTGTATATATATATATATATATATATATGTTGATGATGAGGAAGGTTTTTTTTTTATTTAAACAAATTTCTTTCGTTAAAATAAGCCATCCTCCATCCCACTAAAGAGCTGCCAGGTTCTTTAATATTAAAAAACCTTCCTTATCATCAACAATATATATATATATATATATATATATATATATATATATATATATATATATATATATATATATATTGTCACAAAAAACGGGGACGGGTATTAAACGGCGAGGAAAAAAACGGGTATAATATGGCAAAGTTTTATATCTCGGGAATAAAACGGGAAAAGTTCGGCAAATTTTTTTAAAAAATTAAACATTTAATACATCTTAAAAATTATAAAAAATAATAATTAATAAAAAAACGGCAAAAAACGGGAAAATAATGGAAAAAACGGGAAAAAAACGTATAATATGGGTATTAAACAGGTATAATACGGCAGAACTGTTTTTAAAAAAAAAAACGAGAATAATACGGGTATTATACGGCAGAACTGTTTGGCATTAAATATGCGTTTTTTTGAAAAAAACGGCGTTTTTTGTGACAATATATATATATATATATATATATATATATATATATATATATATGCCTGAAATATGTATATTATGTAAATATGAAGACTTGAACTAATCATAAGTTGTCCAATCAACTTTAATAGTTCATAAGGTACCACATTTAATTTTTTTAATTGAAAAATAACTTTACATGTTACAAGTTGGGGTTTTACTATGGACCAAGTTCGCAAAGCTTTTATAATTAGTTCTCACGGTCTTTTAATATTGCCACTGAAATGTTGCTTGAGAATGACACAATTGTTGTGTTGACACATTATTATAGCATTACAGTTGTTGCCTTCTTCACCTTCTTAACATTATTGCTTCCGACCTAGCATGGTCTTTTTCCTCTAACCTTGCCACTGAAATGTTGCTGAGAATGACACAATTGTTGTGTTGACACATTAATATAGCATTGCAGTTGTTGCCTTCTTCACCTTCTTAACATTATTGCTTCCGATCTGGCATGGTCTTTTTTCCCCCATGCAAGCAACTATAGCCAATTACAACTCATCTATTTTATGTAATTTGTCCCTTTAATTTTCGGTTTTCCTTTGTTACATGTTTTATAATAATGTTAAATCTTGTGCAGTAGACATGATGGGCATTTAACATCTGTGCAAAGTGCAAACATGTTTTATGCTTGTGTGCTCATTTTCTTGAATGTGGTATTTCTACAGCTTTGAGTGGTAATGTATAAACAGAATATGGTGTCATGTGATGAACATATTTTCAAATGAATTGCAAATCTTTTTGGAGCTAATACCAGTTATTCTCTTGTAGTGTATACATTTGAAGCAGATTTGACCAACACTGAGCGTGCTGAAGTGCATATCCTGTGTAGAAAAATGGGCATGGTGTCAAAAAGTTCTGGGTCAGTATTCGTGTTGTGCCTTTTGCTCTTTGTCAATGTAATGTGTACTTAGTCACTTCTGATGCTTATTATTTGCATCATTGTCACTGGTATAACTTTAAATGTATTGGTCGGGCCTACCTATGTGCTGTATCATATTGTATCACAAATATAATGTAGGGTATGCTAAAATTAATTTTTTCATTAAAAAAAAGGGAAAAATATAAAAAAATCAGGAAAATGAGAGAAAGTGGAGAAAAATTCAGAAAAAACAAAAAATTCCATATGGACAACTCATCACACACAAGGAACATTCATAATTATCATTCACAGTCATAATATATCAACAACAAATTCAGAAATGAAAAACCAGAGATTCATAATAACATAATAAGACATCAACATCCATCACAAGTTTAAAGTGTTTTAAATTGCATCATAAGTTCATAACATATAATTGTTTACTGCCAAATGTCAAATACCATGATTATCATCAATCAATGATAATCATCATCATCATCAACTTCATCCTCATCTTCATTCTCATTTTTTTCGTTAATTGTTTCAATGCCTTCAAAATTTCAAATGAAATGTTATTACCCAACATTCCATGGCTCTCCTTCAAACCATAAGCTGAAAATGAAAAAAAATGGTTAAAAGTTCATCATAGAACTACCTCCATATGACATCATCTACCTACTCGACAATGTCCTTTCAGCACATGGCTGTACGAATCTTAGGCTGAGCATTTGCAGCAGTATAAGTAGGAAAAAAATTCTTGATCAAGTCAGATACACTCGACCTCCTAGTAGGTACTCTACCACCAGTTCCACCAGTATGACCATGACTCCTGCCATATCCTCAACAAGATAAATCAATGGTCAAAATGAGAGAATCCCAGAAGCCTCTTTCTCCAAGCAAGAATTGGGCTCCCACCATTCCCACTAGCAGACCATTTCCTTGATCAGTGAGTTTTCCTCCAAATTTGATGATTTATTGTACAAATGGACAATTTTCTAGAAAACTAGCAAATCCGTTCCCTCCCGCATCTCTTAGAGATGTTTAAGAGGAGGGAGGGAGGGTATAGTTTAAAGAGAAACACACACCTTTTTGTGCTTTGACTGTATATCATACAATACAGGGATGTATTGCCAGTATCGTACGATATAGGTCTTGTATCTTATGATACATGCAATATGCTTACGATGCACATAATTTTTGTGTATCGTAAGCATATCGTGTAGGTTTTTTGTTTTGGATGACATGCATCCGTATCGTATGACACAGAGAACATTGATGCATCATATGAGTGGTTTTTTTTGCTCGATTGTCCAACATTTGATGGTTTTATTTCTCATTTTTGCATGCTACAAACTATTAGAAGTATCCTTTTTGGAGAGTTGGATACCTGGGTGAATTTTTTCTTTTGCCACCTAAAGATATTTATGCTACACAAGGTTGTGGTCTTTATCTTACAACTTTAGTGTTTGTGGAAGGTTGTAGCCATAGATAAAGATTGCTGAAGCTCTATGGATTATATATGTTGGAAATTAGATATTTTCTTGACTGAAAGATTTTCAAGGCAGGCCTTGTACCATGCTGCTGCAAGTGCTAGTTGACACCTACCGGGTGGAGTATAATGAAATTTGTCATTTCAACTGATTGATTCCCCCACAAAATGATCCAAAGTCCCTTTTTATAGAGAAAGGGATGAATTTGTGGATATGGACCCATTTACAAGTACTGAAAATCCAATTACAAGATTTGGTTATGCATTCATCTTGCATCAAGGTTCCTTCTCTAATCTTACATAAACACAACATAAAAACATGTCCAATATCTCTAAGGGGTGCAGAGTTCATCTTCAATCTAAGGTTCACTGGGAACACTATTCGTCTGAGGGGTAGACAAATCTTTAGACAAGCTGATTCATAATATAGTGACGAGCAAATGGTTCCACTATTCACCGTGGGTGATAAACCTCAATGTTTGAGATTGGTTCTGGCTAAAGCTGTAAAGTCTATTGTCAATTTTGTTCATCAATAATAACATTTGAATGGCTTGACATGTTTGGTCATAGAATTTGAATATTGATACTCTTTGTAATCATCTGCATATTCCACAAGTTGAATAGGAAGTTTTTTCCTGAAACTTATTCCTAAATATTAATCAAGATGCATAATAAATAGATCCAAATACTCATAAATTATTATATTTAGAGTGCTATTGGAAATGAGTAAAATAAGTTATTTGCTAAAATAGTCATAGATAGATGATTTATAACATAGATAGCTGAATGTAAAGCCTTTATCCACATGTCAATGGGAATATTACTCTCATGTAACGTGCTCATCATACTTTTAGCAATTTGGTGGTGGTGGCCGTTTGCTCACCTATTCCTTGTTGTTGAGGTATATGTGGGCAAATACTCAATGACTTAATCCATTATTTGAAAGAAGGTTAGTAAAAAGTGCATAATATTTGTAGAAAAGTGCTATTTGACAAAAGAATGTAAGATTCGAAATAATCCAAAGACCTCAAATTTGTCATAAAGTATATCCAAGTACAATAAGAATAGCTATAAAAGAAATAACATGATACTCACTTCCAGAAATAGAAGATTCAGGAGCAGACCCCAACACTTAAATAGAATTTCAGTAGGTTTTGATGTTCATTATCCAATTGAATGAAGAAAAAAGACTTATATAACTGACAACTTGGACATTTTTTATCATCAAATCAAGAAACAAATTTAATGGAATGAGGTGTTGACACAAGCTTTTCAAGACGGGACAACCGTGACCATGATGATTATGCCAAAAATTTGGTTCATCATAACTAGGAGGATCATTTGAGGAGGAACATCATGAGACTCTAATCATGGCTTCACGATGGAAAATCTGAATGGAATGGTCTTGTTTAGAAATGTTCATATTTCTTCATCACTCCCTTCTAATGTATGTTTCTTCATTTAGTTTTTAATATGCACAACAGCGAGTAAATTTGAGAGAAAAATTTATGTTACCAACAAGTTTAGAATACAAATGACATTTTTCTAATATCAGGAGTGAGAAGAACACGAGACAAGCTAATGGACGTACTAGACTTGAGTAATAACCTTTCCAGTTTGATAAACAAAATGATGGGTTATCCTCTAGTCATAATACTTCTTTTACCAAAATAAAGGGATGAGTATGAGAGTTGACCAATATCAACCGTGACATGAGTTGCTCCTGTGAAATCCTTGAACCACACCCTATTCATCTTATTTTGTATTCATTTATGAAATAGTGCCAAATAGTTGCTACATGTCCCCACTGGATTTTGATCTGCCAGTCTTTCTAGGCATAGTTGCCAATCTTGTGCATCAAAGGCAGTTTAGATGACTACTTGGTCAATAAGCCAACAAGTTTACTTGGCAACTTAAAGCATCAGTTCACGAATTTTACCAATGCTGAGGGGAAAAAATTCATTGGTTACCCTTGTTTCAACAGCTGTAACTGCAGTGGAAGAGCAACCTTGCTGGAGCGGATCCATCAGGAGAGAAAATAATAGAAATGATGGGGCACACTCACAATGAGCGCTCCATCCAAGTTGGCAATCACACTTTTAGTATATTATTAGTTTTAAGTGTTAGACATAGAAACAAATAAGCAGATAAACATTTATTCGTTTATGCCAGCACATGCAATCATAAGTCATCTATGATGCTGTTTACCTCATTCATATTTTGATTAAAGAAATATATCCTTTCCTCGTAAGTCCAAAGTTCCTTCTTGAGATACGAAATACTCACTTCTGATATCTGATAAAGGCTTGACTGACATACGAAGCTGATTTGCTGCAATCATCTTGTTAGTTTCACATATTTCAGGCAGTTGTTTGAGATGGCTATGAACGCCTCTTAAGAAAAGATGGGAGTGATGTACACAAAAAAGGCTGATCTCATTTTGTTAAAGCAATGTACTTAGTGTTTTGAACAATCTTGGTAGAGCAATCTTTTTATCATCCTTTTCTATGAACTATGGCAGGGCTGGAACTGACCCTCTAGGTGCTCAGAAGATCACAACTCTTAATCATAAGAAAAAAATTGTTTTTTCCAAGTCAAAAAATTGGAATTATTGATTTCTTATACACAATTTCACTTAGGAGACTTGAAGGAAGACCTGAAGGGGAAGATGAATAATTCATTATCTTGAATAGGAAACTGAAGAAAACAAAGTTGTTGATATCGAAGGTAGTTTTCAGTATGGAGTTCTTGGCTATGTCACGTGGGTGCATGGTGGGGGTGTTGTGCGGATGCAGGTGCCAGTGTGGCACATCCCAGAAAACTTGGGTGCGGGGGTGCAGTGATATATATATATATATATATATATATATATATATATATATATATATATATATATATATATATATATATATATATATATATATATATATATATATAACTTTTCGGAAAAAGACGCGACAAAAACACAAAAACACGTTGGCAAAAAAAAAGTAAAGTATCATGTTTTTTTATTAAAAAATCAGTAAAATTCAAAAGATTTGAAAAACACACGTTTTTTCCTGTTTTTTTGACGTCCTCTTTTATATGATTTGAATTATGTTCTGAGCAGTGGCATACTGTAATATTAAGAAGTTTTAATGTGAATATGGAAACAAAGAAAACCCAGACTTCTTTGGACTTTGGAGGAGACAAGTTCAGAGATTTTAGAGAAGAAAAAAAACATTTCAGTTGGAAGATGGCTCATCCTAGGGTTTTGATTTGGAGAAAAATCATCAATGATGCTAGAAGATCTTGCCAAAGCCATCAACCAACCTCACCAGACCCACCGATTGCCAGAAGATATTGCCGTAGGTATTGCTGCAAGCCTAGAACATTGATATCAGATAAGTATTATGCACATCCTTTTCCAACACGGGTAAGTCTTTTGCACGTCCTTTTGTTCCAATCCAACATACTGATGTGCATTATTCACTTGTTTTGGCTTGTTCAGGCCCCATTGTTCTTTCATGTTTATGCTGAAGATAATGTTCTCGAAAATCCCAAAACGCATGTATATTATATACTACCTAAGCTGATTGCTGCAATCACCTTGTTAGTTTCTCATTTTTCTATTTTTCCTATTTTTTAGGAAATTTTGTTACTTTTTTAAAATTTACCGTTTCTCCCCTTTTTTTCTAAAAAGAACAAGCTCGCTGTATTATGGCTGAAAACAACCTTGCCGTTTATAACCTGAATATATATATATATATATATATATATATATATATATATATAAATATATATATGTCACATGGTTTGGGATGCAGGTGTGGATATTTCTCAAAAAAATTTAGGTGCATGTGTGGCGAACATGTATGTATATATATGTGTAGGTGTGTGTGCGTGTATGTACATACATCATTTGTTATATAATTATTTAACTGTTTAATAGCCTTATTTATTTATCTTTACAAGTAAACTTTTTGTATTAGAGCTAGTTTAGTCAGATGTGCATTCTAAATGGTCAGTTTTGGTCCGATTCAGCTGAACGCAAGGGGCATGCTGTGTTGTAGAAGCAGAACAACAACATCGACACGTGTGCGACATGCGGCAGCCGTTTAGGAGCACCCGTGTGACACAGATAATAATAATAATAGTCATACATTATGTTTTCTTGTCGAAAATCAATTTTATAAGAAAGTCATTTTAATTATTTTTATAATTTTACGTTGAATAACGTAAAGTTTTTTAAGTATTGGTAAACAAGACCCTTCTGTCCTCAAAGAGGGAGGACAACAGGCAGTGCATCAGGTTGTCCTTTGAAAAGGACGGCCAGTTGTAGCCCTTTTCTACTTGGAGTTTGTGATTCCAATCAGCACAGTTGAATATATTTGCTGCAGATATTCAGAGGTAAATCAGGAAAATAAGAATGGAGATTGAGATCAGAGAAAGGAACCATTGATTCATAGAAGGAAGGTTGTAGAAGAGGAAGTATTTTCTTGACTTGAAAATTAATTGGTATCTCTTTGGTCAGACCTTATTATAAGTACTCAGCCTTTGCGTGTCACCTGCACCATGCTATCCAAAGATCAGCTCCCACAACCTATTATATCAAAGAATTAAGAAAACAAGAGCACGAGGCATATAGCTCACAACTCCCTGTGCAAATTTCATTCAATTATATATGTGCTATGAAGGTTGTAACATGGGACGATGTGCTTAATCATATGAACAGTTGTCAATCATATCCAGAAATAGAATACAACAAATATACACCATGTTTTTTGGTCTAAGTCAGAACTGAATCCAGATCCAACACCTCACAACATGATTGGCTTAAGCAGTAATTCATGAACTCACTTTTTGCCTTCCGGCAACATTGGTATGATGCTAGAGAGAGCACGTGTTACTCTTATCTTCCTAGTGGATCCTTGTTTACAGCTTCTAAAACCTTTTGCAGGCGTGGACAACATCGGCGAGTTTCGGTATTCAAAGCTCGCCAAAAGAAAACAGAAAAGAATGACACGGGTAGTATCGCATTGACTTTTTCAGATGACACACAAAGTGTTTTAAGAGATCTGTTTGCCCATTATCCTCCTGGTGATAGTGAGTCGTTTGAAGAAATAAAGAGCTTTTGCAGCAAGAATGAAAGGCGACAGAGGACTCTTGACACTAGTTTCTGCAAGCCCATAATGTCCAAGCGAGACATTAAGAGGAAATTGGATTTATTTGCATCAAGGATCAAGGAATCTCCTCAGCTTAGAAAGGTTTTGCATACTTTATGTGTGCTCTTTTTCAGATATATGAAAATTCTCCCAGAATCCCATTCTTCTATTTCATTTTCATTCTCAATTTTATTTCCAAAAAAATTATTGGCTAGTTGGTGTAAACTTGCAGAATGCCTCTTACACTATCTTTTCCACATGGACGACTTATTTTGCTTGCAGATTTCAGAAGATAGGTCAAAGTTGCCAATTGCATCTTTTGTTGACGCTATAACAGAAAGCGTGGAATCCCATCAGGTACAATGACTCTGTATCTTCTTTTTGATTAGTACTTCATGCTCCAGTTGAGTTTTGGAAATTACTCTTGCATTAAGGCACACTTCCTGTTATTTCATCAGTGACCTTTTTTTGGCAACACATTGATAGTTCCTAGCTTCTTTCAATTGACTAATAAAGCATATTTCAATCTCCTTATGTGTTCTGATCCAGTCATATATTTCTTTTGATAACAAATTTTTTCCATCTTTTGTTAAAATCAGGTAGTGCTGATATCTGGTGAAACTGGTTGCGGGAAGACAACTCAGGTCCTCGAGGCTGATTTAATCTAGATAACCTTCAAGCTTCCATTGTTAGAAATAGTACTGAAATTTGCTCTCTTGGTAATCTGTTGTTAATTGTTTCTGCGGTGCATTCTTTGGTGAATCGAGGGGACTATGGTTGCTATTTCCTGATTCATAATGCTTAGTCAAATATCTCAGACTCATAAACTGTGAATGAAAGTTCCTGTTGGTAATGAACTCCAAAATCTTGAAAAGAAGTCAAGAATGAACATCAAAGTGAAAAGCTCAAAGCACCAAGATTCAAAATTTCATATGAACCTATTTACATACATGCACTCACAATGTGCAGATAGGTACAAACTACAAACGACAATAAAGAATTTATTGAATGAAAAAGAACAAGAGCTGATTTATGAGGGAGAAGCATCCACAATATATAGAAGAACACAGCCCCAAGCTAGCCATTGGAGGTGGCCGTTGCTGTTGGGAGCTAGCTAATGGCTAGTCTGGTGTAGTCTTGTATAAAATAATAAAAACACAAAATGGAAAAAGGAAAAATACAAAAGAGAGAGAATCAACATTATATATATATATATATATATATATATATATATATATATATATATATATATATATATATATATGTATGTGTGTATGTATGTATATTTTTTTATATATTCTAACACATCCGCTCATACCTACGGCTAGAATAGGAAACTGTGGGGCTATATATGATAAAGCAATTGCCTTTCCTAAACCTTTCTTCTCTAACAAAGTAGCAGTCTATTTCTGTATTTTTTGTATTCCGGGCTATATAAATTGCGCTCTTGTTATCACAACATGATTGTATGGGTTGCTGCAAGCTATGTCACACAGACTCTCAAAAACGGCAAGAGCATCCAAGTCGTGTTGGGTGCAGGTGCACCTCCGACGGCACTGGGCCTGGTGAACGTGAATCGGGTGCGGTCAATCTGTGTCAATGTGATTTTTGTCCTCGTTTCAGTCTTTTTTTTTAAGAAAAGATGCTTCCGTTTTTTAGTTTTTTCTGTTTTTCTGCATCTGTTATACTATTTTTAGTATTTTACTGAATCCTTTTGCAGATTAGTACTATCTATTATTTGCTGGTGCTAACTTTATATATTGCATATGCCATATGGTCATATATTCTGTTGCTGCTTGTAAGTTTTCTTAATCTAGGAAAATGTTGTCTTCAGGCTCAAGATCGACGGATTAACCGTCCAATCTTCAAACAAAAACATCCCTAAATCCAAAAAAAACCTCCCAAATCAAGAAAATGAAACCCTAAGTTCTAATATCAAAAAGAAAAAAAAAAACACTTACCTGCCTGCTGCCGGCTGCCGCTGGACACTACTGGACGTCGCTGTGGGTCACCGGACATCGTTGTCGCTGCCAGCCGTAGTTGCGGTAAAGCTCTCCTGCAGAAAACGCCGGTGAAGCTGCAGAGCTCGACTTCAGTTCGATACAAGTTTGAACATTTTTTTTTTGGTTCGGATCGGGTCTGACCCAGACCCGATCCAACCCATACCCGACCATTTGCTGTACCTGAATCTACGTACCGGTGTTCCGGAGCGGTTACGTGGGTTGAATACATGTATCTTATTTATATATGAAAGCAATTTTTTTTTTCCATTTATCTGCTTTCTTTGTTTTTTTTTTCTGTTTTTCCATTGTCCTTATTTTCTGCTGCAAAGAGCCGCAGCTGGCTAGCACAAAGTCTAGCTCCAACGGCTATTTTTTGTTTTATGTTTTGTTCCTTATTAGTTGCTGGCATGTTGCAGGTAATCCATATATTGTTTGGGTTCTTTGAACCTGTCCTTGGTTAACCCTTGGTGCTCTTCCAAAGTATTCAAATCTAAGTATGTATATGATTGTATTATATATGACTATATGAATATATGTGTTGAATAATAAAAATTTATGTATTGAATATATAAATCATATTAAATATTAAATATAATTGATTGTATGAACCATATTATGAAGTACAATTGGTCTGTTCATATATATATATATATTGAATGTGTATGTATGGCTGTGTCCCCGTGAACTTGGTCCACGCCGTGTCCGCAGCAGCTCTTGCACCTCTATCCATGTGACATAGAAATACTCCCTTAAGGATATTGCCTTTGGTATATCCATAGGTACAGGTTATTTTATTTAAAAAAAAAAGATATTAACGTTAAAAAAGTAGAAATAAAATAACATGAAAAGACACTTTTTTCAAAGAAACATAATCAATATGATGTGTTGTTATGGTGTTCTTTTTCACATCTTTTATGGAATGAAGTTCAAGGCTTGATTTCCTTTTCCATTTTCAAATGAAGAACGACTTGATTTATGTTGATGAAGCCATGAAGTCTACAAACTATTGTTTGTTGTGATGCCAATTTCCATTTTTTTATTTTCATTTATGATTTTGCTAGTTTGCTATATTGAATATCCTTCATGATATCGAGCTTTTCAAATGTTAGTTCTAGTTGTCATCGATTAAATTTTAAACTCAAATTAATTGTTGTTACTTAGACATCATGTTAACCATGTTTATCGAGTTATTTTTCATGTCTTCTTATTACTTTCTTATTATTTTGTTTATATTTAATTTTTAGGTTTCTTTTTAATTTTTTTAAAAAGTTGCCAACTTTTCCCAAGGAACACAACTTTATCAAAAAGTACTTGAGAAAAACCTTGCTATTAGAAGCCAGAGAACGATATTTATAGTTGTGGATATATTTGATGATCATTAGTACATGTGTCATGTAAACTGAGAAAGGAGCATATTGAAAGCTTGAAATTGGCATACTATATGCATGACAAGTCTATTGATGCTGAGATACATATCCATCTAACTTGTTTATATAGGGAGCTGGATTTTCTATAGGAACACCATCTTCAACTTCATTTTCATTCCAATAGTTTCTGAAGTTTCTACATCTTTATCATCGATATTCTGTTTGAAGAAATATATATCCTTCCACAATATAGGCTACTTCAATTCCTAGAAAATAAGTTGGAAAACCAAGATCTGCCATTACGGATTTGTTTCCAAAAAGAATTTGTTTTTCCTTAATCCCTAGTTGTTACTACTTGTTATTATCATATCATCTAAATATGATAATAGTATCATGATCCCTGTTTCGAAATTCTCAAGAAACAAAGAAGTGTTAGTAGAACATGGTTTGAGACCATATTCTATTATTAAGTCTATCAAACCAAGCCTTTGGAGCTTTCTTGAGCCTATATAGAACTTTTCTTATTTGAAGAACTTTTCCGGAAGGAAAAGTTGTACTATAGATGGAACTCCCTCACATGCATTTTCTTGTTTAATTTGTCATTCAGGAAATTCTTCACATTTCCTTACATGCATTTTCTTGTTTAATTTGTCATTCAGAAAATTCTTCACATTCATTTGGAAGATATTCCATGCTTAATTTATGCAATAGCACTAATAACTGTTACGACCAGAGAGAGAGAGAGAACGTTCAAAAATTATCGTTAATGTAACCCTAATCTCAGAGATAAAAGAGATTAGGGATGGCAGTTATCGGAATTACAATTTTAGTCTAACTAAAATAAGATAACAGTAAAAGACACATTTCAACTTCCTAATATTGCAGAATAACTCAAACCGATAGTCAAATATATTTAACACTCCCCCGCATAGATAGCAACCATGCTCAACTTGTTACATCCTCTCAAGAAATCGCCTATGGGAAGAACCTTATTAACAGCTGCCTGATCTTTAGAAGAAACATCAATAGTACTAATAACTCCTTCTTGTACCAAGTCCCGAATATAATGACAATTATGTTTTGTCCTCTCATAAAAAACATGGTTGTTTGTGATGTAGGTTGTTGCTCTGTTATCACAATACATCTCATGGGGAGATTTACTAAAATGCCCAAGTCTAGAAGCACTAATCTGATCCATGACATTTCAGCTGCAATGCTGGCCATACCCTATATTCAAACTCTACACTAGATCGAGCAACCACATTCTGTTTTTTGCTCCTCCGACAAATAAGATTACCTCCAACAAAGACACAAAAACCTCTAGTAGACTTCCTGTCATCCACAAACCTTGCATAATCAACATCACTATAGGCTTCTATGACAATACATTCTTCCTTTTTGAACCATAGCATGCGGTAAGAATAGCATCACCCAAAAGCAGGCGGACATATGCGTATGTAACATGAGGGTGCGGGCCACATTTAGGAGTTGCCGATGTTTGCGTTTGGCGACACCATTTTGTTATGACGTGTGGGGACAAGTATATTGTGGTCGAATTCGATGATGGGTATAAAATTGAAGTAGAACTGAATATTTGAATTCAAGAGCATTATCAGTGCGAATATTTTTGACAATGAAACCAAACCAAGTTTTTCTTTCTTTGACAAATTTCTAAATAATACAAATAACTTCAAATTTCTCCCCTAACAAAAATACCCAGCTTAATATATGATGCCAAACATTTGTGTCATTCGTTTGGAGAATGTTACAGCCAACAGTCTTTTTGAGAGAGATAACTTCATCATTCACTAACCCTAGTCTCCATAATAAAGAGATTAGGGTAGAAAAAGGATTTACAAATTAAATCAACCAAAAATAGAAAAATGTTTAAAGAGACCTCATAACTATTAAATATTACAAAGAACCACCTAGAAACATAAACTCTTCTAATTCAACACTCCTCATCAAGCTGAAGCATACATATTAAACATGTTCAACTTGTCACAACATCTAGAGAAATCACCAATAGGAAGAGCATTAGTGAAAACATCTGCAGCTTGATCTTCTGATGGTACATGAATAGTGACAATGGTTCCTCCTTGAACGAGATCTCGTATGTAATGACAATCCACTTCAACATGTTTAGTTCTCTCATGGAAAACTGGATTGTTTGCAATGTACGTGGCTGCTCGATTGTCACAATACATCTTCATGGGAAGCGGAATCGACACACTTAGGCTAGATAGCATAGATTTAGCCCAAGTCATTTCGGCGGCAGTTTGAGCCATAGCTATGTATTCGGATTCTACACTAGATCTTGATACCACACCTTGCTTTTTGCTTCTCCAAGATATAAGGTTGCCTCCCACAAATACACAGAATCCTGTGGTAGATTTCCTGTCTTCGACTGAGCCAGCATAATCAGCATCACTATAGGCTTCCACTTTCAATGCTTGCCTTTTGTGAACAAAAGCCCGGGGACGATTTCAGATATTTGACAACCATCAAAGCCGCATCCCAATGAACTTTCTTGGGTTTTTTCATAAATTGACTTAGCTTCCCCACTGCAAAGCTAATGTCTGGTCTTGTCACAGTAACATAGAGGAGCTTTCCAATAAGGGATCTATATGATCGAGAATCCACTAATTCTGATTGGTCATAATGAAGATGTATGCGATGTATGCGTGGATTCATAGGTAGATTAGCCGGTTTAGCTCCTAGCATCCCAGTGTCCTGCAATAAATCAAGAACATATTTCTGTTGAGAGAGAACTACACCTTCCCTATTGCGAGCAACCTCTATTCCCAAGAAATATCGTAATGGACCAAGATCTTTCATCACAAAGTGTTTTTGAAGAAACAACTTTGTGTCAGAAATTTCTTGATCGGAGTCACCTGTCAAGATAATATCATCAACATAAACCACTAGAATGGTCATACCCCTGGAAGTCTTCTTGATAAACAGAGAATGATCAAGAGGAGATCTCGCAAAACCACACTTTGAGACTACTTCCGAGAACTTGTGAAACCATGCACGAGGACTCTGCTTGAGTCCATAAATAGCTTTCTTTAGTTTGCACACTTTTCCACACTCCCCCTGTCGTTCAAACCCTGATGGTTGTTGCATATAAACAGTCTCATCAAGATCACCGTACAAAAGACATTTTTGACATCAAGCTGATACATGTGCCAATCATGGTGTACAACCACAGAGATGATAAGCCGAATGGTTCCCAACTGAGCAACATGAGAAAAAGTCTCAAAGAAATCAACCTCGTAAGTCTACATGTAACCCTTAGCAACCAACCGAGCTTTGTATCTTTCCATAGAACCATCAGAATTATATTTCACTGTGAATACCCACTTGGAGCCAACACTGTCACATTCAGAAGGAGGATCAACAAGTTCCACGGTGTCTCGCTGAACTAATGGATCCATCTCATCTTGCATAGCTCGTCTCCACTGAGTATCTAACAAAGCCTTTTGGTGACAAGTAGGAACTGCATGGGCAGTTAGAGCTTGAATAAACTGTTGCATACTTTTACCAACACCGTCAGTAGAAACAAAATGAGATATAGGATGCTGAGTACATTTGTCTCTTACCTTTGCGAAGAGCAATAGGTAAGTCCTGACATGAATCAGATGGACTAGGTCTACTCACTTCAGATATACTTACCTCCTGAGAAGCGATTGGGGAAGAAACATGAGAAGGGTCCTGTCGACGTGTAGAGACCAGCAGAGGATCACAAAACTTGAACACTACAGCAGGAGAATCTTTAGAACGAGACTCAAACGGGAATGACTCCAAAGGAATAGGAGGAATAAGTAGTGGGTTAGGTGACGGTGGCATCTCAGTAGAGGTAGGAGAGGAACTATAATAAGGTTCTTGAGAGTGCATATGACTTCAAACCTTTCTTTCAAAAGGAAAACCCAAGTGACTCGAGAACAATCATCAACTATGACAAGGAAATAACAAAATCTAGACCTGCTAGCAACTCTGCTAGGACCCCACACATCAACATGAAGAAGATCAAATAGTCCACAACTGGACGGACTAAGACTTGATGGGTAATTGTTCCAAGTGTGCTTGCCAAGTTGATAGGCTTCACACTGAAACGACTCTGGTACTGATAGATGAGGAAGCAAGTGGCAGAGCTTGGAGACAGATGGATGACCAAGTCTGAGATGCCACTGGAAGGAGGAGGACAATGAAGAAGTCGAGAAAGCTGCAATACCTACAGGATCAGATAGGAAATAGATGCCCCATTTCTCATAGTCTCCACCAATCGTCTTCCCAGTTTGCAAGTCCTGAAATGAACATACACCAGAGTCAAATGTAACACGACAATGTAAATCATGAATCAATTGTCCAACTGATAAAAGATTAGTGAGAAACTTAGGAGCATATAACACATTAGAAATTATCATAGACTCGGCAATCTTTTTGATGGGTAATCGCCGGCTCTGATACCATGTTACAGCCAGCAGTCTTTTTGAGAGAGAAAACTTCATCATTCACTAACCCTAATCTCTAAGCCTGGGCGTCCGGCCCGGCCAGGTATGGGCCGGGTTCGGGCCTGGAAAATCCCGGCCTGGGCCGCCTGACAGGCCGGCCCGGCAGCGGGACCGGGCCGGGCCCGGGCCGGATAAGCCGGCCCTGCGGACGACCTCCCCTCCCCCTTCCCAATCCTGTCTCCCTCCCCCTTCAGGGCCTTCCCCTTCCCCCATTCCTGTCTCCCTCCCCCTTCCCCTTCCCCCATTCCTGTCTCCCTCCCCTTTCCCATTTCCCTCCCCCTTCCCTCCCCCTCCCCTTTCCCGTCTCCCTTCCTCTTCCCCAGACCACCAAAGGGAAGCAGAAGATGAAAGCGGATCATGGGTTTGAAGAGGGCTTCTGTGGATGGAGAGAGGACGGGCGACCAGTCATCGTATCGTTGGTATATACAGGAAAGGAAGGGGATTGAAGAAGAGGAAGAAGAAGAGGAAGGGAGAGAAGAGGGAGAGCCGTATCAGGAGGAGAACCGACATCGGCGACCATCACCTTCATCTTCATCGACGACATCGACATCATTCCAAGAGCATGATGCAAAAGGAAGAGGATTTACTGTTTAGGGCTTTGGGAGGGGGAAACACGGCAAACGCCGCACGGTGCAGAGAGAGAACGACGAGCGAGGGACTAGTGGGCTGCAGGCCGAGCGTCAGCGGGCCGGGCCTAACTTTTGGTGGCCAGGCCCGGCCCGGTACCCGGCCCGGCCCTGCAATATTTTCGGGCCTGGCCTGGGCCGGGCTGGCCGGCCCGATACCCACCCCTACTAATCTCCATAATAAAGAGATTAGGGTAGAGAAAGGATTTACAAATTAAATCAACCAAAAATAGGGAAATGTTTAAAGAGACCTCATAACTATTAAATATTACAAAGAACCACCTAGAAACATAAACTCTTCTAATTCAACAGAGAAAATGCAAAAAAAGCTTTTTTGGTAGATACAAAGATTACATATGGTAGAGATCTCCTCTCTTAGAGCCTTCCTCAAAACCATTTTGTTAGTTGGTGATCCTATGTCTAAAATTCATTAATGAGAAATTGATATTATGAAGAAAATGGCATCTTTAATCTAACGGATTCCTGCCATTGCACACAACTACACAAGTTTCTTGTTTGAGATATTATGAAGAATGTTTTTGGTTGTGAATTAGATAATTTAATTCAGATGGGAACTTTTCAATTGACCAATGTTCTAAAGTACCTATTGGAAGCCGTATTGGTTCGGCCGATAGAAACATTATATCGTAATGTTCATAACGTACCGTAAACATATAATAAAGTTATTTTTAAAGTTAAAAAAAAACAAATTAAATAACAGAAAATAGAGAAAATAAAGGACAAATCAGAAAAAAGCAAGGAAAGTATGTTCTCCATAAAAAACATCACACACAAATATAGTTTTATAATAATGAACATTCACTAATTTATCATGACATAAACATAATGTCATCAGTAATAACACATTAAGAAATAAGTTTAAAGTCTTATACATTATATTTTATAAGATTAAATTGTTTAATGCAAATAGCAAATGAAAACAATCAAATATCATCTATCCATCATTCATCACCTAATTACAATACTTGCAAATGATTTTCAAGTTTCAGCCAATTGTTTTCCTCACCCTTATGCACCATTTTGATATGAGACTGTCTGAAGCCGTATATTCACAAATCAATGAAAATCTATGGGAATTTCACAAGACATAGGTTTCTACAGCATTGTTTTCAAAACAATAGAAATCTGCAGTAAGATTTTTATGCGTTTTATGAAAGAAATTGGAATCCCCTATTCATTTGACTACAAATTGATCCCTCACGTGCAAATCTTCCTTCAAATTGGTGTTTTCTCTCTTAAATTTATAAGAGATCCACTTCACTCAACTCCTAAGAGTGTTTGGAAGTGTAGAGAGGGCTTTCCAAAACCCAATTAAAGGAAGGGGTCTTGAGTAACCCATATCGAAAAAAGGTGATCAGTTTTTACTGTAGTTATGATACAAATCATAAGATATGCCTCCGTCAAAAGATATGTACAACACTGAAATTGACATTTAAGTTTTATGCTAATATTTTGACAGGGTCTGTTTGTTACCCCCAAGGTTGATCGATTTTTCCCATAGTTATGATACATATTGTAAGATATACCTCCGTATCGAAAGATACGTGCATCACTGCAATTGACATTTATGTTTTATGCTAATATCCTATGTCGCACGGGTACTCCTAAGGAGGAGTACCTGCCAATGTTGTAAAAAGCGTATCGTAAGCCGTATCGGTCTGGCTTTAAGATACGTCATATCGTAAAATGTCGTAACATATCGTAACCGTATCGTTTTTTTTTTAATAAATCAGAAAAAATAGGAAAAAACTTTAAAAAATTCATAAAAAATCAGTAAAAAGCAAGAATAATATGTTCTTCAAAAAAACACATAGATTCATAAGTCATAAGGTCCATAAGTCTATGAGATACCACATCAAAAAACAAGTTTTAAATGTTATGTATTACATCACAAGATGATAATGAAATTATGAAAATGTTCAATGCCAATATATATAAAATGAAAGCACACTCGACTCTCATTCATAATCTTCATCATATTCATTCTCATCCTCATCTCCATCTTCTTCTTCATCTTCATCTTCACGATTTAAAAAAACCCATTTCCTCCCAACAGGAATCAACCACCCACACACAAATTCATGGTCTAATCGATGATTTCACTTTAAAAATTGAAGATTTAATGTTGGAAGCGATGATTTCCCTCCACGGCAGCACCATCTCTAGGTTAAAAATGAAGAAGGGCAGGTTTTTTATAAGAAAAAATCGAAAAAGGAGGATTCCAACCCCCCTTTTTTGAAATCAGCCCGTATCGTAAGATACAGGGCGTATCGCACCGTATTGTACGATACGAAGCCCTGTATCATATGTATCGTACAATAAAAGTACGATACACCCTTATTTACGATACAGGGGGTGTATCATATCATATTTCTTAAACGATATGATACGTATCGTATGATATGTACAACACTGGTATCCACATGGTACTGGTACGGGTACCGGTACGGATATGGGTGCGCCAGTAATACGGTCAACGCGGTATCGGGTACGGTCAACGTACTCAGGTTCAAATCGGTCCATTTTCGGACTCGGTCAACTTTGACCGAGTTCCAAAGATGTCCATTTTTTATTTTAACGATTTTAAGTTTTTTTAAAAGTAATTTAACGTTAAATTGGTTGAAAAAAACCCTAAACCCTTGACTTCTTCTTCCTTCTACCCATTTCACGAACGCTGCATTTGGGGTGACCGACGACTTGGGTGGACGAACGGCGACGACTAGCGATGACCGGTGGACGAACGACAGCGACTGTGGACGGTATTAGCTTCCGTTTTGCCGATTTCTTCTATTTCCTGTCGTCCTCCCTACCTCCTCTTCGTTCCTTCCCTCTCGATGGTTATTACTTTGTCTCCTCCTCATCGTTGATCATGTGCTCTGCGCCTCTTCATTTCTTAGATCTCGTAGTTCAGTTTTTTGTCATTTTATCGTCTGTCTTGGAGATGCTATGAACGCCGCACAAGTTGCTACTTTTTCTTGTATAAGATTTGTTCTCATATGCATCTGACATTCTAGTATTGCTTGTTTTCTCATCGGTTGAGGCGGTTCTTCTGTGTGTGTTATTTACAACATGTTCAATAGAAATTTTGCTTCTTTTTATGTGTTATTTACAACGTTTTCGATTTTGGGGAAGTCTTTGCCAAGTTATTCTATAAAAATCGTGATTGTTTGGGACTTTGGGGAAGTTTAATGACTGATTCTGTAAAAATCTTGATAGTTTGGGGAAGTTTAGTGACTGATGGTCATCGTGTTCTTTTCTGCGTGCGTCTTTGTAGCTCTTGTTAGGTGCTTTTCATATAAGTTGTAATGGCTTATATGCATGCATCTTTGTAGCTCTTGTTAGGTGCTTTTCATATAAGTTGTAATGGCTGATAAGGGAAAAGAAACGATGCCTACGAGTGGAAGTGAAAATATGGCAAACAACGGTAGCAGTGTTAATACCACGACATTAGAGTTGGATAATCCATCTTAGCCTCTTTGGCGCTATGTGAAAAAACTTGGAAAAGCACCAGGTGGCAGTGGGAATATAATATTTTCTTGCAATTTCTGTAATAAGACGTTCACTAGCTCTTATACACGTTGCAAGGCACATTTATTGCATATCCCATGTTTTGGAATTCGATCATGTGAAAAAGTTAGCAAAGAATCAATGAAGCAGATAAAAAAAGAACACGATGCAGCTGAGACGAAGAAATCTTCAGCCAAGTCAAGTAAACTATCTGTGCTTCTTTATGCTATTGAAGAAGGTGAAGATGCTTCAAAGAAAAGAAAAATGAACATGGCAAGTAGGGATACCAAAACTTTAGAACAAGTATTCAAAACTATGGGATGGGCAGAGATGGATAGAAGAATCAGAAGGTTATTTTTTGCAAGTTCACTTCCTTTTAATATAGCCCAGAAGTCCTTATTGGAAAGATGTTGTTACAGGTTTGGCTAATTGCAGTTTGAGTGGTTGTGTACCCCCAAGTTCAGAAAAGTTGAGAACCGTAATTCTTGCAGAAGAGAAGGCAAACATCAAAAAATTATTAGAGAAGAAGAAATTTTCATGAAGACAATATGGAGTATCCATTGTTTCTGACGGGTGGACTGATATACAAAGACGGCCACTGATAAACTTTATTGCTTATTCGCTTGATGGACCAATCTTCTTGAAATGTGTTGATGCATCTGGGGAGTATAATGATGCTGAGTATTTAAAAGGGCTATTTATAGGAGTCATCAAAGAAGTGGGTGAAGATAATGTTGTGCAAATTCTTACTGATAATGCTCCAGTTTGCCAATGAGCACAGATGAATTTGGCAAGTGACCCCAAGTATAGTCACATATTCTGGACTCCTTGTGTGGCACGCAGTATAAATCTAGCTCTTAAAAGTATTTGCAACCCATCAAAAGATGATGCAAATGCTGGTATATTGTGCTCATGGATTGAGGAGCTTGAGCATGATGTCAGAAACATCAGAAATTTTGTTGTAAACCACAACAATGCTCTTGCTATATTTAATAGGCATTCTGATTTGAAATTGTTGAAGGTAGCAGAGACTCGTTTTGCATCCATTATTGTAATGATAAAAAGAATAAAGCATGTGAAACATACATTAACACTTATGGTGACTGACAATGATTGAGAGTTTTATTGGAGTGATGACATTGTGAATGCTCAACAAATTAAAAAATGTATTTTAGATGATGAATGGTGGGATAAGATTTCATATTTTCTGTAGTTTACAGAGCCTATTTGGCAGATGTTGAGAGAAGTTGACAAAGAAGGGACCATGCTTCATAGAGTCTATGATATGTGGGATAACATGATTGAAAAAATTCAAAACATCATTTTTAGACATGAGAAGAAGAATGTTGCACTTGATGATTCTGAGTTTTTCGATCATGTGCATAAAATTTTAGTAAGAAGATGGAATAGAAGCAATAACCCTTTGCATTGTATGGCACACTCCTTAAATCCCAAATATTATGGACAAACATGGTTGGCAGGAGGCACTGGTCATGTTCCTCCTAATCGAGATCCAGAAATATCAAAAAATAGGGAGATATGTTTGGGAGGACTATATTCTGATTCTCATCAGTTGAAGATAATAAATAGTGAGTTTGCGAGCTTCTCTGGTGGAGGAAGTGATTCAGTACAAGCTGCAATGGCAAGAGATGAAGAAGATCCTGTTAATTGGTGGTTATGTTTTGGAGAAGCGACACTAAAACTTCAGCAACTTGCGTTGAAGTTATTATCTCAACCGGCAACCTCTTCTTGTTGTGAAAGAAATTGGAGCACTTATTCTCAAATTCACAATATCAAGAGAAATAAGCTAACTAGTAAGCGAGCAGAAGATTTAGTTTATGTCCACTCCAACCTACGCTTACTTTCACGTATTTCAGATGCTTACAGGTATTTCTTTCTTTTTGTATGTTTGATATGTATACATAATTACATTTGTATATTATGTTGGTTGTTTAAAGTTAATATTAACTTAAAAGTTAAATCATATTTTGATTTTGTTGCAACTTGCAGTTCAGGATCATCCAAGTATTGGATGTTAATCCAGAGGACATTGATGTGGACCTTGAAGGAGAACATGATTTGCATGCTCTTAATATGGACCTTACAGAACCCGTTGCTCCTTCTAATCTTGATGATGTGATTGAGGATAATGAGAATCAAGAAAGCTGATGTATTTTGTATGTTAATTATGCGACTGAGGAGAATGAGAATCAAGAAAGTTGATGTATTTGAGAATCAAGACTGATAAATTTTGGATCATGATTTATGAATATGTTATTCTGTTTGTAATTTTTTGATATATATATGTGTGAATGTGTTATTCTATTTGAAATTTGTTGACACACACACACACACACACACACACACACACACACACACACACATATATATATATATATGTATATATATATATATGTGTGTATATATATATGTGTATATATATATGTGCATGTGTGTGTATGGCCGTACCCCCGCATCCGTACCCGCACCCGTACCCGTACCTATGTGACATAGCTAATATCTTGACAGGGTCTGTTCATTAACCCCAAGGTCCCAAGCAATGTTGTAAAAAGTGTATCGTAAGCCGTATGGGTCTGGCTTTAAGATACGTTGTATTGTAAAATATCGTAACAAATCGTAACTGTATCGTTTTTTTTAATAAATAAGAAAAAATAAGAAAAAAATTCAAAAAATTCATAAAAAATCAGTAAAAACAAGAATAATATGTTCTTCATAAAAAAACATAGAGATTTATAAGTCATAAGGTCCATAAGTCTATGAGATACCACATCAAAAAACAAGTTTTATATGTTATGTATTACATCACAAGATGATAATGAAATTGTGAAAATGTTCAATGTCAATACATATTAAATGAAAGCACTCTCGACTCTCATTCATAATCTTCATCATATTCATTCTCATCTTCATCTCCATCTTCTTCTTCATTTTCATCTTCACGATTTAAAAAAACCTCTTTCCTCCCAATGAGAATCAGCCACCCATGCACAAATCCATGGTTTAATCGATGATTTCATTTTGAAAATCGATGTTTTAAGTATGGAAAGCGATAACTTCCCTCCACGATGGCACAATCTCTGAGTTAAAAATGATGAAAGGCCGGGTTTTTATAAAAAAAACTCGGAAAGGGGGTTCCAACCCCCATTTTTTGAAATCAGCCCGTATCGTACGATACAGGGTGTGTATCGTATCGTATTTTGTAAAAGATACGTATCATATCGTAAGTATCGGCCCCGTATCGTACGTATCGTACAACACTGGCCCAAGTAAATGAGATTATAGATGGATACGTCGGCTTTCATGATGCTTTCTTGATGTTGCTTATTTAGATGCACAAGTTCTATTTGGACAGCCTGTTTAGATGCCGTTAATTTTTTTTCCCTTTATGTGTCTGTCTGCAGGTTCCACAGTACCTTTTGGATCATATGTGGAGGAAAAGCCAGAATTGCAAAATCGTGTGTACACAGCCTAGACGTATATCTGCCATATCAGGTCTTTGGGTAATTGCTAGAATTCTTTTGCAGAATGCTAGAATTTGTTTTTTTCTTCTGTTCATTTGTTTCATATTATTTTTCCTATTGGAACAGTTGCTGAGAGAATTGCTTGGGAAAGAGGTGAAGATGTTGGTGAAAGTGTTGGCTACAAGGTTTCTCTCTCTTTTAGCTAAATAATCCAAATTGCATGCTACCATACTAATTGTTCTAGTTGGTATTGAAAATTTTTAATTTTGGTCGAATTATCTTTAATTTCCTTTATGTTGTAATCTAAATTATCTTGCGTGCATTATTTGGAGTTTTGCATAGAAAAATTTGGATTATTGATGCCGCTGACTGGCCATGTTGGCCGCGTCTATGTGTGTTGAAGAAAGAGGTTCTACAAGCACACTGCAATTGTCACAACAGAAGAAAGGTGAAGGGGACCAGTTGATACTAATATTTTTGTTTGTATTCCAACATTCCCTGAAGTTATTTGAAACATAAATGTCACACCAAATCTGTAACTACACACTCCGGATTGTAAGCTAGATACAACTGTGCCTGCCATTTTTCCCTAACTGTTTTGCTAGCGTTTAACACATTTGGATAAAACTTTGGAAAAAACTAATGGTAATTCTAGAAATTGATCCCGGTACTCAATGATCCAATAGAGTAGACTATGTTGTTAAGGCCTCACGAAACTCGCTTAGGCATGGACTAAGCGTGAGTTTTGTCGAAATCAATCTCCTCCTTCTTATCCCCCTCCTCCCCCGTAGTTTGGCGACATGTCTGATTCAGGCCCGCATGGATTTCTCCTGATTTTTAGGGAAGATCCCTTGAGTCTTCAAGGCTGAACAATTTTTTGCATGTCATGGGATTATTGGAGAACAGAAAGTAGGCCACATTGCTATCCACTTCGATGGACCAGCCATTTGCTCGTATAGATGGCTCTTAGCGCAGCATGGGACGCTTGGGTCGGAAGAATTGATCAATGCGATAAAGGCACACTTTGGACCATCAACCTTCCTCGACTATAACGTGGAGCTGTCAAAGATCAAGCAACAAGGATTGATTGTCGATTATCTGGAACATTTTGAAGAGATAAGCAATATGGTCAGAGGTTGGCCGATGGATGCGCTGGTGGGAGCATTCATAGGAGGCCTAAAAGATGAAATCAGGAACCAGGTATAGACGATGAAACCACACACCCTCTCTGACTGCTTTGATAGCTAGGATTGTCGAGGAGTAACTCAAGAGACTCAGTGCGTCCAGCAAGCTGGGAATTGTGGATAGGAATTTCAAACCCATGGGACTGCACCGAGAGGCAGCACCTCCACCTGCGAACAACAGCAAGCCAAGTCCAGCATCTAGGCAGGTTATTAAACGTTTGACACCCGAACGAATCATGGAGAAAAGGCGTTGTGGCATCTGTTTTCACAGTGTCCAACCATGGTTGCATGGACATAACTGTAGGAAACTGCACATGTATTTGGTGGACGAGGAGGGGCAGCCACTGGAAGAAGAAGAAGGTGCTGAGCTTGAACAAGTGATGTTAGGGGAGATGACAACAGACTTTCAGCCTGAGATCTCACTCCACGCCTTGACAGGGGACGAAGTACCCCAACTGATGCATGTGGAAGGGCTGTTGAGAGGACGGATCGTGAGCATATTGTTGGACACAGGTTCCACCCATAACTTCATATCAGAGAAGACGGCCAAAACCTCGAGGTGCATAGTGGAACAACAGCCAGCCTTCAACATCGTGGTAGGGGATGGAAGGACACAGAGGTGCAAAGGCAAATGCTCACAGGAAGTGTTAGAGATGCAAGGCCACAAATTTCCAGTGGAATTGTGTACCTTAGTGATGGCAGGCAATGTTGTAAAAGGCGTAGCGTATCGCATATCAGTCGAGCCGACCTATACGCCGTATCGTAAATGTAGCGTAGGCTATCGTAAAATTAAGTTTTTTTTTTTAATTTAAAAATATTAAAAAAATAATAAAAAATAGGAAAAAAATCATAGAAATGGAGAAAAAATAAACAGAAAATAAAAAGAGGACAGTTACAGATTACATCAGAAGAGGACAGTTACAGATTACATAAGAAGATGCAAAATATGCCAACATCATAAGTATGAAACCTGAAAGCCAGCAGGCTTACTGCAGCCCTTGCCAATTCCCGACCACATATGGAATGATATTTCGATGGATTTCAGAAGGCTTACCGAAATCTAGGGGAAACTGTTAGTTGAAGAAAAATGTAGACTGTGAAATTGGAAGTGGATATCCTCTTTTATTTCTTTTCGCCAACCCTCTAGGATGTGGGGAAGCTTGTCAAAATGTGAGATTAGAACTTCTTGATACATCCTTGTATTTGTCCTGGTTTATTCCATTAATTCCTTGGCGTATCTCCTGGGTCACAATGCTGCAGCATTTAGAATGTAAATAATGTAAACAATGGTTTAATGCGATTCACTAAAATCTCATGTTTTTGTGAATGCTTGTGTATATCATTGCATGTATTTCATTACATCTGTTTACTCAGAAGTTTTACTTTTTCTTTTTAGCCCATAAAGCAATCCTGTTTTCCAATGTTTAGATTCGTTTGGAGTCCGAAGGTGGGAAGCATTCATCAATAATGTTTTGCACAAATGGGATCCTTTTAAGGCTGTTGATTGGCATGGGTGCTGGTACATCAAAGAAAGAAGCAAAGGTTGATGAAGCGGAGGCCCATGAAATAACTCATATTATTGTGGTAATGTCTTCTACTATAATGTGGGTTTCTTCCTCAAAGTCGATAGAATTCTAGAAACCATCGATCTGCTTTGACAAATTTAATTAATAAAACATTTCAGTTTCTTTAGAGGTTTTTTCATTTTCTCTCTCTTTTTTTTCTTGTATCAAACTGCTATTTTCTCTTCTAATGTAATTCAAATTGCAGTGCATTTTATCAAACAACTAATGTAGTTTTCCTTGTGCTTGTGTTTTTCTGGTGACACTGTTAACGCACTGCTGCCAATTTCTTGATAAGGCCTGCTACTTTGTACTTGTACTGCTAGTATGAATCTCTTGCCGATTTTTTCATCTTTTCATATTTGTATCTGCTGCACTGTTTAGAACATTGGTTTCATGCATTAGGATTTGAATTCAAATATCTCGCTGATTGACATAGATGTAGGTTGTATGTCTCAAAGGAGATTTTAGGCCTTTTTTGTGGCCACATTTTGCTGAAGATAGGAACTTGCCTACCCTAATGTATAAATTTTCTAAGAGTTTTTGTGATTAATATGGTTCGTTAATACATTTCAGTGCCCCTCTACATTTATAGAATGCCCCCTAAGCTATTTTTTATCTTGTCTTTGCCACTAAAGATGTGTCTGTGATAAGTAAAAAGAATATGCACGCCATTTTACTTTTCTGTACAAGCGGATGAAATTAAATGCACCTAACAGCAATGAGTTTAGATCTATCTTACATGTAGAATTTGCTTTAAAGGCCTTTTTTTTTTTTTTTAAATTCTTCTTTGAACTTATCATTTTTAGCAATAGATATATAACAGTTTAAGGTGATATAATACAAGGTTAATAAAAGTACAAAATCTGTTATCAACTTGAAAAGACTTAATATCTTATCTGGCTGCCTTTAAAATTTGGGCCTAAATAAAAGCTACATTTCACATTACGGATATGTAACTTAAATAATAGAAAGTACTTTAAACATTTCATCTTTGGAGATTTTGACAGTAAGAAATACCATGAAATTGCAATATTTTTTCAACAAGCTTTTGAATACATTAACAAGCATGCGTTTACAATATAAAAATATAAACAAGTCAAATTACAAAATGAACACACTAAACTTTCAAAAATATATTGGGTTTTGAAAAATATGTTATTCCCAAATATTATTTATATATGATAGTGTGCGATAAAATACTTTTTTTCTTTTAATCCATTAGTATTCGCTAGAAGGCTATGCTCCTCTCAACAATTTTTATGGCTCTGCCAATAGGCTTCTCCCCAAGTTACATGGGTATGAGAACGATACGGGTATGGGTACGATGATTTTAGAAAATTTGGGTACGGGAGTACGGCAAAGTGCATATGTAAATATATATATATTATATATATAATAATCCACAAAATTTGTCAGAATTGAAGAAAAATGAGAGGAAAATATAGAATCCTGGTGAAAGCAAAATAAGAAGAAGGGAAAAATGAAAATTAAAGAAAAAATTAACTTTAAAAAAATAATTTTTTATGTTTTAAAATACAGCTGTATCCAGCCCACATACCCGTGTCTCCGTACTCACAAACTAACACGAGTACATGGGCAAATTACACAACCCATGTGACTTAGGCTCCTCCTCTTGCTAAACAAGATTTTTGATGATTTTGTTTTAAAATAATCTGTAGGGGACTAAATATATTCATGTTCACAATTACAAAACACACAATAAACTTATTTTTAGTGCATGTGACTGTGTATTCTATTTCATGACTCTTACTAACATTAAAGAAAACTTTTAATCCTTTTTGGCCCTTATGACACATTGGATGAAGCAAAACACTTGTCTATCTTTTCTTAGCATTGATCTATTTCAACTCCCATTGTTTTCTTACAGGTTTGTTGCTTGCATTTTCCAAATTTGTTTAGGAGTTTTTAAGAGTAAAGTCTAAAGAAATAAGAATATTCTCATCAATTTTATTCTTTTCAATTTTTAACTTGATTTAAAATTTTTCATTATAGAACTTTAGCTTAGACTATTTCATGATAATTTATATCATAGTCAAAACTACCAGTGAATCTCAAAATATTGTGGTCAAATTATCGAAACAAATAAAAATGGAAATAGGAATTTACTTTGGGAATATTGTCAGTTTTCCTCTCTAGAGTAATTATACTGAGGAACTTTTTTTTGTGAGATTTAAAAAAAAACATATCCTTAATATATTCCAAATCTTGTTTGCTTCTTTTAATAACTATAAATGATTTTGAACTTTTATTGATGTTCTTTTGAGAAATTTATAAAAAACTATTTATTCCACAATTTTTTTCCATTACCTTTTGTATGTTTGTTAGTTTTTTGAATTCCTATGTTTTCCTGACAGAAATGAACTTTGTGATTGGTATCGAGAAGAAAACTTCCCATGAAAATTTGATAAAGTGTATTTGTGGCTGTCATTTCAATAAGAATGGTGGTGCTTGTTGTCGCTCGTTATGTATTTATTGTTAAAAATGTTTGATGCACTATGTGTGTGTGTCCCTTTCTCTTAAACCATTTGTAGGATCCTTTGTTTGTCTCTTTCTCCCTTTATCTGACTCCGCATCCTAATTTTTAAAAATGTTTGCGTTGCTATGGTTGCAAGACAAGTTGAGTTGCTCGAGCTGCTTGACTCATTTATTAACCAGTTGAGTTTGTGCCCGTGGTTGACCCTAACAAATTACATGAGTCAATTAGTTAAATGACGAGTTCAAACCATGTGTGCTTAAATCATATAAGCTCAATTAGCCTTGTCAGGGGTTGTATCACATGGTGCAGGTATAGGTGCTGTAGAAACACGTAACACAAGGAGAGAGCAGAGAAAGAACACACAATATACGTGGAAAACCTCCAAAAGAGGTGAAAAACCACGGGGAAGCTCTGACGTAGGGGCAAACCGCAACCCTAGGAGAGAGAAAATAATATTCACTTAACTCAACAATTACACGTAAGTGAAGAATATAAAGAGGGAGAGAAGGAGTGTCGCCTAGGGTACCGAGGCTCTCGGTACCCATGCCCCATAGGACCGGGTCCAGATATGGACCCGGTTCCCATTACAATATATTCTAATAGGTGCCAACACGGGTGCATGTGCAGAACTAGTGCGAGGCATTTCTATAAAGCTTGGTGTGGGGGTACAGTTGTAGGGGTGGGCATCGGCCCACCTGGGTCGGGCCCGAAGCCCGGGCCCAGGCCCTCGATATCCTGGGTCCCGGCCCGGCCCGGCCCGGCCCGTTTGACAATAAAAAAATAATTTTAAATTATAAAATAAGTTTTTTATAATATAAAATTTATTACATATTATTAAATTCAATTTTTTTTAAAGGTATTTTTAAATGGCTAACGGGCCGGGCCGGGCCGACCCAGGCCGCACCATCATCAGACCCGGGCCTGACCGGGCAGGGTACCCGGCCCGTTGCCCACCCCTATACAGTTGTACACACTAGACATACACACATAGCAACAATAATATTTTAAGCAAACAAAAGATATATTCATTGTTATATTCATAAAATATAGATTACTAAATAGAAAATACCAAAGTAGCCAAAAATAGAAACATAAATCTGTTGTATCCAACTCATATCTCATACACGCACCGATGTCTAGCCGTGTTGACATGGGTATGGTGCCTTCCAAGAGTGTCTCTGTTTCTTGTGGCATAGGTCAGAGGGCATATATTCAGTGTGTTTTTACACTTTTACTTTACATGTAAGTCACATAGGTACGTGTGATTTGCCCACATGCCTGTGTCGGTATGCAGGTATAGCAAAATGGGTATGTGGGTATGGCTGGTATGGCTGTATTTTAAAACATAAAAAAATACATTTTCAAACTTAAATTTTTTCTTTAGTTTTGATTTTCCCTTTCTTTTGTATTTCCCTACTACCAATTTCTATATTTTCCCAATGTTGTAAGTATCGTACGATATGTACTGTCACTTTTTAAATTTATACTTGTACCGCAAACAGGTGGTGTATTGTATGTGTATCGCATGATACATGTGCATAGCTTGTATCCTACGATACAGGGCGATACACCCCGTATCGCACAACACATGTCTATTTTGAAACATATGGGGTTAAAACCACCTTTTTCAAACTAATTTTTAAACTTGCCTATCTCTTCATTTCAGAACATATCTAATAGTTGAAGGAGGGGGAGATTGTGGCAATTTCGAAAGGAATAACCAGTTTCACCTTGAAATCGTTGATTTGAAGGCAGATTTATGCATGAATGATTTATTCTTGTTTAGATAAAGAGGGTTTGTATCTTCTATAAAAGTTGAAAATGAGAATAGGATGACGAAGATTATGAATGAAGCTGTTTTCATTTGTTATTTGCATTAACTTTGAACAATTTTGTCTTGTGATGTGATGTATAGTGTACCTAAAACTTGGTTTTTGATGTGTTATGGATCCTATTACTTATGAGTTATTATGTAGATAATCTTATAAATTATGTTTCTTGATGTCTTAGATCATGCTGTGTGACCACTTATTAATGTTTGCGAAGTAACTTCATACCTAATAAGCCTGCCATTATGTATAACATGTTTTTTCATTGAAAAAAACATTTTTTATTTCTGTTGATCTGATTTATCCCTATTTTTTTCTTTTTTAATTAAAAAATAAATTGACAATGCACGTACGATACTCTACGATACAACGTATCTATTGGCCGGACTGATACGACTTACGATACACTTTTTACAACATTCTATTTTCATCTCATTTTTCTTAAAATTTGAGAATTTTTGTGGATTATTATTTATAATTTACATACGTTGCTATATCCCCATACCTAAATTTTCTAAAATCGCCGTACCCATGTCTCCATACCCGTGCCCATATCATACCCCTGCCCCATATCTTACCCCTGCCCATCAGACTTAGCTTTACATATGTCACTGTCTTTTGGTTACAGTGCTATCCCTATGGCCTGTTTCTGATGGGTTCCCAACACTTTGGAAAGCATGGGACTCACCAACTGTAGCTAAATGGTTGAAACAACTATTACTAAAAGCATTATTTAGATGAAAGCTTGTTCAACTGAGTTGGGCAGGTCAAGAGAAAACTAGTGTTTGTAATGCTCCGAGTTAAAATTTGTCAGATGACTGCTATTGTCATGGCCCTTTCATGAGAAATGATGTGGGAGGCCTAACCTTCACCTAGAAGTTCAAGGTTTTCTAAGCATCATAAGCTTCACTACTTCTCTGAGATGTAAAAGATATCAGTCTCTTAACTTTCTATTATAGCATCTCAACCCTGAAATGTCTGAATACCATGAAGTGACTTCTGAGTAAGTAGTATCTCTAATTGGCATTAGTAACTGATGATATTGCAGGATGAAATCCATGAAAGAGATCGTTTTGCTGATTTTATGCTTGCGATTCTTAGGTAATAATCTAGCTGGTGATTCTGCTTTTTGTCGCTGCAACCTTTTTTATTGTTCCTCTTCTGAAAATTTATGCACCTTATGCAGAGATCAGCTCCCCTTGTGGCCTCATCTACATCTGGTTGTGTGATTTTCTGGACTCATGCTCCCCATTTTTTGTCTTCTTTTCCTCACAATTTTCTCATTTCATTGTACTTGTAGATTAACAGCAAGTTCTTTGCAAGAATTAACAGGTGTTGATGAGTGCAACTATTGATGCTGAACGGTTTTCACAATATTTTGGTGGATGCCCTATTATTCGAGTCCCAGGGTTCACATATCCTGTAAAACCTTTTTCCTCAATATCTTATTATCGAACTAATCATCAAAGCCCATTCATTATTTCTCTTTTCTTTTCTCGATTCCTTAGGTCAAGACCTACCACTTGGAGGATGTGCTTTCTATCTTGAGGTCTTCAGATGCTGTTCATGCCAATGCTGATGGCTTGTGCAGTGAAACAAGTTTAAACCAATTAACAGAAGAGTACAGAATTGCCATGGATGAATCAATTAGCTTGGCATGGGTCAATGATGAATTTGAACCTCTGCTCGAATTAATTTCCACGGAAGTTTCTCCAGAAATTCATAATTACCAGCATTCCTCAACTGGTGCAACACCTTTAATGGTCTTTTCAGGAAAAGGTCGAGTAGGTGATGTTTGTATGCTGCTTTCATTTGGTGCTGATTGCTTTGTTTGTGATAATGATGGAAGGAGAGCACTAGATTGGGCTGAAAGTAGAAATCATCTAGAAGTTGTGGGGGTGCTGAAGTCTCATATGGAGCAGCATGACCTTGAATCAGCAGAGGAAAAACAGCTTCTTGAGAAATATTTGTCAACTGTTAACCAAGATCATGTTGACATTGTTCTCATTGAAAAACTGTTGAAAAAAATATGTATTGATTCTGTGGAGGGAGCTATCCTTGTTTTCTTTCCTGGGTGGGAGGACATAAGTCAATCCAGAGAGAGATTACTTTCCTCTCCTTTCTTTCGTGACTCCTCAAAGTTCCAGATAATAGTTCTTCACTCAATGATACCATCAATGGAGCAGAAAAAGGTTTTCAAACGCCCACCTCCTGGTGTTCGAAAAATCATCCTTTCCACAAACATTGCTGAAACTGCTGTGACCATTGATGATGTTGTTTATGTCATAGACAGTGGTCGTATGAAGGAAAAAAGTTATGATCCTTACAACAATGTGTCCACTCTTCAATCTTCATGGACTTCAAAAGCCAGTGCAAAACAGCGGGAAGGACGTGCTGGACGATGTCAACCTGGAATATGCTACCACCTCTATTCAAAAGCTCGTGCAGCATCTTTGCCTAACTATGATGTTCCTGAAATCAAGAGGACACCTATTGAGGAGCTGTGCTTGCAGGTGAGTTGTCCATGGAGCCTCTATGTTTGTTTCATGTTTAAAGATGTTTAAGTTTCTAATTCTGCTTATGCAGGTAAAGTTACTTGATCCACAATTCAAAATTGTGGACTTTATACAGAGAACTTTGGATCCTCCAGTGTTTGAGGCCATACACAATGCGGTTGTAGTTCTCCAAGAGATTGGGGCATTAACAGAGGATGAACATCTGACGGAACTGGGGAAAAAGATAGGTTCCTTGCCAGTGCATCCATTGACTAGCAAAATGCTTCTATTTGCTATCTTAATGAATTGCTTGGATCCTGCATTAACCTTAGCATGTACGTCAGGCTATAGGGATCCATTTGTTTTACCAATACTTCCTGATGAGAAGAAAAGAGCTAAAGCAGCCAAATTGGAGCTTGCTTCACTTTATGGTGGTCACAGTGATCAGCTTGCGCTAATAGCAGCATTTGACTGCTGGAAAGGTGCTAAAGCTAAAGGTCAAGAACAGAAATTCTGTTCCCAATATTTTATTTCCCCAAGTGTAATGAATATGCTATTTGGCTTGCGCAAGCAGTTGCAAATTGAACTCATTCAGAATGGATTTATACCAGAAGATGTCTCTAACTGTAGCCTGAATTCTAAGGATCCAGGAATTCTGCGTGCAATTATTTTAGCTGGTATGTATCCCATGGTGGGAAGATTACTGCCACGACTCAAAAATGGCCAGAAAGCTGTTGTGGAGACTGCCAGTGGTGCTAAAGTTCGTTTGCATCCTCATTCTTCCAATTTTAACTTGTCATCTAGCAAATGTCTGACTTGCCCTTTGTTAGCATATGATGAAGTCACTCGTGGAGATGGGGGCATTTACATAAAAAACTGTACTCTTGTTGGACCTTATCCACTGTTACTGCTTGCAACGGAGATGGTTGTTGCTCCTGCAAATGAAAACGAAGATGAATATGATGAAGGATCTGATACATATATGAGTGATGAAGATGAAAAGGAACCTCCGACCGCTTGTGTGAAACAAGAAACACTTATGTCTTCACCTGAGAATAGTGTTTCAGTTGTCATTGATAGGTGGCTTAGGTTTGAAGCAACTGCACTTGATGTTGCTCAGATTTACTGTTTGAGGGAACGACTTCTTGCTGCAATATTATTCAAGGTAAGTATTCCATATCTATTTTCACTATGACTATGTACCTCATTTCCCAAAGCATCAACATGTAGTTAAGCTGTCTGTCTGGTGGCATTCATTGTGTTTTGCTTCTACTTCTACAAATGCTCCTCTATGTTAGCATGACCTATTTCTCCATATAGCATTAACTTTTATCCATCCTTGCCATTGTTCACTTGCTAAAGACAGGAAGCTACTTGCATCTATGTGAATATCTCCATAACTAAACAGCAGTTAGAAAGTATTTGTAATGGCGATATGTTGGACAAAGAAGTACACATGCTGGAAGCCTGGAAGTATCAGAGAAACTAGAAAATGTTGGCTTCAAACCATGACTTAGGGTGTAAGAAGGGCCCAATAAAATGGGCAAATAATTATTCTCAAATACACCTCAAGGAGATGAATATTGCCTCAAAAAATAGACAGATACTAAAAGAGGTTACAAAAGGCTCAAATGATAATGACACTCATGTCTAAGAAAGAGACAAATATAAAAAATTCGATTAAAATAACATGTAAAAAAGCACACATTACAAAGAGGAACAATCCCATATATATACATGGAGAACAGGAGGAGCTATCCAATGTTGTCATTGGTAACATAATTGACCTAAGGAAAATAAAAGTACATTAAGAAAAATGAAAAAATAAAAAAAAGTTAACATATATATGCACACAGATTATATGTGCAGTATGTACTCAAATATGTACACATTCACACTAGGCCTGGGCGTTGGGACGGGAAAACCGGGTCCCGGGCCCAGGCCAGATGACACAGCCCGGGTCGGCCCGGCCCGGCCCGATCCGGCCTGCTCCCTCCAACCCCTCCTCCTTTAGCTCCTCCTCCTCCTCCGGCGACATGAAGGTCGGCACGCTCGGCACGCCCAAGAGTGTGCTCCCTAGGTTCAGACACTTGCTTTAGGAAGAGACGGAGGAAGTTGAGGACAGCTAAAGTTTCCAACGCCTCCGCGAAGCAGGGCCCAGCCAGCAGGCCGGCAACGGGTACTTGGTTAGCAGCTCGAACCTCCTCAGCTGCCAAAATCACTGCCATCTTTGCTTCGGAGATCTGGTGTGTATGACTTTGTGAAGAGGAAACCAGCCAGAGCAAAAACTAAAAGAGTTAAGATGGATACGCGAGAGAGCGAGAGAGAGAGAGAGAGTGGAAAAGAGAAGCAAGAGAGCAACCAACTGGAAAACCAGAGAAATCCGGCAAGACACTTACAGATCTTGCTCCTCACCTCCCTACCAGAAGAAACCCCCTGGTTTTCTAAAAGAAAAGAGAAAATTTCTCCCGAAATTTGACGAAAACCCGGAAATTCCGAGAAATCTTCCCTGAAAACCCTGACGTCCCAGGGGGACTCAGAGGGATATTGCCCTCTGCTAGGAGAAAACCCCCGTAATCGCCGATTTTGTGGGAGAAGACAAGAATTTTCTTCATAATCAAACAAAATCTCGGAATTTCTAGGATATTTTCTTGGAACATGAGGAGTTCATTGAGACTCAAGAATCTGCCGCTCTCCGCCAGGAGAAACTCCTTGAGAGACCAGAATTCCTGATTTTTGCTTCGTTGCTCAAACGGGCCAGGCCCGGGCTTCGGGCCCGACGGGCCGACCCGGCCCGATGCCCACCCCTAATTCACACCCCATGTTGACATGGCTGGACACAGGGTGTAGACACAGGTAGACATAAGTTGTAGATCTGATTGTTCCTTGGATATAGATGAACAGGTGTTTGGTGCCGTCAATTGACCCATGATTATTCATGGTCCGTATTTTGACTTGGTCAAGTTTGACAAAGTCTAATTTTGTCCACATATTACGGCCATTTGGTATGCCTTGTTAGTTTGTGAATGTAATTATTTCAATATAAAATATAAATATTCTCTATGACATTTGTTGTTTCATGTTTGTGAACATGTTTACAGTTGTAAAATATCAACAATAGAGTTTTTTATTCAATTTAATGCACTAATAATGCTACTTTTATTGAGTAATCATTACTAAAATCTGTGAACACTTTTTTTACTTTTTGAGTGTATGGATTATTTATGACAATTATTGTTGTATATACATACATACTTACACACACACACACAGATGTATATACAAACATACATGTGTGTGTGTATACATATATATATATATATATTGATTATTTATGACAATTATTGTTATACATACACACATACTCTCACAACACACACACACACATGTCTCTCTCTCTCTCTCTATATATATATATATATATATATATATATATATATATAGCTTCTGTTTTCAAAACATCATTATTTTATCGCCAAAAAAGAAGGAAACCATTCTTGTTAGGAAATCATCACAATATTTTCAAAATATTGCCTAGAATATGTTCCCTTTGAAACTTTATTGAGGATATGCAAATGTAATAATTTTTATACTTTGTTAATTGATTTTCTTCTCCAATTCACCATATTTTGACTGTAGAAATCCATGTTCTAAATATTGATTTCCAACTCGTACCAGAAACCTAAATGATGTACTGCATCGGTATCAGCCATTTTAATAGAAAAAAAAAGAAAAATTACATAGTATTCTTATTATATTTTATTGAAATGTCAGTCTATACATGGTTGAATCAGCTGAGATAAGCTTGTTGAGTTGGCATTGTATGGGCCAATATTTGAAAGGGCCGTGATTACCCTCACATTGTGGGGATGGGCCAAGAGACACTGATGCCTACACTGCTGATAGTTATCATTGGACTGTCACATGGGAAACTGCTGTGAGTTTCTCTTCAGTTTTCTATGAATTATCTTCCTTCCACATTGGTAACTGAGCTCACCCACTTTCCTTCTATACAATCATCTTGTTTCCTTAAAGTTTTCATTGTTGATTTTCCTATTTTATCATCATTTACTTTTTGTATTGAGCTTTGCACCCCTCTTACCATCATTACTTTTCCCTTGAGCTTTACAACCCTCTTTTCTTTACTCACTTTCTATTTGCGTGCTGTAGTCTCTCTTTCTTTCCGACCCCTTTCGTATTAAGCTAATCTCTTTCCTTCACTACTATCTATGTGAACATGCTCAACCCCATTGCATCGCCATTCACCTTTCCTCTCTCTGTCATCCTTCCTTATTTCAAAGCCCCAATTCCAACCATCTCCATTCTATTGTAGTCATACGAGCTCTAGTAAATTCTAACCAAACTAGTCTGAGGTACTTGTTTTTCCTTTTGGAATTAGATAAGCTATTTTGAAGAGTGTTAGTTTTGAACTCTCTCTCTGGTTTAGGTTCTACCTTTTTTTATTTGTCGAAAAATAAATCTTATTGTTTTATATATTTTTTCTACTAGTCTTTTATATAGTTTTTAAATTTGTTGAATTCATATATATTTCTCAAGAAAAGTAGCTTTGCCTAAAATGCTTGACTCCAAAGAAGTCTTGCTAATAAAAACCTGATAATTATATCTTCCTGATAATTATATCTTTGAGTATATATATATATTATATATTATATAAGAAATCCAGGATTTATATGACCAAATCCCATATTTTTTATGGTTTTAAAAAAAAATCAATTGTGCAATGTGATATGGATGTTTAGAACATATAACCTGACATAAAAGCCATGCTTTTCTGGGCAAAATAATGCAACACAGACTCTTCAAAAAGGTTGCGGCACCCGAGTCGACAACTCAGGTGTGGGTGTGGCGAATCAGGTGTGGGTGCGGCAGCAAATAAATTGCTTATTAACTGTTAATTGATAGTTTTATTGTTTGTGTTTTATATCCTCATGCACTCATGTTCTTTTGAAAAATGTTACACATGCACTTGCAGTCTTGCACCCACACCTTACACCTGTGTGATGTAGCATCTATATCACATAGGTACAGGAGGGGGTGAGGAGGTGGGTGCAGGTGTGAGTGAGACATTTTTTAAAAAAAATGGGTATGGTGGATGGTGAGGATAAAGGAGAGAGGGGTAACTACCAGACCCTCACATAAATGGGAATTGTTTGGTTCATTGATCTTAAGAAAATCAGGCAGTGGAGATTAAGTTGAAAATACAAAAGCCAAACTCTTTTCTCAAAAGACTGAAGTACTCAAGGAGGCAAGGAGACTCTTTTAAGGAACTTCATTTGTTTCCTCTCTCTCTCTCTCTCTCACACAGACACACACACTCTCAAATGAATTTCTTTAATCGAGAATCCTTCAGAGTGTCTTAAAAAGGCAGTTTAACTTTTTTTTTTTATTTAATCTCTACCATTTGGTCTTCTTAGAATTGACAGCCCAAATGATTCCTATGTGAGGTCTGGTAGCTAACTCTCTCTCTCTCTGATATATATATATACATAGACACTCACATACACACTCCCAAGTGGGCAGCTGCACCTGAACAGTATTGACTCTGGTGCGGTAACCTTTTCAAAGAGTTTGTGTTGGTGCAGCACTTTCTACGAGTCTTTGTTGGTGCATCATTTTTTACTGATGCATCATTGGTGTTCTGAACCATGGCATACTATTTGAAGAAATAATCTTATAGGAACCTATTCTTTGTCCATTATGCATTATCATTCAGTGTCCTTGTTGACTTTTTCTGTAGCAATTGTGCACTTCATTCTTTCTTAACATATTGGTCAGAGTTTTATTTCATGTTAGCATCATTAAGCTAGTCATAACAGTTTTTGTTTGCAAACTAATCCTTCTTTGGAGCATTGTCACATATATTGTTTACGGGTATTATACAACAAGGAATTTCTCTTAATAATCCGGCAAAGTTGAATATCTTGGAAAAATCTCGGCAAAGTTTTAAAAGAATTTAATTTTTTTTTAAAAATCCCAAAAATTATATAAAAATAAAATAATGAGAAATTAATAAAAAATATAAAAAAACATGCGTTTTTTATTTAAAAAAATGCTTCCTCTTGCTGTTTTACACGGCTGCTCGTTTGTGGCATATTTATTGTGTTTTTTTTATTAAGACACGATTTTTGTGACGGTGCTTTGGAGTGTGGGTATATTCCAATATTCCATATGGTTAGGCATTAGTTTTGTTATTTTGGTAGGAAATATAATATCTATCTTTTCATAATTCTGTGTGAGATCTGTTTTTCTGGTTATGTTATGGATTACATTAGCCCATGTGATTATATACACATTATATGTGGATTTCTCTTCTGCGAGTATGATGCACCTGTTGAAAACATCTATGACCTCTTTGAATTTATTGAATATCTGGGACACTCAAAGCCCTTTCCTTCCTGTACAGGTCCATCATCCTCAAGAAATATTACCTCCAGCCCTGGGGGCATCAGTTTACGCAATTGCTTGCATGCTTGCCTATGATGGTATGTCTGGGATAGATGCTGGATTGATGTCAGTAGATTCTCTTACAACAATGGTCAAAACCACTGGCATAGAAAGCTCATCTTCAAAGAAGCATTTCATATCTGAAGGAAAAAAGTCAATTAGAAGTCATTGTCCATCCAATTCGCTTGAGTATCTGAAATCACTGTTAAACGCAGACACTGCTGCTGCAGTTGCTGCTTGTTATTCTACACAGCACATGCGCAAATCAAAGTCCACTGCAAAACTCTATAATGGACAAAGACACAATGGTTCAAGTCATAAGCACTCAAAATCAGCCGGTCCAACTAATAAAGTGTCATCTGAGATGACTGAAAGAGCATCAGCTGAGCCTCTTTCTGTTGGTCGTAGTAACCTGCCAAGAGCTGGTTCTTTCAAGAGGCAACGTGAAAATGGTATTCAATTATTCAGCTAAGTGGGATAAAAGTTAAAACTCTATGAATGGTGATGAGAATTGATCGGATTTATCCTTTGGTGGAGATAATTCCTCAAGAGCATTGATGAACGCACTCATGATACCTCACACAATTTTGGGAGTCCTAGCGGCATCATGTCATGATGTCAATTTAGATTATATGATGTCCTCTCTTCAAATATCCCAATTTGATCAAGAAGAAGAGTACGTTACTCGGATGGCCACTGCTGCTAAAAGTGTATGTGTTGCTGAATTTGTATGAGAAGCCTAACCTGCTGTCGCCAGTAGTCCAGAACCTGGCAAAATGCAGCATTCACGTTTTTCTTCTGTGCACAGGTGCGTGCATGCATGTGTCTCCCGGTAGGCATTTAAATTCTCTGGTTATGTAAATCATATGTATAGACCTCTGTCACATGGACTCTTCAAAAAAGGGGCCACACCCGTGTCGACACCACGCGGTGCTGGTGGAGCACCCCAACCGTGTCATTTCTTATGTAAGTTTAAAATATTTTTCATATCCATTTCTTTCTTTATGTATAGTAATAAAAGTAAAAAGAAATGACAGATTAAGCTAAGAAACAAGCTAAAATGATATATATTATGAATACATACATTTATATATATAATAAATATATTATATATATATACACCCTTGTTGCACCCTCGCACCCAAAATTTTTGGGATACATTGCACTAGCACCTGCACCCCGCACTCATATGATATGGGTAGAGCACCTGCACCCCGCACTCATATGATATGGGTAGAGATGAGGAAATGATTCCTGGTGTTCAAAATATTTGATACCCATGCAATCCTAAAATTTGATAATTTATTGCATCTTGCAGCTTTCAAGATTTATTCTATGCGCCTACTGATATATCCATGGTGTTCAGGTAGTGCATCTAAGAGGAAGAAATGGTGTCCTTTTTTAGCATTAAGTTGTTGAGAATGTTCTGAACGCAGAGTTGTAGCTATGCTCTAGCGTGTACGATTTGGGGTTATATTTTGACAAGAGACACTGGAAGATCCATGTTGCTGCAAAAATAACTGAATATTTGGGGTTATATGTGCCAAACCCCAATCATGTAGACCTAATATTTTCACTTGGGACAACGACGCAGCTGATGAGGTAAAAACTGAGGCGGGTCAATTGCTGGTTGAAAACCTGATCATGTACTGCTGCAAAAATTTTTGAAGACCTTTTCTTAAACATCTTTGCTATCGTTCTTGAACATCTAGCGACTTTAGGCTGGCTATGCCTTTAAAAACATCTCCTTTGGTCGTGGAGACGAGCCTTTTAATTCTGAGCCCTGTTTAGAGGCATTCAGCTGTCTTTTAACCACTGTCACCGTTAGCGAAGACGGCTGATGTGGGAGACTGAGATGACGTGGGAAATTGACACTATGATCCGGAGTTCACTTTGTCTGTGCTTCAGTTTCATCTCTAGTCGACTTTGCGTTATAATCCTATCTTGGGGTGTGGCACATAAAAAGCAAGTTTACTGGCAGCGAGTATGTTCACTGTAGCTGGAGTGAGTTGCAAGGAACGATTGGTCGATTTACAACCGAGAGAAGGAGATGAAGATTATTCAATCACATTGTTTGGGTTCCTAGGCAATGATTCTCTCATCGCAACCTGGTTGGTAATAAGCGGACTTCCCATTAAGTGTACTTGTAAAAGCCTCTCTTATTACATGCAGGGAGGATCCATCTAGTTAAACACACTATCAACCACATTGTCAGCTACTGGGCACGCACCTTCCGCCTCCCATTGCGGACTGTGCATTGCATTTCATCTTTGATGTCTAATTTCATCTGGGGAACCTCGCCAGAGCATCGCCACCCGCACCTCATCAGCTGGAACTAACTTTGTCTGCCCTATGTTGAGGGGGGGGGGGGGGGGGGGGGGATGATTAGACTCCAGGACGCACTCAATAAAGCGTATATGATCTTTTGGATCAAGGCATGCACCCAAACACTCCTTGGTTTAGCCTCGTGAAGGCCAAATTCTTAAAGAACTCTAGCCTCTGGATGCTGAAGAAGAGCCCCAACCAATCGCCAACAATCTGCTGGGGCTGGGCGAAATGAGCCACTTGGTCACTTGGCACTTGGGAGATGGCAAGGATATAAGATTCTAGTGTGACTCGTGGGGATGGGGCCTCTTGTATACCCTATTCCAGGCGAAATCTAGGGTACCGTGCAACCGTTCCGAGGATCTATGGTGGATCAAATCACAAGTCATTGGAGCACTCTACACCGCGTCTTCAACACGAGTTGGCTAGATGAAGTAATTCGAGGTTCATACATCTCAAGCGAGCGAGACCAACTTCTATGAGAGGATTGTCCAGCAGCACCTCTCGGTGGTTCAGCCATCTATGATAAGATCAGGGACAGGAAACCTGAAGCCAATTGGAGAAGCATATTTGGGACTCCAAAGCCCCACCAAGCTTGAAATGGTTCTCCTTCCTTGCATGCGAAAAGAAATTATTCACCACTGACAGATGGAAGAAATGTGCGGTTGCTATAGCGAATCAATGTATCCTCTGCAAGAAAAGAAGAAGCAAGCAACAACCACTTGTTCACCAGATGCTCATACACTAAAGATCTGTGGAAACGGATCGGCCGGCAGTTCAACAAAGAGGCCCTTTTTTGCAACAATCTCATTCATCTCACCCTCCGGTGGCAAGCCGCAAGCTTCAAGAGAGGATGAATCTCTAAGGTCTGGCAATCAGCTCTCCCATTGGTTATAGGCAACTTGTGGAAAACTAGAAACAAGAGTACCCACGATGGCATCACTATTCCGATGTGGTTGCTATCCTTGATGATCTAGAAAGACCTCAGGCTGCTCTGGGGGCGGTTGCTTGCAAGATGTAAGCTCTCCAGAGAGGCTGAAGATTGGTTCGCATCCGGCATCAGGCTCGATCTAAGGCCACCTGTGTCTCAACATGGTTTCCAAGTCCAAATTGCCATTCAGCATCACCCCGAAGGCCATAAGATTGCATTCATTGTAATGTCTCCAATCGTAGTGATCAATGTGCCAAAGCTGGCCTTCTCAATCACAGTCCTTTGACTGATAGGCACATCATGTTATCGATTGATTCAGTTATCCTGCAAGTCCCCCACATGCAAGAAGGGGTGATCCTCTTTGTTGGGCCCAGCAACTGGAGAAGGCGTGTTCAGAGATCCCTTGGTTTTCCGCATGACGCCGATTCCAGAAACAGTGTTTTATTATGCTGCAGAAGCGTAATTTCTTGCTTTAACTAAAACCCAGCCGAGGACATTTTGTTAATTCTCTTGAAGACTTGCCTGGCCGGCGCTAGGCTATTTTGCTACACTCTTCCCACAACATAGAGCTGCCCTCTTCCTCTTTTTTCTCCATTTCCTGTACATACTCCAATTTTTTAGCAATAATTTCTGAGAGCGTCCCCTCGCAGGTTTGCAGCGGAAGCAGACTTCCTATTAGATAAGACCATGCTGGAACAAAATTGCACAAATTACAGTTGGTGTAAATATAGACGAATTTATAGTTTGCTTGTTTACGGACATTGTATTTTTAGCCTTGCGTACTAAGAAATTGAGAATTATAACAAAACAATTTGAATAGGCATTCCAAATTTGCAATAGAACTAAGACTAAAGTATAGGCGTTTGAAAACTTTGTAAATGTGGTCGAGCGTCTTGATATATGTACAACCAACTCTACAAGTAGAAAGTATTTAATTGTAAATTATTTATTTAAGATTTAGCTAGTATGAATTGCTATTATTTTGATACTCATCATTCCTACAGCTGTGTGGTATGGTCCATTGTCTTCAATCATGAACATGAAAGAGATGGTGCTGCATGTTCCAATGAACCACAGGTAAGGTATATTCACAGAACTGGAAACAATGGCGCTTATTGCACAAATATTAATGGGGTATGAAAACATCACCACTTATTGTCAGAATCCACACCATCATCTTTTGTATAATCTTGGTAACCTTTAAAACTTTTTGCCTATTCCGATGTTGCATTTCCAATTCATTATCTTGGTATGGTTGATGTTACATTAGCATCGCTCGGATGTCTGATTACATATTCTGAAAGTATTTTATCTTTTTATGCCTTTAAATGCCAATTTGTTCCTGAGGAAAATGAGTCTTTCATAATTGAGAATTATCGCTACTGGCCAAACAAACAAGTTCCACATAGCATTTTCAAGAGTTTGTGAGCTCCATTTTGAGCACAAGCACCAGTCATCGAGGCGATATTCCTGCATGCTTCAAGCTTGGACTGCCAAATATGTGTAACTCATAAGTGAAACGCTGTCTTTTTTGGCTTGTAAGGCATTTTATTTGTCTAATTTTGGTATTTTGTGCCTGTTGTAGTAAATCTAGACTTACATGCACATGATCACACAGAAAAATTAGATAGTAAACCTAGACTTACATGCCTGTTGGAATAAATCCTCCCATAATGAAGAATGAGAATAAGAAGTAAATCTAGACTTACATGCACATTATCACACATAGAAACATTAGATAGTAAACCCAGACTTACATGCCTGTTGGTGTAAATCCTACCATAATGAAGAATGAAAGGTCACCTTGAATGCATGTGAAGTGAAGAGGTGCATGGTAGAAAGGTGCAAGAACAAAGGGTCATAAGTATTGGACCCTTCAATGCATGTATTCTAACATTCTCCCACTTGACCCAAGCGACATGCAATATGATAGATATGTCAAGCTCCAAGCTGCCAACTATTGATGCATATGCTATTGTATACATTTGTGCTTTTTTATCTTCAGTTTGTGAATGATTTTTTAGATTCAATTTATCTCTATTTATTAGTAGGAGAACAATTGTCTATCCCATATCTTTTGAGAATCTTATCAACATGAGGTTTCTGAGAAATACCTAATGTACTTTTATTTATGTCCCGATGGATTTTAATACCAAAAACAAAGGCAACTTCCCTCATGTCTTTTGTTTCAGAACAAGAGGAAAGAAACCCTTTAGTTTTTGTTAACATATCCTTATCGTTGGTTGGAAGTTAAATATCATCTATATATAGTATCTAAATTATGAACATACTCACACTTATCTTAAGGTACACACATTGATCACCGATATTTTTTGTGAAGCCAAAAGTTAAGGTGACTTTGGTAAATTTGATCCATTATTGCTGAGAGGTCTGCTTAAGTTTATATATTGACTTACTTAACTTGCATGCAAACCAAATGGTCTGACTCACCTTTAAAGAAACTTTAAGGTTGTTCCATATAAACCTCTTCATTTAAATTACCATTTAAGAAAACTGTTTTTATATTCATTTGATGTAGCTCTAAGTTAAAATGAACTGTGAAGACAAAAGTGATCCTCATGGACTCTATAGTTAAAACACGAGAAAATGTCTTATTATAGTCAATGCTCTCCATTTCAGTGAAGCTTTTACCAACCATCTTTGCTTTGTATCTCTCACTTCTGCCTTTAGAGTCTTTTTTAGTTTTAAATATCCATATGAGTCTGACTCCTTTAGGCAAAGTAAGAAGGTTCCACACTTGATTTTCAGCCGTAGAGTTTATCACTTATTTCATAGTTTTTATCCAGTGCACAGATTGCTTGCACTCAATAGTGCTAACACCCCAATTTTTTCCAATTTTTCATAGTGATCATTTTGAAAGTTTTACAAAATATTTAGGAAAATTTTGAAATAATCCACATTGATGCTTACCAATCCAATCCTAGACCCAAAACTGAGAACGAATCATAATTTCAATGTAAATTTCATGATCAAATCTACCATGAATTTGAAACAAGAGTACAAATGGAAATCCAATTAGAGCTAAAACAGAGCTCTAAAAATCAATTTGGACTAAAGTCAAAGAGCTAAGTCCAAACTTCAATTTCAATGTGAAGTTAAAATCCTAAACCAAGCTAAGTTAAAAATTTAACTTAGTTAAACACTAAAATTATGGACTAAAATTTTCATGATTTCATAACACATAAAACTTAATTCAAGGTTATCCCAATCAATTTGCACTATTTAAAGTATGTGATTGCATGATCCGACTCGAACAAGTTAGGAGAATCTGAGCAATAGAAGTGTGTTCAGGAAGGATTTAATCAAGTTGATGCACACTCCAAGAAAAGAATATCCAAAACGTGATTAGAAGAAAACTATATTCTAGATTGAAAATCGTTCAAATTTGAGTTTAGTCAAGGTTGCAGGGACTTTAATTAAAGCCAGACTCACCTATCCCATGTGTATGTGTTAGGTAGGCCTCACCAAATTTCAAATTTCTCATAGAATTCGATTCCCTTACTATGTTGTCCAACCCAATAATTTTGGAAGTTCAGTTTTTTTCTTGACGTGATTAAAATCCAGGTGAAAGAAACAGTCAAAGAGAGTTTAAATTCTCTCCTTCAAAAATTGGTTTCATATAAAAGATGAACCCAAGTCAGTTAGAAGAAACTGGGTAGACGTTCATCTCTCTCTCTCTCTCCTTCCTTCTTTAGAATTATTTTAAAGTTAGTCTAAGTCAAATAAGCAAACAATATAATCAAAGCAATTCACGTTTGTCTCATTTGGGGTGTAATCCTCTTCGCTATAAAATCATTTCAAATGATTTTAACATAAACTTAGGCGTTGCAACATTTTAAAGGATAGCGTTCTTGAAGTATGGTTCTCCATTGCGGAAAATCCAGAAACCAGCTTATTAAGGCTGGAATTTCTTCAATTAAAAGGGGAAAGCAATGAATTATACCAGCCCGTCTTCGGCATGCTGTACCCTTTCTCTTGTAGTTATTTCCAACAAGACAATTTTAAATTCCCGTCTCAGAATTTTAAAGGGATTTTAGTTAAAACATGGTAGCCCAACGAAGAACTAGACCATTTCCAATCCTAATCAAGGAGTAGCCCAGGCAATGGGCATGCCCCTCATCAAGATTTCTTTTAGAATTTAGGCAGACCAGCTTAGTGAAGTTGATCCCTTTCTAAAAAAAACTGGGAAGCTCAAAGGGAATTAGCTCAATCAGAGTTGAGTGCTTTCCCAAAAATAAAGAGCTACTCGACCAGGGCGTGCTCTTTAGATTTCTTCTCTTCATTCAGATCAGCATGACAGCATTAGATACGCTGATCCTACTTCTCTGAAACACCAACAAGACGACCCAATGTGGGCGGCGTGTTCTTCAACCTTTATCAGAATTTTCCAAAGATCAGCATCATTTCCTTCTGTCAAAATATAATTAAAAAAAAAAGAACAAGAGCCACCCAACTTGGGTGTGCTCTTCAATCTTCCTTTCAAAAATAGGTCAGCATTGGGTATCTAATTCTGTTTTCCTAACAACAGAAGACCAGTCGGCAAATGGGCATGCTCTCTTGTTTTCCAATGCCTCTCTTAAGAGAAAAAAAAAAATAGCAAATCCTAAAACAGAACCAAGCTGATCTGTTTCTTTTTTTAAGAGAAGGGATTAAGGGAATACCCATGGGTGGCGTATTCCTTCTTAAATTTTTCTTTGGAAATCACAAAAATATGGAAATAGATCAGCCTAGTTAACGCTGATGTTCTTTCCATAAGTTGCAGGATGAGGCAGCCTCAAACAGGCGTGCCATCTTCTTCCCATTTCTTTAAATGAAACTGTAAAAGAATGAAAAAAAAAAGATGATTGGTTGAGGAAGAGGTGCAGCCAGTTTGCAGCAGCCTCCTCTCAATTAAGGAAGATCCCTCTTTTGATCTCACTTGGTCCCTAAAGTGAAGGGACAAAGTTCCAGTAAAATGAAATCATGATCTAGGCTCTATAAATAGAGCACTCAGCTAGTTAGCAAGGGGGACATCTTTTTGGACAAACAAGGAAACTTGCTCAGGCGTGAGAGATCCCCCAACTCCAGTTCTGGCATCTCAGCTCAGCTCCAGCCTAAGCTTCTTAGCCCAGATGCCTTCAACTCCAGGTCCGGCGTCTCAGCTCAGCTCCAGCCCAGGCGTCACCCAACTCTAGCCCAGATGCCTTCAACTCACATTCCGGAATCTCAGCTTAGCTCCGGCCCAGGCGTCTCAGCTTGGCTTCATCTCAGGCGTCACTTAACTCTAGCCCAGACGCCTTCAACACCAGCTCAAGCGTCTCAGCTCAGCTCCATCCAGGCGTCCCTAGCTCTCTAGCTCACGCATCCTCAACTCCCCTGCTTCGGACGCCTTCAGCCTGCGTCGCACTTCCTTGAGCATCTCCATAAACGCTCTCGCCTGCAGAAGCCTTCAGCTAGCCCATATAATATCTTGGACATTTCCCGTTTCCCCAACCTAAGACGCCTGCCATTTCCCATTTCCTATTCTCAGACGTCTTCCAGCAAGCCCTGCTCCTCCAGATGTCATCAGCTGTGCTCTGCTGCTCCATACGACCTCACTTCGACACTATAATCTCCAGCTTGAGCCTCAAATTCAATCTCTTGCCAGATATCCTGCATGAAGATTGAACATAATTACTTATATAGCTGGTGAAAATTGAAAATTGCTCCAAATAGAAGTATATACATGCCACAAGAACTAAAAGGTTTGCTTAGTTTGGAGAATAAGTTGCAAGTAAAAAGCACGTGTCTAATGTTATTTTCTTGTACTCATATTATGTGGGCATATCATGAGATATTTCATATGTTTTCTTGTCAATTAGGTCCCAACAAGCGACCTTAAGTCTTATAGGGCTCTGTGTTGGATAAAAACACTTACATCCTCAAATGTGCATTACCGTAGCACAGATATAAAAGCAACAATTTTAGGAGCACTTGCATTTTTTCCTAATTGTAAAATGCATGCTTCATATAGTTTAAATCATTAGTTTTAATGTCATTTCATCTTCTATTACTTTACTATGTGTAGGAGAAGATTAAAGAAATGATCACTGTAAGGACGGAAGATGAAGTAGATCCATGAATTTGGATAGATGTGCTGACCCAACCACTTGGTTAGGATAAATATTATATATATGATTGGTATGGAAATATCTAACTTGTTGGGTAAAATATCAACCTGCCATGACTTGGAAGAATGAAATGTGCCTCAAGAGTTAGAAGTCACAATACTTTATATTGTAAATCACTTCCCTCAAAATTGAGGTTGTCATGATCTTAGTTTTGTAGGAGAGAATGAAAAAAGTTTCTTGTTATACAAGTTGTCAGTCAACTTTTCTAACTCAAAGGTGAAAGCTAACAAATTAATTTACATGTAAATAAATTACCTCTCATGCATGACCTAATTAATAATGTCGTTTAAAAATTTCACTTCCCTATTACATTCTAACATGCTTCACACATTGCTTACATGCTAACAAGATTATTGACATAGTATGTGGTTTTAAACAATCTCCGCAATTTTCATCCATACTAAAGAATTATGGAGTTGCTAGTTGATTTCCAAATATGACTGCTTTTGGAAATGAACTTACATTTTATTTTGGAATATGTTTGTAAATATGATAAAAACTTTTTGTCATGTTGATATTTGGTGACTACTTTTTGGGATACGGTAGAACACATGTATTCGGACTTTTTATCGAAAAGATATTTGGTTACCTAATGACCTTTTTTATTATAATGATTTTAATATTTATGGTCTCCACTATAATAAATATAAGAAGCATTGTTGTGTTTGTTCTCAGGCAGATGTTGAAATGAAGTTTTATAATTCCCATCCTCATTTAAACTTCAAAGATTGATATTTTTTCTTATCCTATTGATTGATTTGTATGTGTTGGAATGAACTATTTTTTCTTGTTTTGTTTCTCTCATTTTTTGCTGCAATTTGTTTGCATCCTAAAATTTTTATTGGTTTTGGAGTGCTTCAGAAAAATAAGGTTTTGTTTTGAAATAGAAAAGAAAGAGACTCGCCCATCGGTACAAGGATTGACCGTTCCCGGCGCCTTTACCGGGGGTAATCAACCCAAGGGCTATGTTCATGATTGATGCACTTCATTTTAACTTAAACATCCTTTTAATTCTATATGCGGTGTAGAAAATATTGAAAGTTTGATGTTTCAAACTTTTGAAAAGACTTTTGAAGAGTTGCTTGAAAATGTAAAATATTTTGAAGAAAAAGTGAAATTAGTAAATATCATTTAAAAAGCTTGTGACATCATTTTAAAATCACTTTAGTGTTCTCATAAGACTTTAAGTAGGTTTGAGATTTTGCTCTAATTCGGTTACCACCTAGTTAGAGCTTCATCCCCTCTTGCTTAAGATCTTTTGAAGATGTGCTTGTGATCATAAGTGAAATAAAGTAAGTGAGAATGCATGGATGCATTTATCCTATATGATTGGAAGAATGTAAAACATTTCTACCACAACATTCATCTAAAGTCATTCCTACCACAACATACATCTAAGATTTTTGTTTTTGTAAATATCATATATATGAAGAAAAAGTTTTTTAAAATGGATTGGGATTGTAGACCTATCAAACATGAATCCAATATTGGGTCATTACTTGGTTTGTGGTCTTGATGAAGTCGGCAAATGAAAAATTAAAATATTAAATGATAAGAGAAAATATTGAAAGAATGAAAAAGATGAAAGACTTGATCCCAAGAGAGATATAGAGAAAGAGAGAGAGAAAGAGATATTGAAAATCATAAAATCAAAGATTTAAAAAGAAGAGAGATACGTATTCCTATATGTATAGATACGTACATGAAACCTTGTAAAAATGAAGCTTAAATCAAATAGAGAAGAGAATATCATTTTAAAAAGAGAGAGAGATTTAAAATGAAATACACGTATATATATTTATATATACGTATATGAGAGTTTGTAAAAGGATATGTTAAATCATAAAGAGAGAATCACAAAGAAAGATATTCATGTGCACACATACGTATATAACGTGTATATACGCATATGTCTTTATGAGTATTAAAATTAAAAAATGAATTGAAAATAGCCGACTTCAATTTTTGATATAGGCCGGAAGGGAGCTTCGACTCATGCAAGAGCCTAAGCTAAGTCTCCAAGGCCACATTAGAAGGTTTCTTTTGAAATGTTTTGGAAAATATGATTTATATAAAAACATAAAATGTCATGATTTGGTTTGCCACAAGGGATATATTTCTTCCACCGTTGGGTATGAAAGAAAATCAAGAAATATAACGAGGCACTCATTAGGGTTCTTAATGGAGTGATTAGGAAAGAAACTAGCGCAAAATGTCATGCAAATGCATATTAACATGTACATATTCGTAAGGGTCTTCTCGGGTTGAACAAGCCTCAACCTCAAAAATCACAAGAAGAAATCCCAACCCCAAACACTCACTCTCATCGTGCATTGGGTCATATAAATGGAATATTAGAATATCATGCATGAGCATCATTTCAAGCATGAATGATGAATGAAGACAATATATCAAGTATATTTTTTGAGATAAATGAAGATACAGATTTTGTTCCATCTTGCTCATACTCCCGGTGCACTCAAGAGTAGCTCTTGATTCCGGATCATTTGAGATATCTTTCATGGCCATGGGAAGATGACAAAAGAAAAATGAAGATATGAAAAAGGAAAGATTGCATGATGAAAATGAAATATCATCTTATCTTCTTATGCTCCCGGTGCACTCGAGCATAGCCTCTTGACTCTAAAAATAGAGTTTGAGGGCTATCTCATATGACCATGGGGAGAGGAAGAAAAGAGAAAAGGAGGAAATGAAAATAGAAATTTTCATATCTCGGATATGAATAATAATGGAAATGCCATGGAGAAAAGAGAAAATGAAAATAGAAATAAAGGAAGATTACATACCTCGAATGTGATTGATATTAGAAATGAACTCTCTCTTGAATGATCTTGGATTTGCCTTGAATGAAGCTCCCAAGATGTTGAAGATGAAGCCTCCAAGAGATCTTTGATGCTCCCTTGAAGAGTTGTTGCTTGATGAAAATTACTCCAAGTTGGAGAAGAAGAGAGAAATGGAAAGAGAGAGCAAATGAAATTTTGGAATTTGAAGTGAGGAAGCACAAGAGGTTCCTCCATGGTTGGCCCCTCTCAAGAGAGAAAATTGTGGGGTATTTATAGAGATTTTGGAGCCAAAATTTAAAATTCGAATTCAAGATTTGAATTAAAGAGGGAAGAGCTTTGGAGCTAAAATTTAACATTCGAATTCAAGATTTGAATTAAAAAGATAAGAGTTTTGGAGCCAAAATTTAAAATTCAAATTCAAGTTTTGAATTAAAGAGATAGGAGCTTTGGAGCCAAATTTCGAAATTCGAATTCAAGATTTGAATTCAAAGGAAAAGAGTTGTAGAATATATATAAGCATAATCAGTTGCTAGTGAAAACTTTGAGAAATTGCAAACAAAAACTACTCCATTATCTTATTGTTGCCCTCATCACTTGTTAGATTGATGTGTCCTTATATGTCATGCTACTAAAAGTTTTAGTGGTCAACATAATGTGTCAACCATGTTAATGCACAACAATATTGATTGACACTGCATGGTGTACCAAAAAATCAATCTACCTACCACAATAAAGATCAAATCAACCGTGCACAAAAAACTTTATTGTCCATTCACCATAAACATGAGTGCTTTCTCTTTTATCATAAATCCCATGTTACCTCTGTTCCTAAAGCTCAAACCTATGGCTGTATCATGATGGAAGATATTGGATGCAAGTAGATCTTACAAATAATTTACACTATACCTCTTTCTACAGTTGTCAATCAAGTGGCTAAGTATTGTGGGGAAGGCGTTGATGCTCTTGATGATGAAAACTAAAACATTTGTTTACATCTTCATTTGCATTGACATCTCTTCAAGAAGTCATGAGGTGCTTTATTGATTTAACTTTAGAAAGATGCATACAAATATATTTGCTTAACATTCATTATCATCAAATAGAAAAAGGCTTTGTTTGATGTATGCTAAAGGTAAAAGTGTAACACAATACAAATTGAAAATATAAAAAAATCGCCTATGAAAACAAGTTAAGAACACAATGAAAAATGTTAATGTTTTCTTATGTTGTGTATTTTTCAGCGTAGTCTCCCACAACATTCACATGATTATGCAGTTCTCATCTACATCAATTGTTGGCACTTCACCCTTTGCCTATTGTATCTTCTAGCATCCGAGTTATTTAAAGTAACTTTTGACAAAGGTAGTCAACATCCAAGTTATTGTGAAACTTTTGACAAAGGTAGTATTAATTTTTCTATTTAATATCGGTCTATTTGAAGTGCTTTGGTTCATCCGTCCCTATAGGCTCCATATGCTTGCTCATGAACACTCTACAATTAAATTCATTGAACTACATGATAGAAATCATACTCATGAAGTTTTGTCCCCAGTTGTTCATCGAAGAATGTGGTCATGAAGTGCATATATTGGTCGATGCTATTGCCTATATTTATGGAGTTGTATAGAGTGAGGGTCTACGTCACCTGAGTGCGGGGTGCGGGTGCTGGTGCCGGCGCGGCACATTTCAAAAAATTTAGGAGTGGCGGTGCGGCGAGAGTATTTTATTATTATTATTATTATTAAATTATAATAATAACAATAATATGTATATAATGCATATGACAAAAAATTGTCTATAAACCACAAAATTATTAAATAACAAGATCAAAATTGTAATTTGTCGATATCAAAATTATAATTTATCGAATGGAGGTCACCCTGCAGGGCAGGCTGCAATCGACGACTTCGCTGGCTCCATCGACCACCAAATGCGACGTATAGAAGAGGAATTCAGATTAAGAAGGGATGAAGGTCGAAGAAAAGGAAAGAAGAAGAAGAAGAGACGAAGAGGGATGAAGGTCGAGGAAGAGGGAAGAAGAAGAGGAAGAAGGGAGGAAGAGGGATGAAGCCTGAAGGTCGAGGAAGAGGGAAGAAGAAGAAGAAGGGAGGAAGAGGGATGAAGCCTGAAGGTCGAGGAAGAGGGAAGAAGAAGAAGAAGAAGGGAGGAAGAGGAAAAGGTGGAAGAAGAGGGAAGAGTTAAAAACTTAAAAAAAACCCTAAAAATTGGACCAAATTAGACTTTCTCGCCTTTGACCGCACCCGACTCGGGTCAAACGAGAGTCGGGTGCGAGTCTGAAAAAGACAATTTTAGTCAGGTGCGGCTGACCGCACCCGACTCTTGTTGACCAATTTGGGTGCGCACCGGGGGTGCACGAGCACCAGCACCCGCATCGTGTCGACGCGGGTGCTTGGCCAAAAACGAAGCACCCATGTTACATAAGTGAGGGTATGGTTGAAGAAATCTGCAATGTACAAAACATAGTGAGATATGCTTTCCCACAATATTGACAACATCAAATACATGATACTTGTTTAAGAGTTGGTTCTCAACAAACACATGAACATAAGATGTAAATATCCATAAGGAATTGCCAAATGTAGGTGATGAAGCTAGAGGTTCTATGTTTTATGATAATGATAAGACTCTTTGCTCATGAACACTTGTTGTCCATAGGGGCTACAAATGTAGTGGTTGATATAAACTATATTACTTGAGGACAAATATTCACATGCTTCATGGATGATGAAGTTTCCTATTCATTGCCCAGTACTCAACTATTTTCTCAATTGGTTCACATAAAAGTATGTACCACAATAAAGTTTAATAAAATGCATGTATAGAATGGTTTTTATTGCCAGTGTTTTCTCATCTTCTCTTCAACCAACGTTATTTTCCCCAAATGAGAAAGCAGCTATTAGTTTTGTAATCATCTCCTCTTCCTTCATATATAAATAACCTAACCCATGGAAGGAATGGCAAAAACATATAACAATGAGTGGTAGAAATTGATGAAAATGAATTTGTAACCATATGTGTATTTATTCAAACAAAAGTAGGAACAAATTATTCGCCAAAGCATCATGACATCCGTCTAGGATAAGTTTGTAATAAAATGAAGGTATAATGAAATGTCTAACACTTTAGTTCAAGCAAATTTGATAGACAATTTAATCCAAATAGAGGACAATTGCTTTCAATAAGCAACTTAGAAACATAGAAACATATGCAACATGGATTTATAACCTTTAATATATTTACTTGAATAGAGGCAAGAATGAATGATTTGCCAAATTTCAAATGTCAAATGCAAAATGTTATGAAGAAGGCGGTTGCAATTAACATACTATACGTAGTACAAATTATGACTATGACAAATTTATGATAAATAAATTTCTGATGAAATGCCGAATGCTCAATTCAAACTTCACAGGTAAGGAAATTTTAATGTAAACATCAAACAAATTTGGAAGATAGATTAATTTGGAAATGCAAGTAAAAATGGAAAACAATTGCAAGGTGTTTTGTCCTTCATACCTTTATTTCCAAAAAATAAAGAGATAGTTATAAATTCGAATTTACAAAAAAACTAACATAAAGAGATTGCACAGTCTTACAACCTAATCTAAGTTTCATGTAGAGAATCTCAACTTGCCTTTGTGGAGCACTGCTTTTCAATATCACGCTAATTTTTAGTGATTACATGCAATCGTTGCTTAAAAATCATATCATACTATATATATATACAGTAAATTTCATGTGCATGGTTTAATGAATAAAATTAAGAGATTATATATGCTAGTAACTCTATGTGACTGCACTACAATGCCAATGGCTCCATCACAAAGTCACTTCTTCATTTGAGCAATGACTTGTCATCATGTGCTTACATAGTTTTCATGGCCTTGCTTTGCCTCTCCTTTTTTGCCTTTTTTTTGATGTTTTGGTAATGTTCTTTTTCATCTTACGCAAGAACGTTGTCCTGTACCTGCAGTACGGCTCACAAAGGCAGTAGGAGAGCTCCCGTGACTCGAGTCAATATGCATAATCTGGCGTCGTTGTTCCTCAGCCTCTACACGAGCATACACCTCTTCAATCCCAGGGATCTCATCACAATTAAGAAGTTGACTGCGGATCGACTCAAACTCGTCACGCAAACCACCGAGAAAGATAAAAGTACGATCCATCCATTATTTTTCCCAATACAGGGCCTGATCAGAAGCATTCTTCCAGTCATCATTCGTATGATAGTCAAGTTCTTCCCATTTGGTTTTTAGGGCAGCATAGAAGGAAGCAACGGACGAATCCCCCTGTCTAAGAGCATAAATACTGTGTTTGATTTGATAAGTATGCAAAACACGTTTCTTACGGCCATACATGCGAGCAAGAATAGTCCACATCTCATATGCAGTAGATTTACGAAGAATCAAGGGTTGAATATCAGCAGAGACAGAACTAATAAGCCAAACTTTGACCTGACTATCTTCCAATGTCCAAGTGGCCCATTGGGGATCATTCTTCGCGGGCGCAGGCTTCTCTCCAGTGATATATTGCAGGCGGCCTCTACTAGTAATCCCGATTTCGAGGGCAGCAGACCATGAGAGGTAGTTGTCCTTGTTCAACCGGATAGATGTAACATGAACGGGGATGTTCTCCCCCTTGATATTGCTGCCCGTGCCCAGGACATCAGCAACTGTAGGAAGCACAGCGTCGGCCATCGCAACACCAACAGAACAGAGAGCACAGAAAGGGCAGCGGAAGAAACGGAGAAGACGACGGCAGCGCAGAGAAAAAAACGATGGCGCTGCAAGCAACAACAATGGCGGCACGACGACGACGGCGCGACGACGACAGCAGCGCGACGGCGATGGCGCTACGACGACGGCGGCTCAACGGCGATGGCGGCGACAAAGGTGTGACGGTGGCAACCGTCCGACAGCGATGGCGGCTCAACGGCGATGGCGGTGACAAAGGTGTGACGGCGGGAACCAAACGAATCAGCGAAATCACGATGAAAAACACCAACGGATGGCATACGGCGGCTCTGATACCATGTAGAAACGCAAACCACAAGAAGAGAGCAAAGTGCGAACACAAGAATATACGTGGAAAACCTCTGAAAGAGGTGAAAAACCACGGAGAAGCTCTAACCTAGGGGCAAACCGCAACCCTAGGAGAGAGAAAATCAATTCACTTAATCTCAACAATTACACTTAAGTGAAAATATAAAGGGGAGAGAGGAGATGCCGCCTAAGATACTGAGCCGTCCTTGGTACCCGTGCCCCAGTAAGACCGGGTCCATAAATGGACCCGGTTCTTATTACAAAGTATTTCAACACATGGTTAGGATGATATTAAGCATGTTCTTTCTTTTGAATGACCTTGACTACTTATTCTTGAATGGTGGGTGATTTGCATGCCAAGTGAAGTTTGGAAAGTGTTGGTTATTTCAACAAGTCTTGGTTATACCAAAGACTTTTCGAAATCAAATTTTCATCAAAGAAAGGCAAAACTTAAATGGGAGAAGAGCCGGTTTCCCTAGGTTTTAGGCTCATTGTCATCTTCTAATTCCTTTGGGAAGGCAAGAGTGAAAATGGCTAGAGGAAAGATTGTAAGGCAAGGAAGTTGGTTGAGGAAGATATTTGGATGCCGCTAGGTGAATGGAAGGATAAAATCAAGCAGAAGTTAGGGACTTACCAATTCTAGGGTTGGAAAAAATCGGGGATGGTCCTAAATGACATCACAAATATGGAAGGTATGAATTGGCCTCATTTCAAGTGGTGGAAGTGGAGCCAAGGCCCATGCCTCCCCGCCTTCTCTCCACCCATGTCTATGTGGTGGGTGAGCGTGGACAAATGTTTACTTGATCAAACGATAGGGATGGTATGGAGAAAGTTTAGTGTGGATGGGACTAGCTATTGGTGACACTGGCTTGGACTCATAATCACCTCTTTAAGTTCACCATGCAGATCATGAACACAATTTGTTTCATATCACAATGCTTTGATCCTGAAATGTTGGAATGAGTCCAAGGGCTTGCTTGGGAATTAACAATTGTTTAGTTTCTTTAATTGTTAGGAAAATAAAGCCTAAAGAAGTATTGGGATTGGAATACTAGACTTTTGTCAAGCTTTTATTCAGATTCCAGAATAAAACCTTAAAGAAGTGGATCGGAGTGACATGTGGTTCTCAACAATGCCAGAGAAGAACACAAATTTTTACTGATGCATGCAGTACAACATTATGAGAACATCTGTTTTCAATGACATGTAGTGGGAAACATAACGAGTTTCTATGAGGCATTGCGCTCACACGTTAGAGAAGGTCTTGAGTCTCGGCCATTTTGATTGACGTAGACAATCTACGAATCAAAGATGGAGGGGTATTTCTGATGCAGCTCCTTCCGCGTTAGAGAAAAGACATTTTCTCTGATGCTTTTGGACATGATGTTCCAAGGAATCTGTTTCATTGAGAGCCAATCCCTCGTTGTTATGCGCGTTAAGCTAGGCATGTCACGAAAACAACATTTACTGACATTTTACTTCATGCATCAGCGTTTTGCACTGTTCACCATCGCCCCCTTCCCTGACTTTATAAGGTAAAAAATTGAATTTGGGTCTGATTTTTCGTTTGCAGTTAGCTCAATTCTTGTAGAATAATCCCACCAATTTTCTGATTTTTTGGACTTCATAAGAAATATATGAAATTTCATTCACTCATTGTTTTGTTTTTGGAAAACATAATTACGAAAACTTTATGAAAACAGTGCACTCATGCCGGACTATTATGTTTCCGTAAAAAGTTGACAATTGCAAACTTCTTCTTCTTTAATTTTTGGAAATGTCTAGCTTCTGTTTAGTTTTTTTTTTCATCATTTTACGAAACCCTGATCTTGGTCGGACTGTTGGAATTTCGAAATTGTATGCAATTACTAGAAATTCCTAATCTGATTCAGGTGGCGGAGGGTTAGGCTTGCTTTTGTATATAGTTTTTTTTTTTTTGTAAAATTTTGTGTTATGTCAATATTATATATATTCTCTTTAATGGTTACTTGGGGAAATCACCTTGGGCGTAAAACTCACAACGCTAAATCCTTATGTCCAAGGTTGTGACTTACTTTGGACTTGAGTGGATCTATGGTATATCCTTCATCTAGGTGTCACGCTTGCACTGTTTGCAGCTAGAGGAGTAATATATCGGAGCGTGACAATGACCACGAGATTCGAACCTCAGAACTCTTGAGTGTGAGCCACCCTTATGCTCTTTTGTACTACCTCTCTTAAAACTGTAATCTCAATATTTACTAGGAGTCTAGTTATTTCAGTGTTTGATTTGTGGTGAGGCTATGATTTCAACATTTACTGGGGCTCCAATTATCTCAAGTGTGACTAATTTGTGGCTTGAGTGAACACTAAGGTCAGGTAGTTGACGTTTTTAGTGGAAGGCGTTGGGTGGAGAAAGATGAAGGTGAGGTCGAGAATGAGGTTGAAAATGAGTCAAGATCTGTTTTACTGAGAAGTGATTGTGGCGCATATTGTATATTGTGATGAAGATAGAGAGAGAGCGATGGAAAGAGGAAGCAAAAGGGAACAGACAAGAATGTTTGATAGAAAAAGTGCATGGAAATCTATAAGGCCATTTTACAAGTGTATCATTCAGACTCCGACTTTTTTTCTTCTGTAGTTATTCTGTTGTTATAATATTATTTATTTTTAAGATTGTGTAGCAAGACTAGTCATAATGGCCCATGTGTTGATCATTTCTTGCCGTTCACCAGATCCAAACCTATCAAGAAAGTTTTCTTTTGTGTAGTATTTACTTCATTTCTCATGTAATTGCTGTAGTTATATGAATTTATAAGCTCAAGTTTTCTCTCTCTCTCTCTCTCTCTCTCTCTCTCTCTCTCTCTCTCTATATATATATATATATATATATATATATATATATATATATATATAGAGAGAGAGAGAGAGAGAGAGAGAGAGAGAGATTGGTTGGTTTAAAGCCCGGAGCATTAATCTCAAGAACTACAACCTTCAAATCAAATCAGCACTCCTCAATGACATCAAGACAGCACCATCCAAGAACCAAACTGATGCCGTGTGTATAATATGTCACCATGCCGGACCGGTTGCACTAACCATGAGAGAGAGATTTTTGGTTAAAAAAAAAAAAAACTTACACTCTGATCCAAACATTAATTTCCATGTACGATCTCTTTTCAAGCCAAGGACTGTGATTCATGTAAACGTAACCCAATTTCCAGAAGATAACAAGTGTTTTTATCCCTCAAGGGATGCGCCGATTCCATTCAACACAAAAAGGAGGATAGTTTATCTCTCATTACTCAAACGCAAACATTTTGATCCTTGGTGCGCTATGAACATTGCGCTATGAACATTACTCTTACTAACACCCATCGTCGATGACATTCTTTTGGAAATATTATCCACTAAAAGTTCGATACACTGCAAAAGTCTACTATATCTCAAACCACTGAATCCATCGGGAGGAGGAAATGAGTTTTCCAATTCAGGTCCACCAGTAAATTACATCCTCTTACTTTTTATCAATCACAAGTCTCACTGCTTTAAGAGCATTTTAGTAGTTTTTTTAAAGACAGGTATTTTGTAGTCTTTTTATTATTATTTTTTAATTTCTATTCTTGTCTTTCCAAAAAGTCTTCTTTTATGTGTGAACAAAGTACACCAATATGAAGCATATAATCAGGTTCGGAGACATGAAAGTAACAAACTCGGAGGTTTCGTCTTTTTCCCCTTTTCTTTTGGAGAATTGGATTCCATTCAAGTTGATTGTAATATGTTTAGTTGTGGCGAATCCAAAACATATGCATCTCTATGATGGCAGAGAAAAAAAATAATGAAAGATCGACAAATTCAATCTCGTAGGATGTGGAATATTGCTGTATAATTAAAAGTTAAAAATTGTGATTAAAATATCATTAAATAAGTATTAGCGATGGTTTATGGTACAACAAACAATTTATCTCGATTTTAGTAATGGGTTATGCATGATTCCTTTAGCATAAAGAAATTGATAGGTATCAAGACATAAATAATCTTGGAAAGAAAAAATTAAGGGGAAAAAGAAGATAGTTTACTCTAGTTATTCAACATTAATTAATAATTTTTTCTTTTATATTTTTCTTTATGTTATTTTTTACTTTGCCTTTTAGGACCATTCAACCCACACAAAAGTTGATGATTATGAGAGAAGGGAAGAAACATGAAAAGCACAAGACTATATTAACTCGTTTCCAAAAGAGAAAGAGTACTTCACTATCACGCTACGCAGCAAAATCTGAAGTCCACCAGAAATATCTAAAGATATTGGACGGCCCAAATCGTGGATTGATCACTGAAATGAGAAGTTTCGAGGACCCCCAAAGGAATCTGTTACGAGCCTAAATCCGACGCCTCCGAGGACAGAATCAAAGCCATGGTTACCTTTCAATCGAGATTCCCGGTATTCACCCACCGGCGAACCACCGAGACAGCGTCAACTGTCCCGTGAGGCGCCGTTGTGTCAACGACCAACTTGGGGATGGGATTCGTGTTGTAGTCCCAGCACCCCTCGTACCCGTCCACCAGCCCCTGCAGCTCCTCCCACGTCGCCGGTTTGTGCCGGAACACATCCCTGTCGCGCTCCTCCGAGCCGCGCCGCTCCAGCCGCCTCCTCCACTCCGCGGCATCACCCGGCCGGCATTCTACGACCAGCAGGCGTGAGCCAGCGGCAGTAGCCACCTGGGAGACCCGATCGAAGTGGCGGCGGCGGGAAAGAGGGCAATCGACGACGATGCCGAGCCCCAGTCGCAGCTGTGTCTCGGTCAGCTGCCAGAGGACCGAGTAGGAGAGCTCGTTGCAGAGACTGGCTGCTGTAGTTGTGTCGGGGATCGCGGCCTGCACAGCGGCGGTGCAGTCCCGGATGTCGTCCTTGTCCAGCAGAGGGCACCGAAGGTCGGCGGCGATGGCGCCTGCCAATGTGGATTTCCCGCTGCCGGGGTGGCCTTTCATGGCAATTACGTAACAAGGGCCTCCATTACTCGTGGTGGCGGTGGTGGTAGCGGCGATGGTGGTCATTCTTTTGTTGTACGAGCTCTGCAAATTAAGATGCCTGATGCGTTTCAGAACCCAAGTTGCTGGTGCCCCTTGGCGTTTATCCTTTTTGCGGCTCCGATAAAGCAGCTTCGGAATTGTGGTCTAACGCAAACAAGATGATTTTTTTCTCTAGAGCAACTTGGAGAAGTAAACCGATTCTTTATTTCTTGTCTCAAGAAATAGGGGGCGTGTTTGGTTGCATCATGATTTTAGATCTTAAATTTAAATTTAAGATCTAAAAGTTTTAAGATCGGATTGAGTCTCTACTGGGATGTACACGGAGCTAGCCGAGCCTGAGCTTGAACACCATTCCACTGACATATAGTTCGGGCAAGCTCGATTTGTTTAAGCACGTGTCCTTTGATATATATTTTATGTTTAAAATTTTCACACATTTTAAGTTTCTAAAATTATACAAATAAATATTAGTGTTAAACGAGTCTAATCGAATTCATCCAACTCAAACTTGACTTGTTTACAAATTTGAGTTATGAGATAAGCTGGACTTAGTCGAGTTTAACCGAGCGGAGCCGAGTTGGCTTGAGGGTACGTTGAGAGATCTGCGGTGCCATCAAACGAAAATTCTGAAATGAGTAGATTTCAGATCCATTGAAGGTCTGAAATCGACGGATTTATTTTATTGAAACCACCGGGCCTTGGCCCACAGATTGAGAAATAGAGAGAGAGAGAGGGTTGGAGCCTTCTTTTTCTGGCCAGAAAGAAAGGGCATCCAAGCCCTTATATCCAGTCCGGCCCAAAGAGATAGCTAGCGACTTGCCTGAACATGACGTCGTTGGCTGGTAACTCACCGGAGATGCCTTCGGTTGTCAGAACATGGAGTCCTTCGGTCACGGCTGGCTGCATTCTGTGAGAGAGCTCCGACCTTTTTAATAGAGCAGCCTTCATGAGGGTCGGATTCAGCCCATGATCTAAGATTCGAAGCCATCAAACTCAACTTCGGATCTCTCCTTCTGCACCGAGGGACGCCAGATCCCAGCGAGGCTCCTGCTTCTTGAGAAACCTTCTGCAGCTATGGTGGAGAGTTTTCCTCCTATCTCTGCGATCTACAGTTTTGGCTCTCTGCGGATGCAAGAACTGTGATCTCAAATCCACTACCAGAAGATCTGGACCCTCAAATCTAAAATGTGAGGGCAAAGACGGTTCTTTGAGTTTTGGAAAAGTAGCCATTGTTGGAGACGAGTTTTTGAAAGGAAACCACCACTAGTCATAGTTAGCAAACTCGAGAATGACCGGGTTGACTCGGTCGAGTCGGGGCATAAATTTTTTATAGTGTATTTTACTAAAAAAGGATGTAAAATTTAAATATATCTATTAATAACAAGTAATAAACAACTATATACCTTCAAAAAACCATAATTCATGAAAATTAAACACGAATACAATTGCAGAACTACATAATAACAATTAAATATTGTATGACATCTAACAAGTACAAGAAGTAGGAATACCCTACATTGAACTTCTTATTACATTCAAGCTATTATACCAATAGAAAGTATATTATTCCTACATACTTGTACAACAGCAAAGCCAAATAATGAAAGACATAAAGAAAAATGGTGATTGAAGCACTTGAAGACCAAAGAGGCAGAGCCGTATAGGGCTCTCTCTGTTTTAGTGGGAGGGGAGGGGGCTCGAAGCCCTCTCATCTGGTTCAACGAGTCGACTGAGTCGGACGACTCTTATCCGAGTCACCCGAGTTTGGGTGTTGAATTGCCTAGGCCTTGACTCGTGACCCAATGAGTTGACGATCCCTAGCCGACTCAGGCAATTCTCAAGTCGGCTCGCTGAGTGTGCCATCTATGCCACTAGTGGATTTTTTGCCATAATTTGTTGGTCGATGTCGATTGGGATGAGGGCCTGATTTTCATTTTCTCTATTAGAAAGTTAACGTAAAGCTAATTTAGACTACATAAAAATAAAAAATAAAAAAAAAAATTAAGGAATGTGGTATACCTCCAATATCGTGTCAATAATCGGGCCCAATAGATAACATTGGTATTTACTTGTTTTGAATGTCATCCATTTTTGTATGAGAGGCCAGAGCATTCAGACAACCATCTAACTAGGGCCGTTCATCTGATGTAGATGAATGGTTGAGAGAAAAAAAACATAGAGAAAAAGGTTTGAACTAATATTAGATGACAAAAATGCCAATTACCTTTTTCTCTTTGCTTTTTTCTTAACGGTCCATCATGTTGTTTCAGATGGTCTTAGTTAAATGGTTGCCTAGCTCTAAAAAATAGAGTATATATATATATATATATATATATATATATATATATATATATATATATATATATATATATATATATATATATATATATATATATAGAACGTGTGTATGTGTGTGTGTTAATATTGTTTTTATTAAACCAATGTAATGTACATTGGATAATATAACAAATAAACTGCAACTCCAATTTATGTAGATAGTGAAGTAGACTGTAATTTAAATTTCTATTTAGGCAAAATATTGCACGCATATTTTAGATGAAGAAATAAAAAAAAAATGATATATCAATAAATGATTCCAAAAAATTAAGGAGTTTGACTAGAACTCTACTTAGAAGGTCGATAGGAGAAGAACAACTTTAGCCAAGTTCCTAGTTTATTGTATAAAGAATTATACTTTTTTTGGAGTTGGTTGACACAGGACATTGTGGAAGATACGAATAATTTATACAAAATATTGGAACAAGTTGTTCTAGAGCTGGCAGGAAAATGCAACATAATAGATAGCTATTGTGTATAATTTTTAAGTATTTGTATCCTTTAAACTCGTAATATTATAATTTTCAAGTTATGACATTTGTATTTAACATTTTCTTCAAGCTATAATTGACAACAATTTTGCAGGCTCAAGAAAACTATTCAAATGAGACTACAAGTCTGAAACAACCCACTAGCGGATTGGCCTCTCATCATTTTATAACAAAAAATTGCCATACAAAATTGCAATTTGGCCCACGTCATTAGGAATTTAGAATTTAGTAAGTATAGCAGCCACATCAAAGCACAAGTTGGTCTGCATGAGGCTAATAATGGCACTACTCTACCTCTTGGGAAGAGGTGTTTGATCTTTCAATACGTTCCATAGCCTCCCCACCACTTTTGATTGTTTGACACGATGAAGATGTCCTCGTTTGCTTTAGTGACAAAATGTCCCAGCTGCTCCTCCAGCAAACTGTCCTCCTTGCTTGCACTGCTATTAGCAAAAAACTTGTGACCAAACATTGGGGGGGAACCATTACCAGCCTTTGACAGAAACACTGCAACTTGTTCCTTTTTTTTGCCTATCATGATATGAATGTAGACGTTCTTAACTGGAACGACCTGCCACGTATCAACTACGCATAGCCGGTGTCTGATCATATTTCCAAACCACGCCCCTCTGTCGAATTCTTGTCAATCATATCCCTGAGCTTACCATACAACTTGCCCAAATGCACTTGGCCAAGGCAATAGAAGTCCTTTGCTCTCTGCCAATGTGCCCTAGCTTTTTTTAACACACATATTTTTCATATTGTTATGAGGCAGCAAATTTCCCATTACATGGATCTTATCACCCAAGATATAAAGAAGACGACAAAAACAAAGAATAATATATCTAGAGCAATGAGAATAACAAGATTCATACACATACTATTGTTGCATACAACGGCAAGTTCTTTCACTAACATGAGAGAGAGAGAGAGATTTTGGGCCAATGAGGACTACCAGAGAATGAAATGAAAAAGAAAACATAACAAGGAAAGAGACAAGATCTTTTATGTTGTTCAATCACAAGGATCTACAATTTCTTGCTTTGTTACACCTGATATTTCAGTTTCTTCATTCAAGTTTATAATTACCTTTACAACTAAAGATAGGGATGTTACTAATTTATCTTCAAATCTTTAGCTGATTGCAAAAGGAGATTTTCCTCTTTGATCTGTGATAAATCTTCTACACATTTTTCCTTTATTGGAACCTTTCTTTTCTCTTGCTTATCTATTATAGTTGGAATTCTTTTATAGTTTTACTCAAGGGAAACTGAGTTTTTGTCAAGGGCTTAGTCAATATGTTGGATATTTGAAAATTAAAGGGCATGTATTAGTTATTAAGCTACGTACAAAGTGCATGCTTATTTCAATGTGCTTGCTCGTGGCATGTAAGGTTGGGTATGTTGCAAGGCAGTTTGCACTTCTACTATGACATTATATGTAACAACTCGACCCACTTTTGGTCCAGGCAAATCCCAACCTGCCCCTAACAGTTTCGGTTCCAGTTAGAAAAGACTAGAGACAACTAACCGCTTTAACAACCTCCTTTATAAGCTCCTAAGATCTCTCACAATCTTCAATATGGAACTAAACTTTTGGGGTATTACAATCCACCCCCTTTAAGGCACACGGGTCCTTGCATGTGGGACCCTAGTTCCAAGTGTTAAACCTTACTCTGATACCACTACAACGACCCGACCCACTCCCGGGCTCAGGACTCTAATCCGGTGGATCCCAACCCGCCCTCTAGCAGTTTCTTTTTCAGCTAGAAAAGGTTATAAACCAGGATAACTTACCACTTTAACAACCCCTTTATAAGCTCTTGGAGGTCTTTCACAATTTTCGGTACAAGGCAAAACTTTTTTGGTTGTCATACCATGTCATTGGTGTATAAGATATAAGGACATTTATTTCCTTTAACAAATATTGGGTAGTGCCAAGATCTTTAAGCACAAACTGCTTCTCAAGATTGTCACAACATTGTCCTCAACTTTGATGCATTTCATGTAATTAAAACATCATCAACATAAGCCAGCACATAGGTAATCATGCAACCATGATGAAAGATAAATAACGACGAGTTAGGTTTGTAATTTCTAAAGCCAAGCTTGCAAACTTTGTACTTAGCTCACTTTAACAACAAGGGTCGTCGACAATGCATGTGGCTTGCAACAAAGTCCACATATGTTACACCAAAAGTTGGCATTTTGAAAGTAACCTTAAAAATCATGTGACAAAATTATTAGGGTAAAATAGTTAAAAGGTTGTCATCCTGTAAACGCCCTTAAGTTGGCACCATGTACAACAAATGCAAAAGGGTGTTCTAGAAATGTCATTCCAAATGTCCCTTTGATTACTTTTTGCATATGCCACTACTATCGCAGAGAATTCTTGTTTACAAAATAATTTTTCTTTTCCCACTCAATGAAGAAGTTTTTTCATGACTTTCATTCAATAAAAGCATCTAATGAGTTGCTTGCTGATGACACTTCCTATAAACAAAAGTACAAGGTATATAAATGACACTGTGTATAAATTAGGTCATGTATGAACAAGGGAAAGTGCTAATGGTGCTTACATCGCTTGTCGCACATTCTTGGAAAGGCATTTGATAGGTGAAAAGTGAAGGACATTTGGTCGAGGCATAAGCTGATCAGAGTGGATATTGATTGGTCACTGCCACACCAATAAAAGATATAACAGGTTGTTACAACTAATATTTCTAAATTTTTGATCTTCTATCTCATGTTAAACTTGAGACATATGTATAAAAATATTGTCATTATTCTAGGCATCTTTTAATTATGATCTATGATTAAATTTTTTTTGAAGACATGTCCACTATAATTTTGTTGGCATTACGTACATTTATTTGACTTATAGTTGTAAGTACATGCAACTACCAACATTTTCACATAAATGCTACCAACATTGCATTTTTTCTACAAAATGTGAGCATCTTTTACCATTATAACATATACTATATTAGTAGAGCATGGCCACATGCAATTGTGCCAACCTTTGTTACTAGTTTAACAAAAATGCTTTTAGCATAGAATTGCCACATACAGTTATGCTAGCATATATTACTATTTTAATATAAATACTAGTAAAGTGCTACTACATGCAGTTTCACTAATCTTTTATCATTTTAAGGTAAAGATTATCAATAAAGCACTATTGCATTCAATTTCATTAATCGCTTACCATTTTAATGCAAATGGCATTAGTTACGCCTGTGTCTATCACAAGTTTACTGTAAATGCTATCAGTAAAGCATTACTGTATGTGGTTTTGTTGGAATTTATTACTATTTTAATGTAAACGCTTCTTGTGTAAAGTTACTGCATACAATTATGCTTTTGAAAATGAGATACAAATATTGTTGTTGCTTCATGTACAAATACAAATGTTAGAATTTTTGGTAACGTTACTATATTTTTTTGTAGATCTTGTTACTTTTGTAGGGACATATACATCTAACTAATCTGCAAATTGTAAATATGTTCGTTAATGTTGACGATGATGATGATAACACAAATGACATGGTAGATGAAAATCATGCAAGTTATGCAATTGTAGTTGAAAATGGTTTCCTACAAGGGAGTCATACCACAAATACATATGTAGAAGATTACAATATTTCAATATTTGCAGACATGTAGCAACATGGCAGTGATGAGTGTTCTTATGCATGAAGAGATAGTATTGATATGCATGGAGAAGAAGAGCATTCTTGCTGATGTAGAGATATACAAACAACACATTGGTGAGTTTGATGCATGCGATGATCTTCAAAGTTGCATGCACAAACATGACAATGGTGACTTTATTGTATGTGAACATACTCCTTATGAGCACAAACTTGAGGAGAGTGTTCTAATGGACACACATGTATGAACAAGATAATAGGAGTTTCATGCTCTACATGTACGAGTTGCAAGTGACATCAAAGATGCATTCATATATTACAACAATTATGCATTTAGTCATGGGTTTAGCATCACAAAAAAGTGGAGCAAGAAAAATGGAAAATGATTATTGTAATAAAAACTTACCTATGTTCAAAAGAAATTTTTTTGAAGCACAATAAGGCCAAAAAAAATCATAAAAGAACTTTAAGTTGTGAATTCCTTGTAATTACTATGGTGGTTAAGAGGATTCCAAATGGCTAACTTTATGTTAGGTCCTTCATTATTGACATCCCTTCACTCCTCTTTTGATTGCCCTCATATTGAGGTCACATCGAAAGATAATGTGCTCATGCAACAATCAAATAGTTAGCATCTGATGCTGATATTGGTCCAAGGCAAACTTATTACTATATTCGCAAGTTCGATGGTGGTTACAAGAATGTAGCGTTCACACCTTTTAACCTAAAGAAACTCATTCAATGAAATAGAAAGAGTGCTATGAAGAACCATAAAGTACATGCTATTGTGAGCTACCTCAAGAAGAAGTCGAATGTTGACTCTAGCTTTTATATTGCATTCCAATTGGATAATGATGAATATATAACAAACATGTTTTGGATGGATGATCATTTACAACTAAACTACGAGTGCTTCAGTGATGTTCTTGTCTTCAATACCTGAAGATCAAATTCATCAATGGCTCTTTGTACAGTTTGTGGGCATCAACCATCATGTGCAGACTTGTATGTTTTACAGTGCTTTCATGTATTACTATACAATAGATAGTCTTATATAGTTATGTACATAGTTAGTGAGGCAATGAAAGAGTTTCACGAACATGTGGTGTTAACAGATGGAATCAATGCCATTACATGTGGCATAGTATACATGTTGCCAAAACTGCATTTGCTTGTGGCACAATTTCCAAAATGTATTGAAGATTATAAGCCTGACTTTTAGCCAGAAATCTAAGTTCAATGTGTGTCTCTGTAAGTGCATCTTAGAGTCATAGGATAAAGATATACTCTTATCTTCGTAGATTCTTAGAGTCATAGGATAAAGATATACTCTTATCTTCGTAGATAAAACTAATTAACATCTATCACTTATAGAATAAATTAGTGGTTGCAGAGGTTGTTTAAGGACAAAAAAAGGGGCGCTTGCATATGGTCGACAATATTTTTATAGATACATGATTAGTACCCAAAGGGATGAAAGTGCATGCAATCCTTAAGAAGAACATATATTTGTATTTAACAATATTGCAGTTTCTTGAGCAATGTGAAATGTTTTTGTAGAATATTAAAGGGAACAAACTAGAACAAGATTGCAAAGTATTTTCAATAGTTTTCATGAAGATGTGGATCAAAGTGTTGATGCATGCTACATACATGTATGTGCCAATGACGTATGGATAGGTGTAAATAGAAGCCCTCTTATAGCCATCAATTGTGATATCAAAGTCGTCTCTTGCATGGACATGCATTAGATGACTACAATGTCACATACAACATGGAAAGCACCACACTAGTGCTCCGGCAAAAAGTTCAAATTTAATGGAGCTTTTTGTTGCTATGCATTGAAGGCACTAGATTTGTAGAAAATTAAGGAGTTACTTGCACTTAACAAGGAGTGATGATGACATAAGAATACAAAGAGAGACATGTTGAGATTAGGCCTGGGCGTCGGGCCGGGCCGCCACTGAGTACCCGGTACCCGGCCCGGTCGGGCCCGGCTCCGGGCCGGGAAAACCGGGTCCCAGGTTGGGCCCGATGGTGCGGCCCGGCCCGTCTCCCCCATCCCCCGTCCTCCTCCTCCTGTCTCCCGTCTCCCCCATCCCCCTTCCTCCTCATCCCGTCTCCCATCTCCCCTGTCCTCCTCCTCCCGTCCCCTCCTCCCGTCTCCCCCATCCCCCATTCCACAACCATTTGTCATCCTCAAATCTTATGTTGATGGCAACAAAATAGTGGGAGTGTGGTTCTTCATCCCCCGTCTCCCCCATCCACATCTGTCACCCATCAGATTACCGTCGCCTCCCAGGCAGCCGTGTGAATGTGGGAGGATTCCGGCTATCCCCTAGCAGAGTGATGAATGGCTTTTTCTTCTTTATTACAACTTTTTCCCTGCAGATCCAGTTCTCATAGTTAATAAGCTCAGTTCATTTCCTTTTCTTTTCATGGTGGGTGACAAATAATATCTTCCCTACTGTTATCTATTACAGTTGGACTAAAACCAACTCTACATTTTTGTATCCTCTGCCTCTCCTTCTTTCCCTACCTCCTCCGCCTCCACCTCCTCCCCTCTCCTTCTTCCCCCTTCCCTCCATCGGGCCGGGCCAGGGTTTTGGGCCCGACGGGCCGACCCGGGCCAGGTCTGGCCCGATGCCCACCCCTAGCTGAGATGCAGTCTCCTTAAGATAGGTATGGGCAAGACATGTCTCACTACAACACATTATCAATGATGATGTAGTATCATCATGCATGTAACTAAAATTGCATTAGAGATTAAAGAGATATACTAATATGTAATGACAATACAACTAAGGATCATAAAAGGTGTCTGCCACATATGCATGTGAAAAAAAGTCTCATTTGAGATAAGGAGGCCCATGTTGCAGCAATGAGCCCATGACTCCTGACAAGGAAGAGAGAGTTCATCCTCAAATTAACATTTTGTTTAGTGACTCAAAGGTAAATATTGTCGATATTGATGGATATTGCCTTTTTGCAACAGGAACCAAAAGAAAATTATACATTGATCAACTTTGTTAGTATTTCTGCTTCCAAGCAACCCCCCATGTGAAGTGAAGAGAAAGTGGGGCCTCACTCTGCTCTCGATTCAATTAATGGCAAGAAGCAGCGACTTCCGCTTCTGCTTCTTCTTCGATCTACACATGCATGCACACTTCTTGGAGCTTAATTGGACCCGGCGAGGTTTCTCCATTCATCTTAGTTACACATGATTCCGCATACTTGACTGTACTCGACAGTAATATCCAAAACCATTGGGGATCATACCTATCCAACAAACTATGCTTGATAGTCCCAAAATCTTGTCCAAATGCATGCTTGGATCTAGGTGATCCGGATCTCCACTTCAGTTTTCGAAACCAGGCTATATTCTCAGTATCTCAATCTCAGCGGCATCGAACAAGAGTGCGTAATTTGTTAGATTAATGACATACTTGTTATCTTATTATGGTGTATATATACTTCTAATCAAATTTATTCTAGATTATCTTTAGAAAGATTATACGGTAAATTTAATTGTTAAAAAGTACAGGTGAAAAGAAGAGCGACAATTATAAAGTCTCTGTTGTGTTTGATGGTTCACTCAAAGAGGCATAAGCTGTTCCAAGCAAATGTCATTTCGAGTACATAAAATAGAAAAAAGGTACAACAAAACATATTATAATGAAAAAGTAAAACTGACAATCTTAATGCACATCTATAAAGATCAATAAATAAACAAGCAAGGAAGTTGAGGCATTGTAAAGGCATTTGGTGCATGATTTTGTCATGTACTTCCGTGACTTGTCTTTTTCATTTTCTATCATATAATGCCATAAGAAAAACCACTCACACTTTCTTTTCTTGTTTCTTCTTGTCAAATTTTTGTTTGGTTGGAATGCGTTGCGCGGTGCTGTCTCCAGTTTAACTTAAGTTTAACTTGTGAAGGAACAAGTTGAACGAATTCGAACCAAGAAAAGTCATATCCGAATCCAAAATCCGAATCGATTTTATTATGCCAATATATCTCAAAAATAAAATAGACGCATAAAACACTAAATTATTGTATTTTGTAAATTTGATGTAATGATTAAAATAAATTCATGCATTGTGGTGGTGCCTCCTCATGGGCAGGTTTGTTATTTAAGTAATTTTCACGGGCCATACCGACCAGTTCTTTTGCCAAAAACTGACTATATAAGCCGCGTGGAAGCACTCGGACAACACTCTCGTGTAGCCTGAGAAGAAGCGAAGGGGGACGGGGGAAGAGATGGACGAGAAGAGCGTGATTGTAGCCGAGGACGCCCCTTCTGCGGCGACATCGCAACTCTCTGCTGTCCTCTTCGGTAATCTCTTGTCCCCTCTTTTTCTACGAAATTCCGCTGGATCTTTCATCTCCATGAGGCATTCTGGCGAAATTCGGCCGGAAACTCCAAGAGCGAAGAGGATCTCGTGAAACCATCGCCATTTCTCCTTTTTTCAATGTCCAGGGTGTTCTGCTCCTTCCTTACTCAGTGGATAAGGCTGCCAATCCGTTCTTCGTGCTTACATCTCCGGCTTGGGAGAAGTAAGACCCAAAATGTGTTCGTCGAATGACCGGGACATGAGTGATGACGGCCTGAGTGACCGGCAAAACTTGGAGGGAAAACGACGGAAATTTTCAGAAATTTTGAAAATGAAGATCGACCTAAATGCCCTTAAGCATCGCGTTAGAGTCGGCCCCCCTAACTGGCTCCGTCTCCGAGGTAGAGATCTCTGTTAGGGAACTTGTACATTTTTTTTGGAGTGACATTAAAGTTTATAAAATATGTTGATAATTTATTGAACTTTCTTCAGCTTTTAGGCCCTGTTTGGTAGGACGGAAAGGAAGGGAAAGGGAGGGATTGCTCAATCCCTCCCTTGTTTGGTAAGCTAATTAGAAATGAGGGAAAGGAAGGGAATGTGGCAAAACGTGTTTGGCAAGGAGGGGAGGGAAAGGAAAGGAAAGGGAGGGGAGGGATTGTGTAGTGTAATTTCCTTCCCTCCCAATCCCTTCCAAATTGGACGGATTGGGAGGAAAAGGAAAGGGAGTAAGTATAAAAATAGTGACTGCCCACAATACCCCTCCCCTTTCTCTTCCTTTCCCTTTCCTTTCCTTTCCCTCCCTTTCCTCCCCTTTCTCTTCCCTTCCCTTTCCTTTCCTTTCCCTCCCTTTCCTTCCCATTCCTTTCCCTCCCTTTCCCTCCCTTTCCCTCCTATCAAACAGGGCCTTAGTTTATAAAATATTAGCAAAAAGAAAGTTGCCTTGGGGAGGTTTGATTAAACAAGCATTGATTAAACAAACGTGATTCTTTTATTGAACCTAACAAGATGAATTCAGCATCAAATTTAATATTGGATTACATCCACATCATTGCCAGTCCTAATGCTATAAATATATTAGCTACTTGAAAAGAATGGGAGAGATACCGACTTAGCCTTATAGTATCCAATTCACCTTTTCAGCAAAATGACACGGGTTTCCCTTGGCTATACCCTAAAAACGTGCAATGCCCTGTTGTTGATCTCCTTGTTAAACATCTCTCTTGAAGTGCGTAGGGTTCTGGAAGCCTCTTTATCTCATTAAATTGAATTTCTCATATTGTAAAAATATCAGAATTAATATTTTGTTGTAACAATCTTGCTGACCTGTAAAGGTCTTTCTGTAATTTGCCATTCGGTTAGGTTGTTTGCCTCGCTGCCAGGGCCACCTCTTGTATACATATGTTATAATTCTTTTGTAATAAGACGTGAAGAGGGAAACAAATATCTCACTGATAAGAGCTCTGCCTTCTCTGTTTTTTGGTGTGTTGCTTTTATTTCTTCTTATCATCTGTCTCTACTGCTCTGTTCTTATTACAGAGCAAGCCTGCAGCAGAACCACATACGTCTCATTGTCGCTCCTTCAATTTTACATGGTATCAGAGCTGGGGCCTTCCTCAGCATAACTTCTTGGCCTTTTTTGCTGTTGTCTTCACTCATGGCTGCAAGGGATGATAACTCGTCACACACCGTTGTTTCAACTCACAACAACAACTCTGAAGGCATGACAAATTTGATCAACCCATTCTTCCTCCATCATTCAGATAATCCAGGTGCTATACTTGTTTCTCAACCTCTTGTTGGTTCAAACTATGCATCATGGAGTCGATCGATGATCATGGCATTAACTGCCAAGAATAAGTTAGAATTTGTAGATGGTTCAATTGTTGAACCAAATCCTAACTCTCCTGACTATGTTCCATGGAAAAGATGCAATACGATGGTACTCTCTTAGATCATCAATGCATTATCTAAAGAAATACTTGATAGTGTTATCTATGCAACTTCTGCTCGTGAAGTCTGGAAGGACCTATGTGAACGATTCACACAAAGTACTGCACCACGTAAGTTCCAGATTAAAACTGCCATGAATATGCATGTTCAAGATGCTCAATCTGTAGCAACATATTTTACCAAACTTAAGTCCTATTGGGACGAACTGAATGCCTATGACCCACCACCTGTTTGTACTTGTGGGGCAATGAAAAAATTCTGCGATCAGCAAGATGAAGAGAAGGTCATTCAATTTCTGATGGGGTTAAATGACTCCTACAATGCCATTCGAGGTCAGATTCTTCTTATTGAACCTTTACCCTCTCTTGGAAAAGTGTACTCATTGATTCTACAAGAAGAAAAACAGAGGGAGGCACGTCTGCTTCCATCCTCTGAGCATATCAGCCTGATGTCTAACACTGGTGGGTCACGCTCATACAAGGGAAAATATCAAAGACGTCCTCAGGTGACATGTACGTACTGCCAAGTTCCTGGACATACTAGAGAATGTTGTTACAAACTGCATGGTTACCCAACGTCAAACAAGAATGCCACATTCCGGTCTGACAAAGGACGTGGTGACAAACCTGCTACAAGTGAAAAAAATTTTGAACATGTGTTTGCTGCACCTGCTTCAACCAATGGTGATCTGATTCCTGCTGCCAATATGTCTGAAACTAGCAAAGAACTGGTTCCTTCTTTTACCATGGAGGAATATATGCAACTTGTCCAACTTCTTAAGGACAAGGGCTCATCATCCCAAGTCAACTTTGCAGGTATGTCAACCTCTTCGAGTGACGTCTGGATCATTGACAGTGGTGCCAGTGATCATATGACGTCCACTATTTCAGTTCTTTCTAACGTCATCAAATTTGAGAAACCATACCCTATTCGCCTGCCTAATAACCAGTTCGTCTATGCAACTCATAAGGGAAGTGTTACCTTGCTTCCTGGCTTATCATTGTCCAATGTGTTGTATGTTCCTAAATTCAGGTTTAATCTTCTGTCAGTTAGTCAGTTACTAAAATCCTCTAACAGTGAACTTATCTTCAATGCTTCTGGTTGCTTCCTGCAGGACCTGACATCCAGGATGATGATTGGAGCCGGTAGCCTGAAAGGTGGACTATATTGCGTAGATATCTCAAACAGCACAACAACTAGTTTGCATCCTAACCTAAGTGGCACCAGGAATCTAAGCTCTACCTGTCCAGATCTTAGAAATTTTGTCTCCACCACAGTGAATTCACCTGGTATGCATCTCGATCTCTGGCACATGAGATTGGGTCATCCATCTGTGACTAGAAATAAGTTGTTTTCTGAATGCTGTCATGAGATAAAGTTCCTGAATGCTTATGTGAGGTGTGTTCAATGGCAAAACAAGCTAGATTGCCTTTTGATGCAAGTGAAATCACTTATTTAAGAGCCTTTGAACTTGTGCACTGTGACATATGGGGACCATATGCACAGGAATCAATGTCAGGTGCTCATTATTTTCTGAGCATAGTGGATGACTTTACTAGATCCACTTGAATATTTTTGATGAGGGACAAATATGAAACAAAGGACAACATAAAACAATTTATTAATTTAGTTGAAAATCAGTTTGATACAACTGTTTTAAAACCAAGGTCAGATAATGGGATGGAGTTCATTTCTCACGAAATGGAACAACTGTTCAAGGAAAAAGGAATAATTCATGAGTTAAGTTGTGCTTATACACCCCAGCAGAACGGTGTAGTCGAAAGAAAACACCGTCACCTCCTGTCGGTTGCACGTGCCTTAAAATTTCAAGCAAACTTGCCAAATAGGTTTTGAGGTGAGTGTGTTATGACAACAACATATTTAATTAATCGAACTCCTTCCCTACTACTTGAAAAAAGAACACCATTTGAAAAACTCTTCAAAAGGAAACCAAATTATTCACACTTAAGGGTTTTTGGTTGCTTATGTTTTGCAACCAATCTAAATCCTAATGACAAGTTTGATAAAAGAGCACGAAAATGTGTCTTCCTTGGTTACCCTTTTGGCAGAAAGGCCTATTTAGTTTATGATTTAGAAAACAGAAAACTCCTCATTAGTAGAGATGTTGTTTTTCATGAAAAAATGTTTCCTTACTCCACATTAAAGGAACTAGCTGAATCTGCCGTTGTGCCTCTTCCCATAAGCGACAGTAATGTTGAAGACTATGAGTTTCAAAATAGAGGTGAACTATCTAATGTGCCAGTTGAGTCGACTCATAAGGCTGCTCATGAATCAGCGAGCTTAGACCAAAATATCTCAATTGACCATGAATGCCCACTGACCTCATATGAGCAAAATCAGCTTGCCCATAATATCCCAAATCCTGGACAAACATATCAATCAAAACCTCGTCACTCATTACGGGTTCGGAAACCTTCAGTGCTGCTTAGAGATTTTTACTGCAATGTATCTACCACAAGGGCTACTAAACAATCATCATCTGGAAAAAGGTCAGCAACAAAATTTCCTTTGTCTTCCGTTGTCTCATTTCAAAATTTCTCTCCTACACATCAAGCATTTTTAGTCAATATTTCTGTTCAACCTGATCCAACATGTTTTGAAGAAGCGAATCAGTTCACTTGTTGGAAAGATGCAATGGCAGCATAAATTAAAGCCTGGGAAGAAAATGGTACATGGACACTTGAACATTGTCCAAAAGGGGTAACACCCATAGGATGCAAATGGGTGTACAAGACTAAGTATAGGGCTGATGGTCAGATCGAGAGGCATAAAGCTCGTTTGGTAGCTAAAGGCTTTGCACAAATTGAAGGTTTGGATTTTCACGAGACATTTGCACCAATAGCTAAAAATGACTACAATTAGATGTTTACTTTCAGTCGCAGTTAAGAGGAATTGGGTATTGCAACAAATGGATGTATGCAACGCCTTTCTTCATGGTGATATTGAAGAAAGAGTGTTTATGACATTGCCTTCTGGATTTGGGGAAGAGGGGGAGACACGCGTGTGCAGATTACAGAAATCCCTATATGGCTTAAGACAAGCCCCACACAACTGGTTCCAAAAGCTCTCAACTACACTAGAAAAGTTTGGCTTCAAGCAGTCAAAAGCTGACTATTCCCTGTTTACATGTTGTAAAGGTGAAATATTTTGTGCTATTGCTGTTTATGTGGATGATTTAGTAATTGCAGGTAGCAATCAGAAGTTTATAGATCAACTAAAGGTCTATCTCAATTCTGTCTTCCATATGAAGGACCTTGGCAACCTAAACTACTTCCTAGGCATTGAGCTGTCTAGAAATAAAGGGGGAATTTATATGTCACAACGAAAGTATTGTTTAGAAATCTTGGAGGAAGCTGGCTGTATAAATGTGAAACCTGCTGAAACACCCATGGAACAACAGAAGTTCATATACCAGAATGATGGAGAACTCTTAAAGAATCCAAGTTGTTATCGTAGGTTAGTTGGTAAACTGATCTACCTAACAATATCAAGACCAGACATTCTATATGCAGTAAATATACTCAGCAGATTTATGCAAAGACCTCGGACAGAACACCTTGCTGCTGCTCTCAGAGTTGTAAGATATCTAAAACAGAACCCAGGTCAAGGTTTGCTACTTTCAACAAAAGTCAATTTTCAGATTAAGGCCTTTTGTGATGCGGATTGGGGTGCTTGCAGAGAAACAAGAAAATCGATCACTGGTTTTTGCATCTTCTTGGGAAACAATTTAGTTTCTTGGAAGACAAAAAAACAACCAACGGTATCTAGATCATCTACGGAGGCAGAATACTGTGCTCTTGCAGATGTTGCATGTGAAGTTTTTTGGTTAAAATCATTGTTATCAGATCTTCAGGTATATATCACAACTCCTATTGAGATTTACTGTGATAACCGTGCAGCTATTCAAATCTCAACCAATCCTGTGTTTCATGAGCGGACGAAACACATAGAGATTGATTGCCACCTTGTTCGAGACTATATCAAATCTGGCCTAATCAGAACATTATACGTTACATCCTCAAACCAAGTTGCAGATATCTTCACCAAGGCATTGGGGAGAAATCAGTTCTCAATTCTTAAGAGCAAACTGGGATTACAAGACTTGTACTCCTCAGTTTGAGGGGGAGTGTTAAACATCTCTCTTGAAGTGCGTAGGGTTCTGAAAGCCTCTTTATCTCATTGAATTGAATTTCTCATATTGTAAAAATATCAGAATTAATATTTTGTTGTAACAATCTTGCTGACCTGTAAAGGTCTTTCTGTAATTTGCCATTCGGTTAGGTTGTTTGCCTCGCTGCCAAGGCCACCTCTTGTATATATATGTTATAATTCTTTTGTAATAAGACGTGAAGAGGGAAACAGATATCTCACTGATCAGAGCTCTACCTTCTCTGTTTTTTGGTGTGTTGCTTTTATTTCTTCTTATCATCTGTCTCTACTGCTCTGTTCTTATTACAGAGGAAGCCTGCAGCAGAACCACATACGTCTCATTGTCGCTCCTTCAATTTTACACTCCTTGTGGCAGGTCCAATCAGCATCGGAGAAGGCATGGAGTTTGAAGTCTTTATGTGAAAAAAACTGTAGTCCGTAAGTTAATTGTCCCTTGAACATGCTGCATAATTTGGGTAGGAGGACAATTCGTATACCGGTGGGTATTGCAGCTGCTATAGCACTATGCCCGCAATTTTTTCAGCTCAAAGATCACCGGTATTGCTTCCGTCGCTATATCCCTTTGCGCTGAAAATGGGCTGCAAATTTCACTGACATAGACGCACAGCAGCAGTGCATTTCATCACCGCTGCAGCCTTCAAAGATTAAAAAGAATAACAATTCATTGAACGCGGTTGAATTCTTTCAAATACAATTGTTGTGCATGCAGTCTGGCTGCAAGTTCATCACATAGAAATTCAAATCCTAAAATATATTCAGTAATAGACTTATCTTGATTGTAGTGGAGCTGTAATTTTCTTGTCAACATGATCTCTCGATCTTGGACTCTTGGGCAGAGGTAGTGGTCAGCGTGTTCCAAACTTGAGCAAAAGTTTGTTGACCAACCATGATTCCAAGCATCTCTTCTGATAAAGATCAGATCAGCCATCTTCTAAGGAATCGATTAGATTTTTCCATGCAGCAAAGTCCGGATTTGGTCAATCTCCTTCAATCGTAGTAGCAGGGACACGTGTAGATCCATCCACAAATCCAAGCAACTCTTGGCTTTCAATGATTCCAAGCACTTGTTTTTTTCCACTACAAGTAATTTTTGTATGTCAGCTTGATGATCATGAAGTTCGCCACATTAACAGAAGAGGGATATGGGTACTTAGCAACTGGAGCTGATGAAGATGCCATGGCAGAACTGTCGAGCAATCAGGAAGAGACGGGTGAGAGCTTTATGGCTCTGATACCATAAAGAATGAAGAATGTTGAAAAAAAGGTAATTTTGAAGTGGTTTAGATTACTCCAATGTCCACTATCTTAACCACTGCTCAATGCTTTGATGATTGGTTTCCTTCTTCAGTACTCATTTTATACAAGAGGCTAAGCAATTCAAATTTGAAGTTGGCGCTGTATTTTTGTCTTTATATGTTATGCCAGTTACAACAGCTTTGTTTCTTGATTTGGATCACAACTATTGCAAATATTTTTTGTATAAACTTTATCCTCAAAAGATCTGCACGATATGCCTTTTGTGAGATCTGGTATTTATTGGAATCATGGGATTTAAGTTATCAGTTCGAGAGCAAGAATCTCAGTCACTGATTGATTCTCGTGTAGGGCTGGAAATTGGGCAGGTCCGATCGGATTCAAAGTTGGGCTCAAGTCGGCCCAGGGCCTATGCCTATGAAACCAGGCTTAGCCTAGCTCGACTCTGTTTCAATAAAGAGTATTTAAAAAAATATAAATTTAATATAAAAACATACATTTATAATGAAAAATATATAAATCTATAATAAATATATATATATATATTTTATATAATAATATATTTTTGGGCCGAGTGGAACCTAGCGCAGCTCGAGATATTGTTTAGCTGGCCTGAGGCCATCTTTTACAGATTGATCAGGCCCCATCTGACCTACGCTAGGTACCAAAAGGCTTGTTGAATACTTGACCGGTGCCCATATTTATTCCCATTGTCAATGGAATAGCCACCATTGGTGAATGTACGCTTAGCAATAGGATGGCGCACTTAGTCACCAATTTTTCTCAAATAATGATGCAGCATGCCAAACAATGTTGGTGCTTAGCAATTTCTTTGTAGTGAGCCTGTGAACACCTAAAATTTTTCACAAGTTCAAATGATCATTTTACTTTACCTTTTATTATGGGACTTTCAAATAGGTTTTTAAAGTCCAAATTTCAAGAATAAATGACCACTTTTGAGCCAAACAAGCACATTTTATACCAGCATTGAACACCTAGAATCAGACCATTTGGGTCGGTGAAGCTGCAAATTACCATTTTTCCTCTACATCCCAACGTCTCAACCTAAAAAGTATGAATTTTTTTACCACAATTTCTAAGGAATTCCCAACATTTGAGCAATTAAGCTATTTCTTAATTTTGCATGACCCGGTCAGAGTCAGCTGGACCAGCGTTATCCAAGTCTAAAGCCAACTTCCCTATAGCTCAAATCAGCTCTCAAAACTTAAAATTGTATTTTTTTAGCTCAACCAAGTCAAAATAAGTTTACCTTAATAGAGAGAAAGTGATGTTGAATCACCCAACCTAAGTTTCAGCCATATACTAACATATAGATTGCTAATGCGTCGTTCTCTCTCATTTTTTCGAGGATTTGAGTTGAATCTGAACTCAACCGAGAATATTGAGCTAAAACCGAACTTGGATCATGTTTATAAAGTATAAATCAAGTTTCCATTAATTCGGTTTGAGTTCTTTCATTTGGGTTTGATTTTAATTCAGTTCAAAGTGTTCTCTCTCTTCTATTTTCAAGGTTTGACTTGAATTTGGGTTCAACTCGAAAGAGTAAGGTAAAACCAAGCTACAACCATGCATATCATGTATAAATCAAGTTTCTTTAGTTCGGTTTGACTTCATTCATCGTGTTTTGAGTTCAATTCAATTTTGAGTGCTTTCTCTCTCATATTTTCAAGGTTTTGAGATGAATTTACACTCAACCCAATAGAATGAGTTGAAACCGGGTTGGGATTACGTTTATCATGTTGGGATTACGTTTATCATGAGTAAATCAATGCTCCCATAGTTTGGTTTGAAGTTCTAGTTCAATTCAATTCAGAACACCGTGGAAATCATTCTTAGTATATAACGGACTCTATAAACTATTGTTGAGCTCATTTTTGCAAAATTAAAGTGAATTTCTCCAATCTTTCAACATGTCCTTACAAGTAAGTAGCTTTTTCAAGTACCCTCTGCTCCACCTATGAAAGTTTCAATGAATATCTGATTTTTATAACCTTCCTTAATTTTTCTTTATAAATGTGTCGCGTATGACTTGGTAAAAATTTGTTTTTGATTTTTAGAGAAATCAGACAAGAGTTATTCAGTAAAATTTTAACGAGAGTCTATGTAGGAACCTGGCCCTAGATTGGTTCAATCAAAACAAGAAAATTAATTAGGAACTCCACAAATGCACATAGGGGCAAAATGGTTATTTTTTTTAGCCATATTCTTCTACATGAGCGTAAGGTATATGTCACATATACTATGTTTCATGATTTTCTTTGATTCTCGAACCTTCGTTTCAACCAATCCACTTATTTGAACTCATTTCAACCTAAAATCACACACAAGGGTATTTTGGTCATTTTCTATTGTGAAACCTAACTTAAGAGCCACGTGAACCTAAGTTAGCTTTTTATATACATTTCATGGATCTGGTAGGCCTGAGCCCAAGCTCAACCTACCCCAGTTTCCCACTAAAACTGATTTTTCCAAAGACAGCTCTATGCTGAGCCTACTTTTGGGCCTAGGTCTGAACCCAATTTTCAAAAATTGAACCTGACACAACTTCAATCCATGTCATGCAGCTTGAAACCACTTAGTCCAGCTCGAGCCAAGTCCATGACGATGCTTTTAAGATCTCCATTTTATATTTCTGATCCAGATCATTTATCCAAGTCTATCTTTCAGATCCAGATCCATTATTTCCATTTCCTAATACCATATCTAGATCTATCTTCTAAGATTTTCCTTGGATCTGGACTTGGATTTGGGTCTCAACATCAAACCCAAATCTAGGATCCACATGTGAGCTTAATGCACATCATATCTAAAAAATGTATAATGATTTTTCCGTTAACGCTTAACGCCAATTCACATGTAAGCACTTGAAACGTGTGGAATTCTTTGATGAGCACTCTAGCACAAACTAAATTGAAATCAATATTATTATGTAGCTGGAACGAACATTTTTTATTTATACCAAGTTTTAGAATAAGTTTTAAAAGTGTGTTTTCTTCTTTTCCATATTCTCATGCCATTCATTCTCTATGTTCGATGTCAGTTCAAGTACTTTATCAAAAAAAGATCAATACTTTTCTATGTACACATGCTTTTTATGAAGTCAAATTTAGAGTCCATACATAATCACCTTAGGTAAAATTGGATTGAAAATATACTTTTAACCTATGGTTTTGAATTTAGAGAAGAGAGAAAGTTAAAAAATTTTGCCCTACATAAATGGAGAGAAAGCAAACCCCCCCCCCCCCCTCTATCCTATAAATAACAGACCTTCCTTTTTGCCTCTTCACAGTAGTCATTCCTAAAAAAGCCTATAAAATTGGTAAAATTTCAACTAGGTACTCAAAAAAAGGTTTATCACCAAAACAAGTTAAAGTTTTTAGAATCTAAGTCTAAGTCTTGGTTCGGCTGCATTAGCACTCAACCTAGAACCAACCAGACTCAATGTGGGGGTCATTGTTGTGGGCTCAGCCAGAGCGCCAGCTTTAGATAATTTACTTTTCGCTCTTCTTTCCTTTCTGATGTGCAATTTAGTTCTTCATGTATGTTTAGTTTAGTTTTCATTTTGTTTTAGCATGTTTTTATTTTAGTTTATTTTTCTTACTTGCTTTGTTAATGTAGTAGTTTATCATGTCTATGTTCTAGATTAGATTTATCTGAATGTGTTTAGGGTAGGCATGGGGGTGAGGTATCCCCCTTTCTTTTTTGTCTTTTTCTTTTAATTTTATGTTTTTGCTTATGTAGTTTTACTTAAGTCATGCATATAGAATATAATTTTTTTTGTGCTTTTTTTAACATGCATTTCACCCATCTTTTAGTATGTACTGAGCCACTTTTCACCTACATCAACATGCAGCCCTTGTCTGAAACCAGATTGGGTCAGGCTAGTAGCATACCCTGTGTATATCATACCAGATATGTGAAAACCTGAATCTAGCTTGGTCCTTATTTAAGAACCATTTCAAAATCATTTTTCCAAAATAGTTTTCAGAAATCAAAATTTTTAAATGATTTTAAAAAACCCTAGGACATGTGGAGATGGAGTCCAAACCTAGCTAAGTTCTCTAAGACTTACCTCAGAATGGCTTCGATTCCTACTACTTATGAAGCTAGTTCCATGGCCTAGGTCTAGTCCAACTTCTTTAAATACTCATTTATATAAAATGAATAAAGTATATATTATCTTTGACATGGTTTGCTTAAGACCAAACACACTTGGTATAGTTAAACTCAAGTAGATTCAAACCCTGTTTAGATAAAATTGAGTCCAGTCACTTTGACCAACTTATCCTTACTTCATTTAGATCTTGGATACCAATTTGAAATATTGGATTCAAATCATAAACATCAAGGTGATCTAAACTTGATTCTTCAGACCAATTTTAGCATACTTAGATTTGGTTATCAAATATTGAGTTATGAATTTTGGATATCATATTTTAGATCTTAAATCTTAGAATTTGGATCAAAACTTTAGAGCTTAGATTTTAAGTTCAGATTTCACATAATAGGGTTTGGATCCTAAATCTTTGACTATGGGTATCAGATTATGTATTTTGGATATCGGATTGTAGACTTCAAACCATATATTATGGATCTTGGATTTCCAATTTTGGATATGGGATCTCAGATTTTGGATTTTGGATCAATTTTTACACCATGAACTTTGGATTATAAATCTTAGATCAATATTCACATGATCAGACTCAAAGACAAGATTTTTGGACCTATTATTTATCAGATTTGGATCTAGTCATTTATAATTTGGATCTTAAGAGATCCAAATCATGAATACAAGATCAAACCTATTGAATTTCTAAGCTTGATTTTGGATCGAAAGATCTGTTGAAATGATATAATATTTGGATTTCTATAACATCTCTAATTTTAAATTTACAACAAGAATCTTATAAGTCTCTCAAATCCTGATTTCAATTTTTTGATTCAGATCTAGGTATTTCTATCAGGTCTATGTTCTACACCAATGTCCCAATAATGGCTAGACTTCAGGTCTATATGGCCCAGTTTTGGCAAGCATCATATTAGATTTAAGATGACGATTTGCACCGATCTATGAAGATTTAGACTTGAACAGATTATGAGTAACTTCTTCTTGTCCATTAGTCCATTTCTGAAATCTACTTAGATATTAATACATGCATGATTTCAAAAAATAGGAGGTGTTTGCTTTCTTATGATTTAAATGACTAATCTAGTCCTTGGTCCAATTACCCTTGGTAAAGACACTAAGAACAGTCAGACCTCGTATTGATAGGTCAGGTCCAGTCTCTCGAAATCCTGCACAAAGAAAACTAAGGTGAGTACAGGTAACAAGTTTCATTTTTACAGTTTGCATGAAAGATTTGATAAAAATTTTATATATAAACAAAGCCCATGTACGTTACCAGTGACAACATCATTTCCGCTTCATGTTTCTCTCAATTAAGCTTGTCTTTGCCAAGGGCATCAACACTAAGAAGGTTTAGGTCTTGTAATGGACAAATATTGAAGTTTTTTCATGATGCTTCTGCATATGATAATATTGAAATATAATGTGGCATTGATTCATTGTCCAAAAACTTTTGAAGTTTCATGACTTAGAAAAAAGCAGTCTAAAACAACAAAGAAGTTCATGGGCATACCTTCGTTGCCCCAAAAACCTTGAGGTATTATCACAAGTGATTTGCATCCTAAGGAAATAGTGTAGTGGACCTAAGTATTTAACAGCAAGGTGGAACCATTACTGGTGAGAATAATATAATCAACATAAAAAAGCAGAACCATTTTCCACAATCATTCTTTTCAAACATGGATGAATTTGTGGCACTAGAAAATAATTCATTTGACAATAAAAACACACTCAACCTTCAAGACCATGGCACAAAAGGCTTGGTGAAGCCCATATAAATCTTTAATTGACAAATGTTAACATGCTGATGATCATCGAAGCCAGAGGTTGTGTCATGACATCTTTATGTAGAAGTCCATGAAGGAGTGCATTTTTCATGTTTTGTCGAATTTATCAACTATACATGAGTGCAACACTTAAGACCATTTGTACTATGAAATGATAAATGACATGAGCAAAAGTCTCATGAAAGTCAAGCCCTTCAACATGAGGAAAACCTTGGGCAACAAAGTCTGGCTTTTAATCACTCAAGGAACCCATCAGCCTTTACTTTCGTTTTGAACACCTGTTTTTTTCTTACAACATTAACACCAGCTAGTCAATCCACAAGTTCCCAAGTATTGTTCACAATATACAGTTTGGATTCATCGTTCATGGGACACTTCCATCCTAGATGAGCCACGGAAGCTTTGTCACCATGTGGGTCCTTAGGAATGTAAGGATCAAAACCATGTTTCAATGCATCTTTGTGATTTGGTTTACGTATACGACTCATACTTCTAGTGGTGATGGTTCTCAAGTTAGTTCTCGATAGTTCAACTGATGCATGAGACAAGGAGTAATAATCTGCTATTGGCTCAAATATAGTAGTTATTTAGTTAGCTCCTTGGCATGCATGATGATGAGGAACCTCTCACCACCAACTTGGGTTTGGTTGGTGTTCCACAAACTCACATGTTTCTTTAACATATGGTAATTCAGCATGTGCAAACAACTTGGGGATATGTGAGTTAAGTGGCTTCATTATGATATTTTGTGATCACTTATGCAAATTAGAAGACCCCTATTGGTTGATAAGTATCATGAGGTTGTGATTGATAACTCATAAAACAATGTGTCATCACTTATGACATGTGTGTGGTCCAAGCTAAAATACTTATCATGATTTCTCATGGATAAATTATCAGCATCAGCGGTATCAAGGGGAGTTTGTTCTTTCTGAATAGTGTTGCTAGTATTTTACATGAGCAAACTAATTCATCAAAAATCACATGCATTTAAATGTAAATTCTACTACTAGAAAGGCACTTATAACCTTTGTGGACCATGTTGTAGCCAATGAAAAAACACATTGTAGCATTTTCAGATCAAACATTTTTTTGTTGTGATCTCTTAGAGAAAGGAAAACAACAACATCCAAGCACCCTCATGGGAGTATTCAATGGTTGTTTCCCATGAAGGTGGAAATATGGAGTTTCAATATTCAAAGCGACGGTTGTAATTTGGTTACCAAGAGAAACATCTATTGAGAAGATGTCCACTACAGTCATTGAGGCAAATGAGAATGATGTTTCATAGCAACATCGAGTTCCAAATACATTTTTGTGCATTCATTTGGATATGCCATTTTTTCTTGCTTGTGGGCATGAAACTAATTACTTTATACCATGATCTCCATGATAATTAAGAAAATATATGTTGGAGAATTCTCCTCTATTGTCTCTTTAAACACCTTAATGTTTTGTGATATTGACACTTCATAAAGTTGTGGAAATGTTGTTAGAACCCTTCACAAAATCCAATTTATATTTGAGAGGACAAAACCAAGTGAATTGTTGCATTTATGAATTAAAAATGACATAAATATTGAACATAGCTTTGGAGATGGTTAGAGATGGTTCCATAAACTTTGATTAACTTTGGCAAACAATTGCTAATGACATTCATCTTTCAAAAAATAAATTGGCCCTATTGGCAACATGAGCTCTCATGAACATTATTTTTATCATCAAAGATTGACATGAAGCGTTATTATTTTTCCAAAAAAGGACAGTCCTAAATTCTGGATTTGTCAAGTGAGCATGCCATGGATAAGGAGTAGATTGTCAAGATCTGTTGGAGAAAAATGTTATAAATCTACTAATCATGGTGTACCAAATCCCTCTCTATTACCTTTCATTATTTACTACCTAGTCTTTTGATCTTTTACATGGCAACCAAAAAAGGTGAAGACAAAATGATATGAAAATTTTCAATTTAGCTAATAATTGGGAGGAGATCAATCCTTTGGCTTTAAAAGCTTTCGAGAATACGTTTTCACTTAAATCATCTTGCAATCATATCCAAAACAATAAATTAACTTCCATAATAGTAGTGGGTTGGGTCAAACCTTCATGGAAATAGGACTACACTCTCAATCCAATGTCCAAATACATTCTTCTTTATTAATGAAAGAAAACATAGATTCTCACAATTTAAATAAAAACAAGCACTCCAACAATGAAGGAAAATACCAAAATGCTACAAAAAATGCTAAATGAAGTCGTTAGGTCTTCAACATGCCAAGAACAATCTCACCTTTTGCAAAACACTAGAAACCATCATTTAAGCTTCATATTGTAATCCTTGGCTTAAGAAAACACTGGGACATTACAAAACTCCAAAAAAGAGTAACATGGATCAAACAAATAAGATTGATGTCCCATGAATGAACACACAGAAGCCGATAATTAACACTACTATACCACTATATACTATCTAAAAAGCAAATAATCTAATCCAATGCTAAAATATCTAATGCAATAAGTTATACACAAATAGGCTTAACCTTTTGTACTATGAAACAAGACCTAGTGTTCCTTGTCAAAATACCTAGATTATCCTTCTTTATGCACCAATCACTAAGATGGAATTGCTTTAGGATTTAAATTCAAGTGATTTAGGGCTTTTGGGAAAAGGTGTTTTTAATATTTTGATAAATATCAAATGTAAGTTTGGCTTTCTATAAATCATCCTATTGGTGGATGACTTTTGTGTCTTTCCATTGTGAGAAAGAGCTCCAACACCCTCACTCCTACCTTTAGAGAGTTTGCTACAACACATGTTTTCTTCAATTAGAACAAGTCATCTCCTCAACTTTCTTTTTTCTAAACACAAAAGATTGTTCAAAATTCCACATGTGCCAAGGTAAGTCTTTTGGTTAAGTGCTAGATTAGGATCAATAAAAGGCACTCCTTGCCAGGAGAAAGTCCAACCTCTCTGAAGGTGGGAAAACACTTATTATTGATCCTAGGAACTCATATTGCATGCATACTAGTAGGTTTTAATTTGTGCATTGCATTAGCATAGGATTGATGTTGTTTTTCTACTTTTGCTTTGATTTCAGAAGTTAAATAGCTTGGAAATTTGTGTTCTTTTTCTAGTTTGTTAGCCATGTCCATCTGGCCAGTTCTAAACTAAACCAGGATAAATATGAGGAATGGAAGTTGAGTGAGCAAAATATGGAGGAGCAAACGAGATCTTTTATTTCCATAAACTGGCTCTTTGGGTGAAACTACTTATATCGGTCTTCGTGTGCAACGAAACGAATTATTCTATCGACCATAATACCATGGCAAATAAACACCCTATGATTGCACACCACACACACACACACACACACACACACACACACACACACACACACATATATATATATATATATATATATATATATATATATATCCAACAGCGAGACAAATGAGTCAACTCTTAATTTTATTTTTTTCCTAAATATTTGATACTTGAAAACGTTAATGAAGAATGGTGAACATAATGAGTATAGTTATTTACCATGATTCTCTTGGTCATTCAACATGAGAACTGATTTACCTAATATAATCTTGGTTGGGAAGGCCTAGCAACGAAGGCTTTCAAAGTAATCAAATAGACTATTAGGCAAGCCAACGGTAGCTCCTCCATATTTTACTCACTCAGCCTGGATTACCCACTCAATCTCGCTAGCTCCTCTTCTATTTTGTGCACTAAATCCATGGATTTTTTGCTTAATCTCTTAAAATTCAACTAGTAAATTTGTTACCATTCTTTATTGATGATCAGTTTGCTGATTTTATTCATCAAAGCTTGCTTGTTTAATGGGCAACACTCAAAGTTAGGGTTTAGGAAAGCTATAGGGTAATGTTTGTATGTATATTAGTGGTTGTTGATATTTTTGTGGCAATTCATATTATTTTGTTAATGTTGGATGTGTCCCAAAGGTTTAAAAATTTGGAATAGAAAAAAAAATTATAATCAATTTATTAGAAAACTATAGTTTTGAGATAGTTTCCCAAGGTTTACATTGGTAACAATCAAATTTTTGTAGTATGATCAACATGAGTAGGTGCCCATCCATTAAGGTTCCTGGTTATTTTCAAGTTTGTTTGAACATAGGTGTTCATTAATTATTTTATTAGTGTTCATGTTTTTGTGTTTAGAGCCATGCTACCTCCTTGTTGCAAACTAGAATTGCCATATTGGTCCGAATCTGGTCAAAAAGCGCATAACATCACTAGTTTCCTATTAGAACTTGTTAGAATTTGTTTTCGGTCAATATTTATGCTATACATTGCTTTAATAATTGATTATATTGATTAAATATGTCTTCAATGACATGTGTTGAAAGATTTATTCATGGTTAACGGGTCTATAGTTAGGTTTTTTTTATTTAGTTTCTAGGTTTGTTTTGTCCCACCTATTACATTATTAAGTGTCTAGCTTAGTTTAGGTAATCTTGCTTTGATCTTGTTTTAACATAGTTGTTTGATTGATTTTATGTTTGAATTTTAGTCATAGTAAGCATTTACCTGGTCTTTGGGTTGTCTAAAACCTACATTTGGTTAAAACTATAGCTGGGAAACTGGTAAATAGGGCTTAAGATTTTGGAGACCTAAACCCTAACTATCGAATTAGGAATGGACCTTAGACTTGATCGTTATAGTGTACTTTCATGTCTAACTTTTTAACTACTTTCTATTTGTCTCATCATTTATTAATCATTTCATATTAGTTTTTGCTTAAGGTCTATATTTACTTTTCATTCTATATTTTGGTCTCAAAAAGGAAATCGTAGAGTTTTATTGCACTTGAAGTTGATTTAGTGTTAGATTTAAGTATGTCAAGTTTTAGAGTTTTAGCCTTTTAGGGTTGTTCTATTTGGGTATCTTTTAGAATTTCATTTAGTGTTTTAGGTTTATTTTGTAGTCTATTGGCATTTTCGATGGGGTTTGTGTACTAGGCATAGCTTCTAAGTTGCATTCAATTCTAGATTAGGTCATCCTAAATTTTTTTCATTTTGTTTGCCTTGTCTTTCAGGTTGTTAGCGATTGCATGGGAGGCATTTGAAGAAATTTGAGGGTGGAAGAATTTGGGGATGATGAAGCCTATTGACAATATCATCTGACTGTCACTAGTTCCTCCAAATTCTAGTTAATAAACTTAGTTTTTGCTTTTCTTTGTATGGAAACAATGTTAGTGCATAGAGTGTGATTTTTATTAAAAAGTAAGCAGAATTTTTTTAATTTCTTTTTTAAAGAAATAGAACTTGACTTCTTTTGAGTATGTTCCTTGTCTTTCTAAGCCAAAACCACGTGAACCCTTCTAGAAAACATGTCTCTAGTGAGGCTCTCATTAGCTCAACTAACAAAATCTAAATCTAATGACCTAATCTCTTAAAATCTACGAGAGATAACATTGAACTAAATTCCTAAATTACCCCATATGCCTTGCATCTTCCAAGGGAGGATGCTAAACATACTCTAACGTAAATTACATCACATGAATCATAAACAAAAAAGAACCCACATCTAATGTAATGATCTACATTAAAGAATTCAATTGCTAATCATTCAAGCACATGTAAAACAACATTTACTTTCCAATTTGGACACTGGGAGACTGGCAACTATCAAAGTATATATATAACAATGTTGTAAAGTGCGTTGATGTGAAGTGATGTGCCAAGTCAACGAAGCGACACATAGCACAGTGATGTGTAAGTATGAGGACAAAAAAAATCAAGTATATTTTACCCACAAAATAATGTTAAAAGTGAAAAATAACAATCAAAATGACATGTAAGAAAAAAATGGACTGAAATTGAAACTCTTGGAAATTAAAGGCTGTTTAGAAATTTTTAAAAAAGACGTGGACCATCAAAACCATTTTTTTAAAAGGATTTTGATTCCTTTTTAAAAAAATTTGTAAACTCAAGAGGTAGACTTCAAAATAATTGTAAACCATTAAACATCATGTGACACTTTTTTTCTTCGTTTTTTTTTTCTACCTCTTCTCTCTCTTCTCTCCACCCTTCTCTTTCTCTATTCAATGTCTTCATCGTGACACAATTTTGGTGATCGGTAATGCCACTGTAGCTGAAGATGAATCGATTGGTGGTGTCGTTGAAGGGCCAGAGGAGAAAAACCAATGCTCGAGGAGGTGGGTTTCTCTTTTTTTTTTTTTTTGCATTGTTTTACTTTTTTTTTTTGTTAACAAAAAATGGTCATTGACCATCATCACCTTTGTCGGCCATTGTTGGCTATCGTTTTTCACTTTCATTCGCTCTCTTGCCTCTATCTCTTTTTCTCCCTCTCTAAGCCTCGACAAAGAAAAATAGAGGCAGTGGATGAGGGATTTAGGGTTACTTGAGATAGATGGTGGCAAAAAGATGGAAGAACAAGGATAGGTTTCCAATAATGGGCATGGGGAACGTTAGAGAGACGAACAATGAGGGGAGAGAGAGAAAGAGAGAGAATGAGTGAAAAATGGAGATTGTGGATGCACATGCATTAGACAGGCATTGGGCACTGGCTTGATGTGTGTGCATCAAGCCATGATGCACACACATTAGGGTAAAAATGCATCACCCATGAACTTCACGGCATTTGGCTGGGTGGTGCGTCTGACACTAATATATAACCTTAATCAGAAGCAAAACAAATCCTAAGACACCTTAAACCTGTGAGCATAAGCAACTCAAAATTATTGACATGAAATGACTCAAAAAAGTAGAAGACAGCTAAGGCACTAAACAAGACTTGAAACTACTCTAAATACTTCTACATGCCCCTAACGAATGCCATACTTATCCTTGCATGATGAAGGAAATTACAGGGCAATTTTGCAGCATGGATATCTTGTAAATGTTCTATGAATCTACTCTTCATGAAACAATAGTTCTAGTCCGATGAACCTGCCCCAATTTTTTGGGCAAATTCATGGGGCACTCACAAAGTCTTTTGCTGCCAAACGACCTCTACATATACAAGCTATGAATGCATATGTCTCTGCTTCCTAGAGCAGCTGATCATCCTAAATGCAAATCAAATTGTCATTAAATTTACAACAAAAGCAGCTCTAATATAGTAGCTGAATCCTAACATGAAGTGCATGTCAAGAATGATTCAGCATAATACAAAATTGAAGGATTCATAGATGATCAATCCATACATCATGTTAACTACATTCATCTCCCGAAAGGAGCTGATCTTGATCTTGATATTTCATTATCGAAACATCAATTCCAGCACTAAAATAAGATATTAGATATGAAAATAAACAAAAATAAGATATTAAATGATAGGAGGCAGCAGTACCAGAGGGAGACAAAAAAAGAAGGAAAGTGGTTATGGCAAGGGGTGCAAGAGTTGTGGCTTAGAGGAAAGAGAATGGCTGAACACACGAAGACACCCCCATGCATATGAGAAAAGTGGAATTACATTAGAGGTTGACTATATATTTAGGTATATTTCCAACAAATTAAACTACATACCAAAAAAAAACTATTTTTGAAAGGATCAAAACATCTATAAAGTTGCAGAAGAACTCTAGGCGCTACCTTGTGAGATAGTTTTGGAATTGTTAACTTTCTCGAATGTGGGATTTCATGTCATGTGTGGATTTGGTCTAAATCTCATCCAAGATCCAATTGAAATCCATTTTGTTTAGGTCTGGATCCGGATTTTCCTACTAAATCTCCTTAATGTAGAAAATTGCCAACTAAATTCTTCTATTTAACTACAAAAGCTAAGAACTGTAAGCTAAAGCTTCTCATCCACACATACTAGAAAAACATTGCTGAAATATTTAAAAGCATGGATTAAGGTATGAAATATGGCACATATCATGCATTATGAAATATGACAAAGATAATTCTAATTGGCTTTGAAAGCACACTACTACGTCAACTCTTTGTCGCTCTTCCACTTCACTAAGTACTTCTTTGGCTCACCTATCTAATTGACTTTATGAAATTGAATCCACTCTATCCTTTATTCAATCTCCAAATCTGCCAAAAAGGCTCTATGCACAATTGGTGCACATTGAGTAATTCTTTCTAGATCTTATTAATTTGCATAAAATAGCTTGATGATGCAGATGTGAAGCACCCCATGCACTTTGAGCTCAATGAAAGGTCCAACATGTAGGACAAGTTGATACTGTCTTGATGATGGTGGAAGGTCCCTCTTACTCTTTGATCAATAAGTTGTGGTGGCCACAAAAAATAATTGTGCAGTAACTTGTCCATACTATGACTAGACTCACTCTTCTCAAGGTTACAACAAAATTGAGCTACATCTAGAAGCTTCAGCCGATTACTTTGGTTGGCACTAACCTAATGTCTGAGGTACAACTCTAGAAGTTCATTGATATGCTTTTATTTTTAATTTCATATATGGATGGAAGCTGGTCATAACAAATCCAAAAAGCAATAGCCTAAAAATTTCATGTCATAACTTACCAACGAATAAAGCATGTGACCACTCAAAATGTCTCTCAAACACTTCCCATTTAATGTACTTGATGAACAACTGCACTATCTTCTATACGAGGTATTCCCTGGACACTGGGTTGAAGGTAAAATACCTCAAGAAGTGGTCCATCACCACAAAAATAAAGCTGAAACCATTTGTGTTTCACAATTTTATAATGAATGTATCAACATAATTCCCTATATATAGTTGTTCTAGAACTAAGAATGGGTGTCTGGGTACATGATGGACTTTAGCTACTTAGTCCAGGTCTGGCCAGGCCTGGGCCATACAAATGCCCTCAAGCAGGTCAGACAACTTCTCAGGTTGGGCCCAATTTGGAGGGTGGCTATAATATGTGTGTGTGAAGTTGAGTTAGGCTGGCCCGTGCCAGAGGCATAGGGCCTGAACCAACCTTATGCCCAGCCCTATCAAGAACAAGTACTGATCAAGGTGACAAGCAATCTTTGGCTTAAGCAACTAACAGAGAAATAATATGTACCTTTCAAGATTGTCCATCATAAGTAGCTAGTTTATCCTTGCTTAAGCAATACAATGGGTCCACTTCTAACAGAGATGTTCTGCAACTAAGTACTGAGACACCCTTTGGATAGCCCTTGACAAAGTATGCTCCATAGAGGTAGAAAAATATGCACTCTCTTAGTTATGAGGAGGTCATCCATCAAGCAGAATTTTCAAGTCATCATTGCTTCAGGCCACTAAATGATGTGTTCATCCAATGAATCCTACATGGTTCTGTCCTAGATGTACTAAGAAATTGCCTTCTCTACTAGTTAGCTTTGCCTTTCAGCTCAAGGCATTAGCTACGACTTTAGTCTTCCTAACCTCCAACATGAAGTTGAACTTGGCTAAAGTTGCCTATGAACGAGCATGTTGGGCATCAACTTCTCCTATGTTTGGCAGTAGGTTCTGGAAACATTGTATATCTTAACAACAAACTAGGCATGTATTAGTTAAGTGGCCAACTATTAGGGACTTGGTCTATAGTGGGTCATGCTTGGGTTGCCGAAAGTGACCACGCCTAGCCCCACAAAATTGATCCAGTGGTCAGGTTGGGCTGCATAGAAAGTGTCATATATATAGTACTAGACCTGCTTTAGGTGTTAGAAAACTCTCTCTCTCTCTCTCTCTCTCTCTCTCTCTCTCTGCCCTCCCTCCCCATCCCTCTCCCACGTCTGAGACCTTAGCAATCACTCCTGTGTGTGTGTGTGTGTGTGTATAATGGAAATGGTCAATGCAAAGAAGGGCAAGGGCTACTTTGTCAGCCTCTTTCCTTTTTCTCATATGCAAGCATGCTATTGAAGCAACCCATATCCATGTATGCATTGGCAAGAAGGGGCTGCTTTGAGTATCCTTCTTGTTGGCTTGGGCTAGGCTTGGGTTGTGAAGTTGGCCCCAGCTAGTCCAGCTTGGTCTCTTAAAGGGTTGAGGCATCGACTGCCAACAAGGCCTTCAAGCCTACCCAATGGCTGTGTTGCATCTCACGTTGGTTGGATCTTGCTCAATACCATACTTACTAGTTGATAGTATGGTTCATAGATGGATGATAGTTGGAGTCGACAATAACTATCTTAGGTTTACCTCATTTGAGATCTCGGATATTGTTGCTTACTCCTACGCTACATGGCACCTCTCTTCCTCTAGTTTGTGCTTTCCATAGGCAATCAAGTGCCCTTACTACATAATTACACCACAAATACCATAGTCTAAGGCACTTTTAATCTATCAAATGTCTCTTTGCAACTCTCCATCTATCTCCAAACATCGTTATTCTTCAGCAAGTCAGTCAAGGAGATCTGAAAATCAATGAATACCATTTGGTGAATCATTAATAATAGTTCAAATGTCCTAAGAATGACTCAATTTTAGTATTTTATTGGTGGGGAAATTCTTCAATCACCTTTAACATCTCTTCCTTCATGTGCACTCCGCTCTGACTAACAACATAGCCAACATAGCTAATTGTCCCCTAATTGAAGAGACATTCTCTCATTCCATATAGAGAACATTATCCTTCACCATGTTAAGTACCATATATAATGTCTGTGTGTTCCTCGTTGTTGTTATAATAAATCATGATTTTCTCAATGTTCACCTCCAGGAACTTTTCCAAACATGGCTATAAAATCTTGTTAATTAACATGGAGAATGTAATTAACATATTTGTTAGGCCAAACAACACCATGAATAACTCACATGTTTGAGAAGCAATATTTGAGTACAAAGCAATATGTGTTAGGTCTATTGACAGATGAGAAGGTCTCAACAAAGCCTACTCTAAGGAGTTGAGTAAAACCTCTAGCAACAACAAAAGACTTGAGGTGATCTAAGGACATATTGGCGTTAAGCTTGGTTCTAAAAACCTATTTATCATCCAAAATAATTAAATGTGGTTATTTTTCAACTGAGGCTCAAATTTGAGTAGCATAAAGGGTGTCTTCATCAAATATTGCTTTGTACCAGCCAGGGTTCTTAAGGGTTGTATATGTGATTTATGTTATAAGGGATATCAAAAGGGTGGCTAAAGTGTATTTGGGATCGAGGTTGACAAATCTGGATTTGGAATAGATGTTCATGGGATAAAAATTTGAGAAAGGTTCAAAGAAAAAATGAGTTGGTAAAGCAGACTAGCTCATTCAGCTCAACATAGTAAGCATCATTTTCAGAGGCATTATCAATCATATCAAGCTGAATTAGCTGATCGTTACTGGTCTAAGAAAAAATTATGAAATACATGAGTGCTCATTAATTAATTTCATAGAAACTAAAATGTTATGGTAATCAATAGTTCATCATGTTTCGTAAACCAACTAAGATCAGCATAGTTCGCTTCACTTGCTACATGTTGCAACCACCTTGGAAAGGGAATATGGTTTATTAAAAAATCAACATGCATGTGCCTATGATTTCTAACAATTGTTATGTTAAGGCATATGTAGCCTTAGTAGTTCTTACACAAGGCAAAGCTTGTGGTTCGAGTTTCTTCAAAGTGCTCCCTTGAATGAGGAAAATACTAAACTCCAAAAATGAGCAAATACTTATAATCAAGCTACCCAATTAAATTCTTTTCCATATATGCTGGTATTATGCTAAAAACCTTTGTTGGGAGCCTGATTCAACATTCAAATTGGCATAAGAAATCTTTCAACCAAGTATTTGGTGGTACTTAGCCTTCAATAAACATAAACAACACCCAGCAAGAAATACTTCGACAATGTACTTAACTCACCCATTTTTGTCAGAGACTTTTCAGTAATGATAAACTATGATGATTTTTATTTCTCCAATGTCTTTTTAGAGGAAAGTGGTAACAGATTCTCCACAGATATCGGTTTTTGCAAAGTTTTTATTTTGTGTCTAAAATGATACACAAGCTGGTGATAAATATTAAATGAAAATTTTGACTTAAAATTGAGGGTAAAGAGCCAAGCGTACCAGGTACATTAATAGTATCATTTAACCCTGGAAATGGTAATGAGAGATTGTCCTCATAAATCACAATGCACATCCTCGAAAGTGGTAAGAAAAGGCATTTTTTTCTAACTACCCGTGGTAGATGCAGAACAGAAACGCCAATCCTAGAAAAAGTTATACAAATAAATTTGCTTTTGTTAAGGAAAACAATACTTCCATTCCCATGTAAACCACTCATTTCTGCCATGTTGTTCGATGGACATTTTGAGATCAATTGGATGGATAATCCTGGAGGGAGGTAGCTACATGATGTGAGAACGTAAAGATCGCCCTTCCTATATGCCATTACCATTATACAATTAATTCTTCTATCCTTTATCACAGCCTAATTTTGATAAAATTTGAAATATAAGTCTGAACACAAAGTCAATTGGCTAATTGATAGAAGCATGCTCTTTATTTCAGACTACATAAACCCCTTTTTAGTTGGAAATGGCCATTTTCAATGTTAAGTTGGGCAGTATAAGCATACATGTATGATTAACTTTACTCCACCATCAAACGTATTCAAGGCCATATATAAGGTAAAAGATTTTGTAAAATAACTAAATTGGCAATAATATGAGAGGTCATCAATGTTGAGGAACCAAGCATTCTCCTAATTTCTGGCAATCTGGATGGTAGTCAAAGTTTAAGGGGTATCATTGGCTTTGTACGAGTGGCTGAAATGATGGCAGCATTTTAATATTTTGTAGCTAGTTTTGGAACAGAGTTACAATATGTGTATCTGTTTGTTAGCGTTTTGCTGACCTTGATTTTGAGTAGTTGATCCAAAGGATGGTCAATTTCTATCGAGGGACATGAGCATGCCTGGTTTGAGAGAATATGCATTCTCAAACAAATGCTCAATTTGATAAACTCCATCTTAATTGTAGTTGACATGGACATAGTTGAGAATTAAAGGCCATATAATAGTGGCTATCACCAAACTTTGGAAGTTCTTGAATGTTTCATGAGATTGAAGTCAAGCAACCAATTGTTTGTACTAGAATGGTGGCTTTTTCATGCTGGTAACCAAAGTTTCACAACTGCTACAAAAGCTATTAAAGGGAATACCATATCTTTGTTAACAAGGGGAGTTACCCCGAAGAGGCAAAAGCCACTTACCCTTTCCCTCTGCCTTTAAGATCCAGGCTGCTTTGGGACTTGGGTGCGGAGCAATAGACTCATCAACTAGAGTGATGTACTTCTACTGTTTGTAGTCCAAAGGAGTAGCTCTCATAAGAATCGAATTGAAGCATGAGCTTTCACCGGTCTGCCAGTTTGTCCAACTACACTATGCCCCTTGGGCCTATCATAGTTATCAACAGGTTTACTAATAAACAAGTTTATCACAGTAAGCTTTATAACTTGCCACGTATTCACCACTGTATTGAATGTGTTTCTTAATAGCTTGCAGCTTTTGCAACAAGAAACACTGACATTCTTGTGAGTCTCACAAAGCCCTCCTCAAGAGTAGACCAAGTTTGAGAAGCAGTTTCAATGCCAATAACAACGCCTAATGCATATTCTAAAAGTATAGTAGTAGTGGGAATCTGATTGATGCACGAAAAAGATGGGGATTGACAAATTGAATGTTGTTACTATTGGTGACATACTTATCTATAACAAAAACAGATATTGGCAAATCCTTTAATGTTTCATCCTGCATGCGCAAGAATTTGGGTGTTAGCCTGTTTAATATCTCCACCTATTCCATCCACAAAAGAGGTTTTCAAAGAAGTTTTGGGTGGTAAGTATATGCTACAAGCACAGGGATTTTGCAGCAATTGATTTCTAGTTACCAAAAAACCACTTCCTGCTTTCCATTTGCTTTCTCAATGGAACATTGCTTTCTAAATTTATTGCTTGCCTTCTAAATTTAATAAATCCTAAGAATTAAAAAATACAAAATCATAAAAAAATACAAAAAACACTTATAATATGTGTTTTATTCACATTTTTATTTCTGGCATTTTTTAAAAAAAGACGCTTCTTTTTAACGTTTAATACAGCTGAGACATTTTTGGCATATTATACACGTCTTTTTGAAAAAAGACGCGTCTTGACTACTAGAATGGTGGCTTTTTCATGTTGGTGACCAAAGTTTCACAACTGCTACAAAAGCTATTAAAGGGAATACCATATCTTTGTTACCTACAGGGATTAAAACATAATAACGTTGCTCAACATATATTGCATTCGTAATCACTTTCTCGCTTTATACATGCATGAGAAAGGTATTCACAAATTTCTCCATTACTTTTTCAGAATTTATTGAAAATTATTGAAAATCATTTTAACTCTTGCAAGATAAGACCTAGATAGAAAATTAATAGTGACATGCTAGTTGCATTGTCCACTGGAGCATAAGTTTGTCTGACCTAAAAGTATGTTTCATTCTCTTTGCTATTGATTGTCCTTCATAGGAGAAGATGAAAATGTCATATCAATAAAAGGCTATAAATTGGTGAAACAAAATACAAAAAAATTGTTCATTGATACCTTAGAAATAGTCTTCCATGTTACACTCTAAGCCATCAATTAATTAGAGAGATTAGGCAACATAAACGATAGACAATCGACAACATGAAATACAACAAAGGACACTGGTAAGCTTAGAAGCAAGAAATATTTTTTGTTGACGTGGCAAAGTTGCAGGTGGAATATATAGAAGCTGCAGTGGCTCTAACAGCGAACTCATCATCCACATTGTCTCTTTCCTTAGATCTGTATTTGTAATAACAGCTGGTTTAGTTAAAACTACATAGTCGCAATCAAATTTAGGGACAAAAGGGGTAGAGATAAAAAATAAAATAAAATAAAATAAAAAACCAAAAATTAGCTTCCATGTTATAAATGAAATGCTCAATGTGGCAAATGCACTATGAGTATGTTCTTTTCACTGTTCTCAGAACAATCAGAACAGGCTGCTTGAACAGGCAGAACACAGTGTCCTCCTTTCAAGTAAGAAGCATAACTCAAGGAACAGCAATGGCATTCCTCAGGTAACTTTGTCCATTCTCTGGCATTCCACCCCTAACTATGTAACAGGAGAAGGCTGAACCTGGAACATAATGACAGTATGTCCTGCACTTCCATATCCAACTTTTGACAACCATTTCAATGAAACGGAACTGCAGCATTCTGTTCCAGTGCCAGAACAAACCAGACATACTCTGTATGGTACTAATGAAATTGATGGAACTTGCACAGTAAAAACCTATTTGCCACCAAAAGGACTTCAGCCCTATCCTGGTACGGATAATGTTTGCTGCTATCATTTCTTTCAGAAGCTTAACATAAATAAATCTTAATTTCATCTCATGAAATTACCTGGAAGAATTCTCTGACAAACTATCCAACTTTTTCGTGTTCATTCCATGCAAACCACGATCACAGCGTGCTTGCATTTCTTTCACCTGTCTTAGCCAGCTCTCCTGAACCAATAGCGAGGTGTTTCAAATTTTTAGAATTTAATGTAATTTGATGAAATTATGATTCCTACACTGTTGAAGGAAGATAAGTTTAACATAAACTGTGAGACAGAACAGTAGAGGGAGCAATGACAAATTATTTTGGTATTATAAAAGTGGAAGAGGAAATGGCAGCTTTTACTCAAATAATGAAAGCAACAAGTTAAACATACTAATTTGACTTACAAGCTGTTTTCCCTCTTGTTGCAATGCTGCATCCATCTGATCAAAAAGAGACCTCCATCTTATCAGATGATTGTCACCTGCTGACAGCCCACCGCACTGCTCATTCTCTTGGTTAGGGTTGAATTCCTTCAACATAATTAAAGGCAATTCATTTTGTATGATGGTTTGAATTCTCTTCTTGCTACGCCGCAATGCTGGAAGAGAATGACCATAAGAAAATCAGTCAATTTTTTTTTGCTTTGACAAGGAGATCATAAGAAGATAGGTTAAAATAATTCTGCATAAAAAAAGACCAACTTTGAAACTTAAATGACAATGACAAAGGGTGGTTTCATACGTATAAAGCATAAATCTATGTTTAGTTAGATTGAGTTATTGACTGTTCTGATGCAGAAGTACCACAGTTTATATTAGAAAACTTTGAGGGTCATGACCCAAGACATCATAATGTGTGTGACTGAGAGGTGATACCTGCAAGTCGCCCCTTAATGTCCTCATAGAGAAGTTCCAACCATTGATGGGCCACAAGAGCAGCTGAAGGAAAAAAAAAAAAGTTCATATAATTGGTGATTGTCCTAATTAATTTTGACAATTTTAAGAAGATTCACAGAAAACTGACTCGAGTACAAGCATAAGCAAAAACTTTCTTTTTCACTTTTATCTATTTGCATAGATTTGAATAAGAGAGGGCTAAAAGAAAGCCTGATAGCATGCATTTGACCAAGCATAAAGCTTATATTCAGGCTCTTACATCAAGGTCTTCCCAAGCTTGGAGGCTTCAAGCAATGGATAAACTTAAATTAACTAGCAAACAACACAGAAAACCTCCATCATCTCAAAATCTATCATTCTAAGCTGCTTGAAGTAATAAAATGAAAGTAAAATATTCTGCATGAAAAGATAAACCTTTTATGGAAAGGCCAATAAGGCTGTCTTGCTTTGTAGTGATCTCCTCCGTACTTAGCAAGCTTGGATTCTTGGAAGTGATTAGCCCCCTTGGCAGCATCAATGAGAGTTCATCCTTCCCAACTTCTAAACTAAGTTGTGAAATGAGAAGAGCTTCGGTATGGGTTATCGGATCTGTTGTCTCTTGTTGAATGGTTTTATTACTTTTTGACCAAAAACAGGAAGAGATATCGCTGGAAGCTTTTGGCTGATTTTTTGGGAGGAACTTTGGAGGTGTATGTTCATCAGAACCAAGTAAAGTTGCTGAACTGTCAGACAAACTGGCACCATCAGCGTCTGGATTAGGTATTACTTCTCGTTCGTTTTCTTTTTCATTGATCTCTTGACTTTCTGATGATGATTGATTGGGCACTCCCTTTTGAGTTTGAGAATTATCAAGTTTCTCGGATTTCACCAAAGCCTCAATAATGGACTGAACCTGTTTACTATTTCTGACATGATTAATTATTCCAGGATTTAATGCTGTGAGCAATCCACTTGGAGCTGCAATCCTTGTGAATCTGTTAACCTGTTCTCTCTTTGCAAGTTCTATATTTTTCTTTAGCAAGTCCCTTTTCATCCTCTTTGACTGTGGTGGTCTTGACATATGTACCTTTTTACGTAAAGGTGCATGAAGTTCTGATGAAAGAAAACCATTTTGCTTCATTGCCTTCCACACTCTCAAGGAGTTAGTATCCTCTAATGGCCCTGTGCTGCTCCCACACTCAGATGCTTTGTCATCTGTATCCAAGCCCTTCTTAGTCTTGACATAGTTCCATGTTCCCACAAGGTCTAGTTGATCCCGATTTCTTCTTGAAACCATTTTATGCTGAGAATTTCCACTCATCAAGTTAATGTTATTAGTGACACCCTCTTGAAAGTCGACAGGGGGACCCAAAGTCAGATCTACATTAAGGAACTTCGAGGATTTAATGCATTGTTCACCAGTCCCTAGTAAGCATTGTTTGGAGTCTGGCTCACTGCTGACCTTTTCAGGTGCTGTTTCTGCAGAAACTGAGGCCATATTACCTTTGCTTTCTTGAGCAAGTGGTCTCCCTGCATGAGTCAAACTTGCACAAGCAGCCTCTCCCAAAAGTGACAGAGCATTTCGTCCTGGTGTTATTTCTTGGACTTTCACCTCAGCTCCAGGAGAACAGGAAAGATGAATACTTGAATCAGCATTCTCATGCTGAATTGGTTCTCCATCATCATGGCTGCCACTGCAATGACTTGGTGTATCTGGAGCCGACACACTTGCTTTCTGTCTTTCCTTATTAGTGCAACAATTGACAGTTGTTCCTTTAAATTCCAGGGACTCGTGATCCTTTCGTGTTCTACCTGCAGTTACACAGAGAAATTTATGCAAAGTGTAAGTTTAATAAATTATCCATTGCCAAATCATTATGGTTAGTATTCTTCAAAAAAGTAAATGGCAATAATCCCTTAGAAAACCATGTCATAGACTCTGTAATTGAAACATGCTCTCTCAAAATGTATTCCATGGAATAGTATCACAGAAACGGGAGTCAAGTCAAAAAAACACAATGAAATTTACATGTCCTTCGAGCACGTTTGTCAGAAAAGTTTTGTGTGCACATGTGCACATACATACGTATCAACATATGCAACCCACATAGCAAAGTTCACAGATCCCATGATTAAGGGCTTATTTGCCTTGGCAGATGTAAGCAATTTCTCAACCTGTAATCGTTGCCAGGGTCACACCTACGACCAACAAGCACAGGCATAAAAGGACTTTCACAGGAAGTACTGAAAAAATAAAGAATACATGTTATTTTAGGGTTTTCTGTCAATCATGATTTTTTGCATCTGGACAAGGAACTAAAGAATATCCATGCCCTAAGGATATGCTTGTCAAGGTCGACCTTGTAGGAACATGCTTCAGATAAGGATTTCTCTGAATGTTATGATTGAATATTTCCTTTAATGATTAAGTAGCACAATGTCAGGTGTAAGTCCAACACACACACTTACTGAATACCATTTGCTATCATACTGAAATCTTGAGCTCTCATTCAAGTACTTGTAAACAGCGGAGTTAAGCCTGTTTTTATTTGTAGGATATCCTTTAGAGTGGCTTGGTGCACATCTTTGCAGGACAAATCTTTATGTAAAAGAAAAATTCAAATTAAGTTACATGAAGATTAAAAAAAGGGCCAATGCCTGAAAGAAACTGCATTTTCATGTTCAGGTAGAAGTCATAGGAAAATGGGATGAATGATTAAATAAATCTAACATCAAATCTCTAGAACAAAACACAAATTATTGAATGAAGAAAGAATGATGCATGTATTCCACTGGAAAAAGGAAGTCCACAGTATAATAGATGTGGTGGGTGAATGTCAAAAGAATAGGGAAGTCATACTTTCTAAGTTGCATATGGAATCCAAATCTTTCAGCTTAATTCTTTTTCTTGTAAAAACTGATCCACTGGCCAATAAGTCGTTGCGATTCTCCGGCATTTCCTGATGAAAACACACAGACCATGAAGCCATTATTAGAAACCACTAGAGAAGAGTAAGCAAATGAAATTTAAGAGCTGAAGAACAGTGAAAAGATTAGGAGATCACAGGATGATGCAATAAAATTAAAATATTAAATAGAAATTGGTAAAAAACCTGCTTTCTTTTACCAGGTGGTCAACAAGAGTTTCAGAAAAGAGTATCTGATGTCAAATGCATCAAGTGAGTGAAAGAGAGAAAATCATGTAATAAATTTGTTTGTTGATGTTTCCTTATCCACATAACATAAGTTGCTAAACCTCCCATGAATATGTTTTCTCATCTAAAATCTTGCACACTTTTTAACGTAAATACACAAACCTTTGTCACCTAAGTAACATGGGTACGGCTAGGAGGGCCCCGTACCCTACCGGTACGGGTACGGTACCGGTACGGGGTTGGGAATGGCGGGAAATTATAAAAAATAAAAAAAATCAGAAAAAATCTAAAAAAATTCCAAAAAATCAGAAAAAACTAGTAAAAATCAGAAAAATTCAAGAAAAATGTATTTAAAGGAACACCCTTAGCATTTTGTTATTGTTTAGAATTTTTTGATATATATATATATATATATATATATATATATATGTCCGTTTGTACGGCCGTACCCACGTTTTTTGAAAATGGTCCGTACCCGTACCCCCACCCGTACCTATGTGACATAGTTTGTCACATAGGATAAACACACAAATTCATTGTTTATATTCATAAAAAATATGTTACTGAATAAAAAATACTAAAAATTCACCCAAAAGATACACAAAAAAAAAAAAACCCAAGAAATACAAAAATTTAAGGCAGCTGTAACAGAGATACGAAAACTTCTAAGATGTAGAAGTACCTGTGTCGACACGATCTGACATGGGTGCCATCATGGACATGGCATGGACATGGTAATTTCAATGTTTGTACGTTTCTTGGTATATTTTAATTTTTTTTTACATTTTGGTATGTTTTAGTATTTTTTCCTTAATGTATATTTCTGTGAGTATAAACAAAGAATTAATGTGTTTATTAACTTTATTTACTTATAATTTTTTTATAATATATATATATATATATATATATATATATATATATATATATATATATATATATATATTTCTTACACCAACATCCCTACCAGCACCATGTTGGCACCCACACCCATGTGACGAATTTATCGCCGAAGATGGCCACCTCTCTGGGAGCAATAAGCACCTAGTAGCAGTAACTTCAATGCTACCTCTATTAGTGTGATCTCAGATCCATGGATTTAAGGTTGAACTACCATGGATTTTAAATCCATGCTATTAAGATCCTCAGATTGTGTTTGCTTCACCATGGATCTGAGTGATCTAAGATCCCTAGGTTCTCAGATGCATGGATTTAAGACGGAGCCTATCAAATGCAACCTTAAGATCAGTCAACTTCATGATCTTACAATCAGCATCTGCATGAGTAGCCATCTTTTCCCATAGCATAACTTAGACGCTCAAAGCCACCATTTTTATAATTTTATCTGGTAGAATTACAGTTCTGTACAAACACTTCAGTCTGATTTTCAGGACTTGGTCAACATTAAATGAGCCAGACATAAGTGTGAGTTATATGCAACTCACACTGACTTCATAGATCCCTTCAGTGTGATCTGCCTGACAGAGCTTGCACATTGGGGGATGTTGGCTATAAAATCCAGGACAACTCAGTAATTCAGATGTTCTTATATGAAATTTAAAATCCTTTCAAATACTTCAAATACTCATGAACAATTCTTTCAAATACTCAGCACTTTTGTGATAAAACAAACTTTCTTATGAGATTGTAAGAGTAAACTATTAATTTAATGTTTTTTTTATTTTATCACTTTTTTTAATATAAAATTTGCCGTGTCCGCATATCCGAAAATTTTGAAAATTGCCGTGTCCGCCGCACCAGTGTGACATAGGGAACCAGAAACACTGTAGTTCAGATGAGAAGGCCCAACCAATGTGGACAAAGGTAGCCATGAACCAGAAGCGCAGGAGTTTACAAAAAAGAAAAACCGTTCAAATAAAAATGACTAAAATTTGTACGGTATACTGAAGATGCAAGTGCGTTTTTCTTTTCCTATGAAGATATATAAGTGGTTATATACCCGGAAAAAGAAGAAGCAATATATAAACGAAACCGAATCATAAGCACACCATTGAAGAAACAAAAATCCAAACGTATAACCACACCATAAAATAAAGCAATTAAGAGGAAACTAAAGATGCAACTAATGAGTTCGGAAATCTAAATGTATACTACGAACGACTGCAACATCTGCAACAAAACGCCCATTTCCCACTGATATGCTCAAGCACCTATGGTGGACAAAAAAGCAAAGACTTTTGAGCCGAGACGAAGGAAGCAATAAAGCACATTACAGCTACTTGGGTGCATTTAGCACCAAGAATATCTGGAAACAGGATAACCACCTATCTCATAATTTCACCAGATCACGCACGTCCAAGGTAACAAAGTCAGTGGTAAGTCATTCTTCCCTGAATTTCTAGCCCTTATCGTCTTCCTCGTTTTCTTCTTTGGACTCAACTTTTCACGAGTCTCATACGGGCTTGTCCAAAAGTAGATAAAGAAAGATGGAAAATCCCAACATATAATTCAGATGTTCTTATACGAAATTTAAAAAGAAGAGGAACAAATTCATCCAGATCCTTCTTGCCAATAAGAAATCAATATGTCTCATCCGAAAATCATCTTCCCCTAGACCAAATCATTACCGGCTTCTCCAATCCCCACAAAGAAGCCTGAGAAACGGCGAAAAGAGGAGGCCTCCAAAAGTCCCATACTCCTAGTAGGGAAGAAAAGTAGAGAGGGAAAGAGAGAGTACCGGTCCTTTCCTTCGTCCGAGGCCCTATCTTTGAGACAGATGGCGATGGAGGTCCGAATTTTATCGTATTGTCTCCGAAAAGACGATGAAGATGGAGGTCAAGATCGAGGGAGATGGCGAGAGTGAGAGAGGGGAAGAAGCGAGGAACAAGGACTGGGCTATAATTCAAATTTCGAAAAAAGTAAGAGCGCGCCTTTAAGTGGGGCAGGCAGCCGCTTCCAGTTTCCACGTTCGGCGACCGGGAAATGCGTGTGCTGAAGGCAGCCTATACTTTAATACTTTAGCAGCTAATCCTCCAATTACGCAAGGCGTTTAGAGATTTGGTTCGAATTCAGCCTTGGCGAATTTGGATTCTGAATCCGCCCAATCTTTTAACAAAGAAATTTAGTTCTGACTAGCATAAGATTCGACATTAATTATATAGAATGGTTGGGGCTTTACTGGATTTCATGCTCGATTCAAACTACGGTCCGAAGGGCATATCGAACTCAAATCCCACTCGGGATCCAAAATCTTGCTTCTCTTACTAGACCCATATTTGTATATTTCAACCCATTGACAAACCTAATTATGTATGCCTTAACCAGCATTTTGAGGTAATCTCACTGAAGAACTCAAAAAGTCTAAAGTTAATGAAATGAAAAAACAAACATGATTTTGTAAGTGCAAATCAAGGATCCAAAATCTTGCTTCTCTTACCAGACCCATATTTGTATATTTCAACCCATTGACAAACCTAATTATGTATGCTTTAACCAGCATTTTGAGGTAATCTCACTGAAGAACTCAAAAAGTCTAAAAGTTAATGAAATGAAAAAACAAACATGATTTTGTAAGTGCAAATCAAGTTATATGCCTTCACAAGACTCATATCTGATTCCTGGTTCTTGACTTGTATCTTTGAGCATGAATGTGAACATCATTAGCCTATCCTAAAAGTCATGTTAGTTATCATCCTTACGCTTTAGTTTTGGCCTTTTCCGCCATCACCATGAATAGCACTTCAGCGCCAAGTCAAGGAACTAAGTCAATCTACTGGTGGCAACATCTCTACAAATTCGACATGTTGTCAGCTTGAGTGGCACACTGTTGATGCCTGTTGGATCAATTTCCTTAATTTCTACGCCTCTATACTACAATTAGTGAGGTGTGATACTCGAACTGAATGGTTTATCGTAGAACCACATAGGGCATGAAGCAGTTTTGGACCTTGGGTGCATAGGCAAGGAGGGAGGGCTTCAGCCTCTCACTCGGGTGTGAGATTCCCTTCCACTCACACAAAAAAAGAAAAAAAAATCGCATCTACGAACTTAGAGATTAATCCTAAAAGTCCCTTTCATCTTTATCATTCAAACAATCCAAGACAAGTTCTTGCCTTTGATACTCTTTTCAGCAATAACGATTATTCCTAGGGAATCAGCCTTTACTGCAACGTAAACGAGAATTTTGAAGGTTCATTGTCACATATTGCCAAGATATATAATCTCTTCACGTCGGCCTTTTGGAAGGAGTTTAATGTTTGAATACCCTTGCCTTCTTGTTCATTGTGGAGCTGCAAAAGTGCTCTCTAGTTATTAACAACAAGAATGACTCATCCAATATTTCAGGGATTGATTGAATACTGTTGGAGTTTGCAATTAAGTCCTTATAGTGGATCATTTAGCGACAATAGATAAGGCCTATAACATATCTTTGTCTCATCCTCCATGGAAGATAATGTAGCAACCCTTGCAGGAAAGAATCTTTCCATTTTACATCTGAAACCAACACGATTCTAGATTCTTGGAAAGCAATAAAGGTTAACGCAAGCGTGATAACAGTAGGGAAAGTTGACATACAACTTGGTTTCCTTCAAAAAAATTTTGTTACTTCCACCAGTGCTACCAATACTCAGCCGAAGTGAGAAAACTGAAACAGTGCCATCATATCATATTGCTCCACACCTTATCATGAAACAATGCTACCAATTTTGTTTATAATTCCATAAGTAAATCCGATCTATGAAGGCAAGTGTCAATTGAGGCTGGCATCAGAATCTAGCAGCAAAAGAAGATAAAGAAAAACTCGATATTTTGATATGTTTTATTTTTTCCTTGCTAATTTTATCATTTCCACATTTTTTAATTTGTTGTTGTTGTTCCATTATCTCAACCATGAGTTGTAACACATTGTACATACCATGTCGAAGATATATACAAAAAAACTCTGATGATAAATTTAATGCATCCCAAAGTAATTTTCCCTAGCTTCAAGTAATTGTGTTTCCCCTTAATGGTATAAGTGCCATAATGGCTCTAGTCAAATGTGAGATCTATCATTTCATCACCTAAGTGACTCATCATCATCGACTTCTCCAACAATGCCATTGTCTTATGTCAATCATGTCAAGAGAATTAGTTATAGTAAACTAGAATTGGTCATGATATCTCCAAACCTATTTTTCTTTGTTGATAGAATGGAATCAGCTCCCAACCACACCACAACAGCTCGGAAAGCTTGGGAGGAACGTGAACGAAGTTATGGATCACAGTCTCTCATTCACATAATGCATCTTAAGAAAGATTTTAACTTCATCGAGAAATGGGACATGCCCATGAATATTTATTTCGATAAAATTATTTTTCTAATTCTTCTCAAAACATTGGACATATGGGCCCTAATAATGAACTCTTCAAATATCCGTTGACAAACTATTTGGAGAGTATGAAAGCTTGATTACTACTGTCAACTCAGGTACCAATGCTTCTACCTCTTCTTTTCCAAACCTATGTAATGATTTGTTTGTCAATCAAAAAAGGTGTTTGGATATGCTAAAGTCCAAAACAACTAATGTTTCTAGATTGGCACAAGTGGCATTTTCAGTATTTAGAGGTAGCGGTCTGGTTAAACCTCATTTTGTGGACACAAATGTGGTCAAGGATGAGACACCAAAATGAAAGTAGTCAAGGGTTGAACCAAAATCAAAACCATGTTCAACAACCTCCTATTACATGTCAATATTATGGCAAGAAAGATCAGTCTGTAAAAGCACATTGGGATAGTTCCCAAGCCTTGTCGGCCATGAATGTGCAAGAGGAGCATGATTGGTAGTACTCATGCACAACCACTGCCAACAATATTACTAACTCAGGCCAACAAATGGAAAATAACGTTGCTTGTCATAGTATGGATACTATTCATGTTGGAAATGGTTGTCTTTTGCCTATTGTTTGTGTTGGTGATTATGTTCTGTGATCTGGCAATTCATCTTTTATTTTGAAAAATACTCTTCATGTGCCCAGAATTTCTAATAAGCTTTTCTCAATTGAAAAATTCACATTCACAATTATTGTATTTTTGAATTTTCGTCGATGGCCTTATGATCAAATGATCAAGGACTAGCAAACAGATTGGGCTCACTTACAAGGAAAGAATACTCTAGCCTTGCTCTATCCAATTAGAGCACAACCTATGATGACCCTAATTGTTGTGGGACAAGTGGTGACTTGTTCAAGTTGGCGCCGACATTCAGGGCATACAAGCAGGAAAAAAATCACTCTATGTTCTAAAAATTTGATTTTAATAAAGGGGAAGTGGATATCTTGATCTTTGATATGTAAGCATGATCAAACCATTGTCAAGCAGTGAAGGCATGTGAACTACCTTTTGTAGAGACTATTGATGAAATGGACATGTCTGTGAAGATGAGAATTCATGTCTCTCAACCTTTTGAGTTATTACATAGTGATGTATGGGGTCATTCTCCGGTCGTAGGTAGAAGTGGTTATTGATATAATCAAATTTAGTTGGATTTTTCTTATGAGAAATAAAACAAATGTTGATGATGATTTACTCTTTGAATCTGTTGTTGAAAAGCAACTTGCAAAGTCAATCTTCCAATTTGGTAGCAATGAAATATTCAATATGAACAATTTTGAATAAATTTTCAAATTTCATGGAATTTATACATCATTATTCAAGTCCTTATAAACCCAAACAGAATGGGTTGCAGTACAAACATCCTCACATACTACAAACTACTCTCACTTTGCATCATGATGCAGATCATGGAAGCGAGTTTTGGGTCAAGGCCTTTCAAATTGTTACATTTGTCATTAACTGGCTACCATCGTCCAAGTGTCAAATTTTATTTCATCATATGAATATATACTTGGTTGAGTTCCTGATTATTTGATAATTAGGTCCTTTGGAGATATATGTTATCCCTTGTTAACACCATATAATCAGCATTAATTATAAGCTTAGAGCAACATTATGTTTTTGTTGGTTATGGCATCCATCATGAATGTTATCTATGTCCAGATCCTCAAGCATGATGGGGTCATGTGTCACAACATGTGAAGCGTAATGAAAATGCAAGAATACAATCATCAGTCTAGCAAAAGTATTCTGATCTCAACCTTAACCATTAGGGGTTTATGTCCTATACATCTTATAAATGCTCTAACCTAAAATAGTGTCCTCTCAATTGAACCCTTTTCACCAATCACTAATCTGTTATACCTGGAACCAAATCTGCCCAACTCTAAAAAGACTCAGAACCAAATCAAAGCTTTCAAGAGGCATCACCAAGTCTAATCAATCATATATCAAGCCTAGAATAGCTTCAAGGTGATCCATTTTTAGAAAGCCAATCATTAACGATCCTATGCACCCCATGGTTACCTAGTCTGTGACTCAGTCTTTAAAACCAAAGGTCTTTTGCTGCCAAAACTATGGCCAATAACTTGATGAATGAACTTGGTTCTTATAGTAAAAACACCCTAACAAGAAATAAATCTCAAGTTTAAAGCCTTGCATGATTGTCAAACAAGGTGTTTGGTTAGGGCTGGGCAGTCGGGCCAGACTGATTCAAAGTCGGATCCAGGCTGGCCCGGGCCCCATCTTGACAGTGTTGGCCCATGCCCAATCATCATGGACTGGGCCCCGTCCGACCCAGCCCGGTCCGGCCTGATTCAATTTTAATTAAAAAAAATAAATATTTTATATTATATTATATATATATATAATTTATGTTTTAAAAGTTAATAATAATATTTTTATCAAGCCTGAACTAGGGGCCTGAAAGCCCTTGTGTCCAACCTTACATTTGGCACCACCACAAGAACACTATTCAAAATGGTTATATATAGTGAAGAAAATGCAAATGTGAACCTATTTATCACTTTAAAGTTCAACTAGTAGTGAAATGATATCTCCAAGAAGCCAACATCAATTGCTCAAAGCCTTTCAACCCCATCTTAAACTTACAACAGTACAGGCTCTCATAGCCTTAGCCAGTCAGTACGGTTGGCCATTAAGGCACTTAGACTTCAATAATGCAATTCTCAATGGAATTTTGACTAAGGACGTTTATATGAGAGAACTAGGGGGATGTAAATATTAAAGGCATCCAGACTATGGATACAAGCATGAAAGCCACTTATGGGTTCAAACGTGCTCCAAGGGTGAGGTGGCCGCGATTCAGTGAATGCTTAGTCACCCATGGATTTTCTATCTCACATTCAAACATGTCACCACTTAAACAAGGTAAGGATTAGATTTATCTCCTTGTACAGATCGATTATATCATCTGATGCAATTGGGCTGCATTTCTCCTTCCATTAATACTAAGAAAGAATACAAATAATTGAGAAAAAATGAAAAAAATATATAAATAACAACAGAAAGAAAATAACAGGCTTCAGCTAGGCATCAAACTCTCTTGCTTAATCAGCAGAGAGATAACATCCATAGAATGATACTCTTTAACAACATTGAGTAAGATCCTCCTATCACTTTGGTGCCTCCCAATGAACAACAGGCATCCACTAAGATTGCTAAGATTGGAACTCAGCAAGTAACTGTTTGTGCAAAGGGAAATAGAAACATTTCCAGAAGAAACCCCTTTAAGCAATGAATCCATAAAGCTAAGCAACCCTAAAAAATTGCCTCGCTGCATCACAAAATTGTGTTTCTGAACAGGGGAGTTGTTAAACCAGAGCACCGAAGCTACTTTGTGGATCCTCATGCCTTGGGTGGAAATCACTTCCAATGTCGAACCGTTCCTAGGCTTGCACAACCAGCTCGGGCTGAACACTTTGGTAAGAAGCTATAATTTAATTGCCTTTTTATTTGAAGCACCCCAATCTTGATTAAGAAAAACCTCATAGTAGGTAGCCCAGATTTCCTTTTAAGCAAATACTATTGGTTTAAACAATAGTATTTAATGTAATTTGATGTAATTTGATGAAATTATGATTCCTACACTGTTGAAGGAAGATAAGTTTAACATAAACTGTGAGACAGAACAGTAGAGGGAGCAATGACAAATTATTTTGGTATTATAAAAGTGGAAGAGGAAATGGCAGCTTTTACTCAAATAATGAAAGCAACAAGTTAAACATACTAATTTGACTTACAAGCTGTTTTCCCTCTTGTTGCAATGCTGCATCCCAATAGTATTTGCTTAAAAGGAAATCTGGGCTACCTACTATGAGGTTTTACTTGATCTCTAGAACACCACAGTTTCCATACTGTGATGTTAAAACATGCAACCACCACCATCTCAGCTAGTTGCATGAAAATCGTCTCCTCCACCACCAGTTCCATGTTGCAAAGAAATCTATCATAGGGCAACAAGTGGCCTGAAACTATGAACCAATGTGCATCTAGATGTCTCTAGCATATGAGGACGACAAAAGAACATGCAACTGATCTTCATTGGCATTGCCACATAGTTTGTAAACAGAAGAAATAGCATATCCCACTCACTACAACTTGGCTTCAGTGAAGGCATTAGTAACTGCACACCAATGAAAACCAATTGGCTTTAGGGAGGGAATTTTTAATCCATAATCTGCTTTGCCACTTGAATTTTGGCCCTTTGACCCTTACATGATTCCAGACCTGGTTCCTAAACTTCAATTGATTATGGTTTTCTTTAAAACTAAGGAAATCTTCACCTTGTGGAAGACTAAAATGCATATAGTCTTCAATACATTGAATATGCCTCCATTGACAAAACTCACCCTGATGGAGTGAACATTTTCCTGACCGTTCTATGTAGTAAAACCTCAACCTCACCATACATATCCATAGGAATCTGTTTTAAAAGAACATTTTCCCTCCAAAGATCAGTTCAAAACTTGGTACGCCCACCATTTTTAACTGTCCAAGCGACCGATTTGGAAACAGACACATAACCTATATTTTCAGTTTTGTCCCTTAAAAAGTGCAACAACTTGATTTTGATCTTTTAGTAAAAGGATGACATATCTAGATAAAATTTAAATGACAATTCAAGTAACATTGTTATAAGCTTTATTGAAAAACCTTGTTTGAGGTTTGGTTCAACTATTTCAGTGATTTGATGGTTACTCTCTTGTCTTGTTATTATGGTTCATACATGAATTCACTAAGAACATAAAATGTATATGTGATGTCCAAACTAAATCAGGATATAAGCTGGCCTTATACCAATGATAGGTTCCACCATTTTTCAACAAACTTCTTCTTTATGGGAACATCACTTGGTTTAATGCCCATGAGGCAAATTTGCTTCAATATTGATTTAAAGTATACTTTTTGGGTTATTGAAATATTTTTTCTTAAACTAAGCTGCTTCTATTCTATTCGCACCCCACCCCATTCTCGAAGGGTGTGAATTGCGAAACAGCAAAATGCTTTTAAAATTAGGGTTTTGAGGAAAATCTTCAAGAGAAAGGGATCCGCCCGTCGGTACGAGGTCCAACCATTCATGCCGCCTTTAACAAGGGTAATTAGACCAATGACTAAGAATCATTTGGATCATGTACGAGTTATTGATGCAAATACTATATGCTTGTGCATTGAGGTTTTGGATTCAAGAACCAAAATTCATTTTTGAATGAATGAATTTGAAGATTTGAGGGTTTTCAAGTGGGTTAAAGAACTTTTGTTTTTGTGCCACAATTCTTGAGGATTTTGAAGATTGAAATTGAGTTCTTTGTTGTAAACTCTAGATGACTCATGAGTTGAAATTATGATCAACTTTTGGAAAATAGCTAAGTTTCCTTAGCAAAGAAAATTGATTTTGAAATCTTCTTTTGTCAAATCATATAATTTGTAGAATTCATCCTTTTGAGGGAACATAGGTTCCAAATTGTCCGAAAACATGTTGTTTTCCAAACACACTTTGGCCAGAAGTTTATGAATGCATTGTTTGTGTTTTCTTTTGAAGTTAAGTGAAGTTTATAAGTTCTCATCGCAATATGACTTGGCCACTTTTTGCAACTCAAATTTGAATCACTTAACGTCTTGAGAATGTGCATGTGGTGCTATTGATTTTGAGTGAAGGTGAATGCATGAAACGAGAAGGGAAACTATATGGATCATTCATTCTTCTCTCTCTCATAATCCCTCATGATTCATTCATATGAAACATACATTCTTCACTCTCTCATAATCTCTCAAAGTCCATTCATTGTAATTACATATCATACAATCTATGCATATAGATTGATTTTAATTAAAATGTAGGACTTTCTCTATATGTGCTTATTATATGATTAAACACAAGAATTAGAGATATAGTCCATAAGCTTGAGACTTGACATAAAATTATCAAAATGATGAAAAATATACAAATGATGCCAAAATCAATCTTTGAAATAGATGGGAGACGTGGATGACATCCACTTTTGTTTTAAAATAGCTAAAAAAAATCAGACCTTTTGTTGATTTAGATAGTTGAAAATTGTGGTCATTGATTCCAATAAAGGCTTGTTTCTTAGATAGAAACGATAAGCCTTTCAAATCTATTCAAATTTCAGATTTTGTACTAATGAAATCGTTAACTTCTTTGGATGATTCTAGGATCATTGGCATTTCAAATTATATGAACTTTGACATTCTTAAACCAATTCCTATAAAATATGGTCTGATTTCAACACCTAACATACATCGTATGTATGGATTTCTGAAATCAAGCAAATTTTAAAATGATCTCATAGCTTTATACTATGGAACTCAATAAAAATGATCCATTTTCTTAAAAACCAGTTTGAAAACATGTCCCAACCTGATTTGAAGAGAAGAATGCAGTTTTTATCAAGAGATTGGACACATATATGCATATATATAACAATGTATACATATATGTACCTTACTCTTCAAAATGAAATTTTATAAAGGGACTGCATGACTCATGAATCATAATGCTTCATGGATGGGTTCTTTTACGTAGGAAGATGGAAAACTTGTTTCAAATCTCCCCTACTACCCTTGATCAATTAAATAAACCATGAAACAAAATAACTTTAAATAGAAAGAGATAAATGAATGCGCAAGCTAATTCATCATTAGTTTCACCATGCAAAGGCAGATTACATTCATGAAAATACATCCATCCTTAATAGGCTTTTTTTTCATCATACATATATTGCAGCAAGATCACTTTCTCATTGTGGGATTCTCTCATGGTGGGGAGTTTTAAATGGTTTTAAGCTGGTTGTTTTGAAAGTGACGTGGCCTTGGGGCCCTTTTCAAAATTTGATACATGGGTTCATCTTTGAGAAAAACCAACGTATGCATGCATTATGCATTAACATGTACATTTAATCATAGGTTTCTCCAAGCTGAACATCATTTCCAGCCATGAAACAAATGAAATAAACCCTCCCACGAATTGCTGGAATTAAAATAAACCAACAAAAAGCTAAAGTCTATAAGTAATGACTTAAAATCACCTACCTTGCGGTCGGTTTTGATGTTTGTCCTTCTTCTTCACTTGTTTTCTAAATCGAGCAATCCTAAGCAAGAATCCAACCGTGGATTCAAGCTTAGCAAAGCTAGAATAAAAAATAACTTGCTTGCTAGAATTTGGAGTGGTAAAGAGAGCTTCTAACCACGAAAATCCTAAGTAAGGGTCCACTTAAGCACCCGAACTTAGCAAAATCAATGGGGAGAATAGAAGAAAATGAGGAAGAAAATGGAAGAAAGGGGGAATAGGGCTTGGACGAATCTCTCCTCTCTTCCTTGCTCCAAAATTCGTCCCCCCCCCCCCCCCTTTGTGGCCAAGGGGAGGTTTATATAGAGGAGGAGGTGGGTTCAACCACCTCCTTAACTCACCTTGAGAACTTGCTTAAGACCTTGGGGACTTGTAAAATGAGTTAAATAGGCTTTAAAGGATCTAATTGACCATTTCTTAGCCCATTTTCACAAGCTAGGTGGGCTGGACTAGGTTGGGTCAACATTGTTCAGACCTGGCTGACCAACTTTGACCAAAATTTTGGATGAAAATGTCCTTGCACAGGGTTTTGCCTTATTTTAGGCTGTTTATTTATTTTTTTTTGTTTGAAATTGAGCTTGTTAGGATAAAACCTAGTTACTAAACTCCAAATGCCATTGAATTATGATAATTCAATTTAAATTTGAATAAAATTTGAAAATTCTATCAAATTTGGATCGAAAAGGGTATTTTCGTCCATAATTTGATTGAAAATGGATTTCAACTGAATCAAACTTTCGTTTGAAAAATTGAATTTTAATTTGGTATTTGATTTATGCATTTGACAAATCCAAATGTTTATTTGCATTTCATAAGCAAATTTAGGCTCTGTAATCTCAATTGGACCACAGAATGGCAAAATTGTCCAGATTGGTCAATTTCGACCAATTGACCAAAGTCAGAGCTCATTTGCAAGTAGTTTGACTTTGTTTGAGGTAATCTGATAAATTTGGGTTAAGAAAGCTCTTAACTGAGCTGAATTGTACTTTGACTGAGTTTAGTCAAAGTGGACTTGGTTCGGTCAAAGTCTATTTTCATCCATTGATTGGATCGTGAGACAGACCTACCCTTTTGACTGTGCTGAGCTCATGTTGACTGAGCCTAGCTGGAATTCGCACCACATTTGGGTGCACCCGGGTCAAACCTACTTGGATTAAGTAGGTTAGGTGAGTTTGACCAGCCTAGTTATTGCTTTTTGGAATTCGACTCATCTTTAAAGAGGACCTAGTTAAAGAAGAGAGAGTGGCGTAAATGTCTCTCTTTTCCTAGGTTTCTCATTCATTTCATCTTGAAAATGACTTTTCTTCAATTAATTTGAGAGAAAATATTTATTTTTTTTTTAAGTGAAAGGGGGTGAGGTCCCTGGGGGGCTCTCGACCACACGGGCTATGTGGGTCCCACGTAGCATTCTAGACTCAATTCTTGGATCTAAGTCAAAATTTGAATTTTGCAATTGGATTTTGATTTCAAATGACATTTGTAATTTGATTTGGATGTCAAATGACCTTTGTAATTAGATTGGATGTCAAATGACATTTGTAATTGAATTTGCTTAATAGCAAAGATTTATGCACCAAATTTTTGCAAATTGAAATTGAAGAATCCATTTTTCAGAATGTGTTGAACCATCCTCACTGGAGGGAAAATGCTAGGCATAGACCTGAAATAAGAAGATTTTTCTCCATCTCATTGGAGACTTTGTAGAGGAATTAATGTTGGTTGACAAATTTTTGCAATTGTGAAAGCTTTTGCACTTGATGCTTGGAGAACTTAGCTCTTGATGCCTTCTAGACCATCGACAAGTGCCTTAGGAATGTATGCAATAGAGCCATCTATTTCGCATCTTCTGATGAATTTTGAAAAACAAATCCTTACCTATATCATATCCCGGTCATCATGTTGTCGGACTATTTCTAGGACATTAGTCCAACATATAACCTTACAACTGGACCACCCAATTGGACTGAGAAGTCCCCCCATTTGTACCGAAAAGGACGGTCATCCCAGTATATCGATGGGTGAACAAGGAGAATTGGAGAACCCAAATCCAGAAAACCCTTGGAGGAGTTTATGCCTGTATCGTAAATTTGGTATATATGCATACCTTAAATTTTGGATAAATCGAAAACGATTCACCCATTTATTCTCCATAGGTTCCAAGACCAATTTTCAAAACAATGCATATAGGCAAGAGTCCTAGGGAATACATTGTCAATTTTTTTTTGTTAATTGCTTGTTTGGATGCATATGATGTTTTACTTTGCCTCTAAGTCCATATCCAAACCCAATGTCAAAACTCTTCCCAAGTCTCTATTGGGTCAAAGTCTAATACCTTCTCATGTCTAGATGGACTCAGAAAGCATTTTCCCATATGACCACATCCTATTCGAAAGGTCGATCTGGACTTCGCATCATCCCAAGTGGAGTCTACCTACCTCATTGGTATCTTTCATGGTACCCAACTTTTCGGTGTATGTTTCCGGACCACTTAGAAGATTGTGGTCTCAAAGAATCAATCAGCCTTGCCATGCAACATATCAATGGCAGTTTAGTCCATGCAGTTGCTGAAAGATGGAACCCAAGGACCAACACATTCTGGTTTCCATGGGGTGAAATGACAATCACTCTTGATGAGTTCTCCAGCATTATGGGTTTGCCGGAACCAAAAGGTGACCCAAGAGGACCAATTGAAGACCAGTTCCTTGCAAACCAAAGTCAAGTCAAAACTCTAGAAGTGATTCGTAAACTCACAGGGAAACGGAGTTGACCTTTCCTAGAGAAAGATGGACATCAATATCTTCAACTACAAGAACTTGGTGAAACATATTCTCAATTTGTCAACCCTACGTCACTATCTAGAAGTGTTGCAGACAAGTACAAAAACTCCATGGTGACTTGTACCGCGGGTCTTATCTTCTTCAACAATGAAGAACACGTAATGGATTTCCGCACACACGCCTCTTCAGAAAATGGGGGCATGTCCAAGTCCGTCAAATATCCGTAGCAATGGCAGCCTTGGCATTCCTTTACAGAGGACTGACCAAATTTTCAATTGGGGACACAGACTCGATGTGTCTTTGCACTGCAAGCTTGGTTCTACAAACACGTAGGGTCACAATCATGTCATTTTCAGAATACCGACGGCTAGTTATACAGTATGGAGCACTATCGTAGGAAGATGGAGGAAGTGGATGATTCTATCATCATTTGGAACTTCTTTGATCGAGAAGTCATCAAGTCAAGATACACCTACAACCCAGTCAAAGGAAGTCTTCTATTGGGGCCATTCTTCATAGTCGAATGCCATCGAGAGCGTTGCCTCAGACAATTGTCACTGCGTTAGAGGAAAGCATATCCAATTGAGTCAGAAGTAGCCATCGTAGAGTGTGAACTGGATACTGAAGAGTGGTCTGGGATATACACCTATGCCCAACAACGTTGGGAATCATTTGCTCATTTGTATCTTGTCCTTGGTCCAGGAATGGGTCCTGAATATGTAAAATGGTGGGATAAAGTCCGCCCATCTATCTTTCTGTCCTAGATTATCATGTCTAGTTCATTGTTGTTAAGCCAAAATTTGTCAAGTCTTGTCAAGTTGTGTTGAACTTTGTCAAGTTTTGTCATTCTCATCTTTCTTTCAATATGCAATCAAAATTTGTCATCTCTCATCAATTCAAATCATGACACTTTCAATTTTTCTTCTTGCAAGGTAAACATCCGCTTTATGGTCGAAACCAGAAGCCAACAAAGGAGAAGGATTGAAATGGAGCTAGAGCAAACTTTTATGGGAGACAAGGAAGAAGAATCATCCTCAGAAACACCACCCAGGATAGAAACAAATGATCCAGCGTTTGAAGAATACAAGAGATTCCGAAAATACATGATCATGTTCAACGAAGAACAAGCCCAGGCAGAAAAGGCCAAAAAGAAAGGAAAGAAAACAAAGAAATATTTATCAAGTAGTTTCGACTCTTTTGAAGACACTACAATAGAATCCAGTAGTGAAGAAGAACCAAAAACTCTCAAGAAAAAGAATAAGGGAGAATCCTGGAAAACCAAAATTCAAGAAGTTGAATGCAGGTCAACTCAAAGGCAAGAATAAAATAAATTTCACCTGCGAAGATTTCTACGAAAGCTTCGAAAATGACAAGCATATAAAAAACTTGCCTAAGAAATTTATCAAATTTGATGACCATGGAAACCCAAAGGCACATTTGGCCATGTTCTTTGTTGAATGCTACAAATTCCGTTACAATCACAGGGCCCTCTTTCGATGTTTCCCAAGAAGCCTAGAAGGAATCGCAGCGCAATGGTATCAGGAACACATCAACCCAGTCGAATTGAAAAATTTTGACAAGTTAATCAACCTTTTCATTGAAAGGTTCATTCAAAACGTCGAAAGCACCAACGATCACCACACTTTGTTATCTGAAACAGAGGCCAGATGAAAAGGTGAGGGATTTTATTCAAAGATGGAGGTCTTCTTGCAACAAGATGAGGGACTCAATCTCTCAATCACATGCATTGGGACTGATCGTGAACAATTTGACACAACCATTGAGGAGCCTCATTTCCAATGCTCTGATCAAGTCTTTCATCGATCTCACCGAGAGGGCAGAATGCATTGAAGCAGGAATTGAAAATGAAGCTTTTGATGCTGTCATCCCGGTAAAGTTTAGGGAAGATACAAAGAAGAATAGCAGGAGTCAAAATGTTCCAGCCAACATCGTAGCCAATGTCGCTACCTTCAAGAAAGAGAAGTCAGAATATCCCAAGAATAAAGGGGTAATGGACAGAGCTAGTGGCAGTAGCAGTGACACTAAAAATAAACATCCTGAATGGGGGTATGATAGGAAATTCACCCCATTACAACAGAGTTATGAAGAGGTCATGCACATGTTGATCGAAAGAGGTACTCTGTTTCTCCCGAAAGTCTCCACCCCCCCACCGATGATGGGAAAAAACAAAGAGCAATTTTGCAAATTTCATCATGCTCCAGGACACGATACAGAAGATTGCCTTGTACTTAAAAATATTGTGCAAGATGCAGTTGACAAAGAAATCATCAAAGAGGTCAGTGAACAAGACATTCTGAAGAACTCTTTTCCTAAACATGGGAAATGAACAGTTTCGATGGTCAAATTTTCAACAAATCATCCAATTATGGTGAAAAACAAAAAAGATACAACATCCCTAGATTTCTTTGGATTACTTCTCAAACATGATAAAGGATCCATCAATGCACAAACCGAACTGGTTAAACAAGATAGTCTGACAGAAATTGATCAGAAGTCGTAAGTATGGGACCTTGAACCCTTGGGATCCATCTTCAAGGAATTAGACCCCTTACCTGAAGTCAAGAAGGAAGGATTTAGCCCCAACAGGGGGAATGAATGGGCTTTTGAACTATGTGAAAATGGTCCAATCACATTCTCTGATAAAGATCTACCGATTGGAGGTGCATCACATAATGATGTCTTGCACATAGTAGTAGAAACGAGGGGCACCAGAGTCTCCCACGTTTTAATTGATGGTGGAGCAAGCCTAAACATCTTTCCACAACAAACAGCTCATGAGTTAGGCATAAGACACCGACTATACCCCGTCGTCAATTTTCATCCACGGATACGACGGAACAGGACAACCATGCCTAGGATGTATATGTCTAGATCTGAATATCTCTGAGACATATCATCGGGTTTTATTCCATGTGGTCGATATAGAGCCCTCATTCAACATGTTGCTTGGCAGGCCGTGGATCCATGCTACTAACACAATTCCCTCCACTCTACATCAGTGCGTCAAATGGACTCACAACAGGAATACTGTAACCATCTATGCAGAGGATAGGCAGAGTCGTCTTTTGCACCCGATGATTTCGGTACCTACATATATGATCGAGGTACCTAGTATTCAAGTCTTCAAAGAAGAAGAAATATCTCAAAGTCTTAGTAGGTTGGCCATTCACAAACAAAATAAACAAATGTGGGTGAAAAAGGATACCAAACCTGAAGCAAGTTACAAAAGCCATCCGTTATTCAAGAAATTATGTCAGAATGAGAAAGGATTGGATTTACTCGTCTGCCATGGCTACCAACCATTTACTAGCCTTGGCAAATATGAAAATGGAATCTTGGAACCAATTACCTTGACAGGACAACGACGCACTCAAGCCTTGGGATGCCAAAGCTATGAAAAAGTGGATGTCGAGGAAGAATTCAAGCCAGTGCCTTTTGTCAAGAGCAATACCATAGGCGGATGTTCACCATCAATCTGAATCAACAAATCCTCTATCATTCAGTCATCATTTTGTCGTCATTGTACTCCAATATACCAAGTGTCTTCATTTTGTAATATCTTCAAAGATGCAATGACGTATGCAATTTACTTCCATGAACAATGTCTCAAATCTCATCTAACTTCTTTATAATCTTTAGGATGGCATCTGAGATTAAAAATCAAAAGCTTTTAATGAGATAAATCCAGAACTCACTGAGGCAGAATGTCCAGAGTTCATCCAAATAAGAAAGCAAGATCAACTGTCACCTTTAATTAATGATCCCATTGAGCAAATTAATATTGGCACGGAAGAGAGTCCAAAGATTTTGCAAATTGGAACAAGTCTCTCAGCAGAAGAAAGAAAAAAGTTGATAGACTTCCTCAAAGAACATCAACAAGTGTTTTCATGGACTTATGAGGACATGCCAGGACTTGATACAAAATTAGTTGAGCATCGACTGCCATTGAAACCAGAATGCAAGCCAATCAAACAAAAGTTGAAAAAACTAGACCATCGTCTTGAGGGGCAAGTTAAGGAAGGCCTAGAAGACCTACTAAAGGCAGGGTTCATCCGAACAATTGACGATCCTGAATGGTTAGCAAATATCGTGGTAGTCCCAAAGAAAAATGGCAAAATTCGACTCTGCATCGACTTTAGAGATTTGAATAAAGCTACACCAAAAGATGACTACCCACTTCCAAACATTGACTTGTTGGTAGACAGTACCACAGACTACGCTATGTTCTCCTTCATGGATGGATATTCTGGCTATAACCAAATTAAGCTGGCTGCTCAAGATCAAGGCAAAACATCATTTACAACCCCATGGGGTACTTTCTGCTATACAGTAACGCCATTTGGTTTGAAGAACGCTGGGGCAACATATCAAAGGGCTATGACAGCTATTTTTCATGACCAAATGCATCAAATCATGGATGCATATGTGGATGATCTACTAATTAAGTCAAAAACAAAGGAGAATCACATCAACATTCTTTCTCAAGTTTTTGATAAACTCTTACAATACAAACTTAGATTGAATCCACAAAAATGTCTATTTGGTGTGGAATCCAGTAAGCTTTTGGGATTTATGGTCAGCAAAAAGGGAATCGAGATGGATCCTTCCAAAGCAAAGGCGATCATTGAAATGTCACCACCAACCAATCTTAAGGATCTATGCAGCTTGCAAGGCATAATTCAGTCAATCAGAAGGTTTATATCTAATTTTGCCATGAAATGTGAACTCTTCAACCATTTACTACAGAAAGGAGTCAAATTTGAATGGGGACATAAATGTCAAGCCTCATTCAAAAAGATCAAGAAGTATCTTCTTTGCCACCAATTAAAACCTCCAATTCTGAGGAAACCTCTACTCCTTTACATCACAGTTAACGATTCAGTCTGTGGTGGATTTTTGGCTCAATATGAAGAAGGATGTCGAATAGAACATGTCATTTATTACGTCAGTAAGAATTTGTGCAGTATGAAAAGAACTACTCACACATGGGAAAAACTTGCTTAACCTTGGTATGGATGTGTTAAAAATTAAGGCATTACCTATTGGCATGCGAAGTTAAAATTTTATCCAAACTTAATCCGCTCAAGTATATCCTCGAACAACCATTTCTAAACGGAAGGATAGCCAAGTGGCAAGTTCTGCTGATGCAATATGATTTAGAATATGTGTCACAAAAATCAATCAAGGGTCAAGCTATTGCAGATCAATTGACAGATTTTCCTCTGTCTGAAGAAATTAGAACAAACGATGATTTTCCAGATGAGAAAATCCTCACAACTGAACCAGAGCCGATTTGGGAGATGTATTTTGATTGATCTAAAAGCACAGTTGGGGCAGGCATTGGAATACTTTTCATTACACCAGAAAGGGAAATGATTCCTTACTCCCACAAATTGAATTTCTCCTACACACATAATACGACAGAGTACGAGGCCCTAATCCAAGGACTCAAAATGTTGCTCAAATTTAAAGTGCAGAGAGTTTGCATTTTTGGAGATTCTCTCTTAGTTGTCAGTCAGGTCACCGGAGATTGGCAACTCAAAGATCAGAAATTGATCCCATATCAAGAGTTGGCAACTTCTCTCTTAAGATAGTTCGAGAAATATCAACTCTTGCATGTCAAAAGAGAATTTAATCCGATTGCAGATGGTTTGGCCAATTTAGGCTCAACCATTGCCTTCAAACCTGGAGAATCTATCAGATCTTTTGAAGTCAGAAGACTCGAACAACCATCTTTTGTCATACCAGAACAGGTGTTACAAGGAGAAAGCAGAGAAACACCATGGTATCATAACATCAAAGATTTTCTTCGGACAGGAACACTTCCACCTGAAATGTCTCGAAAGGAACAAAGAGCCCTGAGGCATATGTCGTCAAGATATTTCATTTTAGTAGACATCCTATACAGAAGAGGATTCAATACAGAATATGCTAGATGTCTCGATGCAAATGAGGCACTAGAAGTCATTCAAAAAGCTCATGAAGGAATTTGTGGAGGACATGTAGGGTATCAAACCCTCGTCAAACAGATAGTCAGAGCAGAATACTATTGGCCCACAATGCAAAGAGACTATCACCAATTTGTCAAGAAATGCATCAAATGCCAGTTGCATGCACCATCAATTCATGCTCCAGCAGCATACCTTAATTCAGTCAGCTCACCCTGGCCATTCTCTATGAGGGCTTTCGACGTGGTCGGTCCAATCAATCCACCCACCTCAAATGGACACATGTATTTTCTTGCAGCTACAGACTATTTCACCAAATGGGTGGAAGCAATCACTTTAAAAACAGTCGAAGGATGACATGTGTTGTCCTTCATTCACAAAAACCTTTTTGTGTAGATTCGGTACTCATTTTAAAAATGAGAAGGTGCGCAACCTCTGTCACAAACATAAGATACAACATCACTTTCATGCCCCATATTACCCTCAAGGTAATGGTCAGGCAGAAGCAACCAACAAGATTTTGATTTGTGTCTTAGAAAGGACTGTTGAAACAGACCAAGATTGGCACAAGAAAATGCACAATGCACTTTGGGTGTATCAAACCACAATTCAGACACCCACTAATGCTACACCAGCAGAATTGGTATATGGAATGGAAATTGTCCTTCCATTACATGTCCAAAAACCAGCAATGAAATTTGCTGCTCTCATTGAACTCCATAGATTTGAGAATTTGAGAGCATACATGGGCTGCATACAATCCCTAAATTGAGGAGGGGTAGGATAAATTGAAATGAAAGAGGTTCATGGAATTTTCTCAATGTACACTACATGATGCCAGTATGCATGTTTATGAAGAAAATTTTTGTGCAATTGATATCTGGCATTGTGAAATAACTTGTATAGGATCCAAATAAATCCTTAGACAAACAATGACGGGTCTCACCGGGTGTGCCATCTGTTCGCACCCCACCCCATTCTCGAAGGGCGTGAATTGCGAATCAGCCAAATTCTTTTAAAATTAGGGTTTTGAGGAAAATCTTCAAGAGAAAGGGATCCGCCCGTCGGTACGAGGTCCAACCATTCATGCCGCCTTTAACAAGGGTAATTAGACCAATGACTAAGAATCATTTGGATCATGTACGAGTTATTGATGCAAATACTATATGCTTGTGCATTGAGGTTTTGGATTCAAGAACCAAAATTCATTTTTGAATGAATGAATTTGAAGATTTGAGGGTTTTCAAGTGGGTTCAAGAACTTTTGTTTTTGTGCCACAATTCTTGAGGATTTTGAAGATTGAAATTGAGTTCTTTGTTGTGAACTCTAGATGACTCATGAGTTGAAATTATGATCAACTTTTGGAAAATAGCTAAGTTTCCTTAGCAAAGAAAATTGATTTCGAAATCTTCTTTTGTCAAATCATATGATTTGTAGAATTCATCCTTTTGAGGGAACATAGGTTCCAAATTGTCCGAAAACATGTTGTTTTCCAAACACACTTTGGCCAGAAGTTTATGAATGCATTGTTTGTGTTTTCTTTTGAAGTTAAGTGAAGTTTACAAGTTATCATCGCAATATGACTTGGACACTTTTTGCAACTCAAATTTGAATCGTTTAACGTCTTGAGAATGTGCATGTGGTGCTATTGATTTTGAGTGAAGGTGAATGCATGAAACGAGAAGGGAAACTATATGGAACATTCATTCTTCTCTCTCTCATAATCCCTCAAGGTTCATTCATATAAAACATACATTCTTCACTCTCTCATAGTCTCTCAAAGTCCATTCATTGTAATTACATATCATACAATCTATGCATAAAGATTGATTTTAATTAAAATGTAGGACTTTCTCTATATGTGCTTATTATATGATTAAGCACATGAATTAGAGATATAGTCCATAAGCTTGAGGCTTGACATTAAATTATCAAAAATATACAAATGATGCCAACATCAATCTTTGAAATAGATGGGAGACGTGGATGACATCCACTTTTGTCTCAAAATAGCTAAAAAAAATCAGACATTGTGTTGATTTAGATAGCTGAAGATTATGAACATTGATTCCAATAAAGGCTTGTTTCTTGGATGATTCTAGAATCGTTGGCATTTCAAATATATGAACTTTGACATTCTTAAACCAATTCCTATAAAACATGGTCTGATTTCAACACCTAACATACATCGTATGTATGGATTTCTGAAATCAAGCAAATTTTAAAATGATCTCACAACTTTATACTATGAAACTCAATAAAAATGATCCATTTTCTTGAAAACCAGTTTGGAAACATGTTCCAACCTGATTTTAAGAGAGGAATGCAATTTTTATCAAGAGATTGGACATATATATGCATATATATAACAATGTATACGTATACAAACCTTACTCTTCAAAATGAAATTTTATCAAGGGACCACATGACTCATGAATCATGATGATTCATGGCTGGGTTCTTTTACGTAGGAAGATGCAAAACTTGTTTCAAATCTCCCTTACTACCCTTGATCAATTAAATAAACCATGAAACAAAATAACTTTAAATAGAAAGAGATAAATGAATGTTCAAGCTAATTCATCATTGGTTTCACCATGCAAAGGCAGATTACATTCATGAGAATGCATCCATCCTTAATAGGTTTTTTTTTATCATACATATATTGCAGCAAGATCACTCTCTCACTGTGGGATTCTTTCTTGGTGGGGAGTATAAAATGGTTTTAAGCTAGTTATTTTGAAATTGACGTGACCTTGGGGCTCTTTTCAAAATTTGATACATGTGTTCATCTTTAAGAAAAACCGATGTATGCATGCATTATGCATTAACATGTACATTTAATCGTAGGTTTCTCCAAGTTGGACATCATTCCCAGCCATGAAACAAATGAAACAAACCCTCCCACAAATTGTTGGAATTAAGATAAACCAACAGGAAGCTAATTCTATAAGAAATGACTTAAAATCACCTACCTTGCGGTCGGTTTTGATGTTTGTCTTTCTTCTTCACTTGTTTTTTAAATCGAGCAATCCTAAGCAAGAATCCAACCGTGGATTCAAGCTTAGCAAAGCTAGAATAAAAAATAACTTGCTTGCTGAAATTTGGAGTGGTAAAGAGAGCTTCTCACCACGAAAATCCTAAGGGTTCACTTAAGCACCCTAACTTAGCAAAATCAATGGGGAGAATAGAAGAAAATAAGGAAGAAAATGGAAGAAAGGGGGAATAGGGCTTGGACGAATCTCTTCTCTCTTGGCTTCTCCCTCCTAGCTCCTTGGCTGCAGCAACTTGATAGAATGCTCCAAAATTCATCCCCCCCCCCCCCCTTGGTGGCCAATGGGAGGTTTATATAGAGGAGGAGGTGGGTTCAACCACCTCCTTAACTCACCTTGGGAACTTCCTTAAGACCTTGGGGACTTGTAAAATGAGTTAAATAGGCTTTAAAGGCTCTAATTGACCATTTGTTAGCCGGTTGGGCTAGGTTTGGTCAACATTGCTTCAGACCTGGTTGACCAACTTTGACCAAAATTTCAGATGAAAATGTCCTTGCACAGGGTTTTGCCTTATTTTAGGCTGTTTATTTATTTTTTTTGTTTGAAATCGAGCTTGTTAGGATAAAACCTAGTTACTAAACTCCAAATGACATTGAATTATGATAATTCAATTTAAAATTTGAATAAAATTTGAAAATTCTATCAAATTTGGATCGAAAAGGCTATTTTCGTCCATAATTTGATTGAAGATGGATTTCAACTGAATCAAACTTTCGTTTGAAAAATTGAATTTTAATTTGGTATTTGATTTATGCATTTGACAAATCCAAATGTTTATTTGTCTTTCATAAGCAAATTTAGGCTCTGTAATCTCAATTTGACCACAGAAGGGCAAAATTGTCAAGATTGGTCAATTTTGACCAATTGACCAAAGTCAGAGCTCATTTGCGAGTAGTTTGACTTTGTTTGAGGTAATATGATAAATTTGGGTTAAGAAAGCTCTTAAATGAGCTGAATTGTACTTTGACTGAGTTTAGTCAAAGTGGATTTGGTTCGGTCAAAGTCTATTTTCGTCCATGAATTGGATCGTGAGACAGACCTACCCTTTTGACTGTGCTGAGCTCATGTTGACTGAGCCTAGCTGGAATTGCCACCACATTTGGGTGCACCCGGGTCAAACCTACTTGGATTAAGTAGGTTAGATGAGTTTGAACAACCTAGTTATTGCTTTTTGGAAATCGACTCATCTTTAAAGAGGACATGGTTAAAGAAGAGAGAGACATAAATGTCTCTCTTTTCCTAGGTTTCTCATTCATTTCTCCTTGAAAATGACTTTTCTTCAGTTAATTTGACAGAAATTATTTATTATTATTTTTTTTAAATGGAGGGGGGCGTGGCCCATGAAGGGGCTCTCGACCACACGGGCTATGTGGGGCCCACACATGGGTCCCACGTAGCATTCTAGACTCAATTCTTGGATCTAAGTCAAAATTTGAATTTCGCAATTGGATTTGAATTTCAAATGACATTTGTGATTGGATTTGGATGTCAAATGACCTTTGTAATTGGATTTGGATGTCAAATGACCTTTGTAATTGGATTTGGATGTCAAATGACATTTGTAATTGGATTTGGATGTCAAATGACCTTTGTAATTGGATTTGAACTCGTAATCCTACATTGGGATTCATGTCACGGGTTAATTTCTTGATTTGAATCTAAATTGTTCTTTAGATTCGAAATTGGCTTTGAAATTGCAAATTTTCACAATTATTTTGTGAAATTTTCACATTGCTTCAATTTTGATGCGAAAAAATTTAGGGTGTTAACATATTCATATAAAAATTTTAGTGGATCTTTAATTTGAAGTATCACACTAGCAAAACTATTTAATTTGTCAATAATATCATCATCATTTGCAATAATGGTGTTATCAATATATGATATGATAAATTTTATTTTGCTTCAATTAGTCAGGAAAAAAAAAAGTAGTTAGCTGAAGATAGCTTAAGATTGAATGAAATCAAATGCCTTGTTTAAGCTCCAACATTTTAAAGATTTTGAAGCTTATTTGAGATTTTATTGTAATAGCACATGTTCCCTTGTCACTCATATACTAAAATCAGTCTCATAATTCTTTTTCATTAAGGTCACCATGCGAGGGCGTATTATTGACATCGACTTGGTGAAGTCTCAGCCAAGAGAAACATAAATAGGCGACAAGCATCTCATAGTTCATGTTTTGTGATTAAAACAAATTTTTATCCACATTATTGTCTTGTAATGCTGAAAGTTTGCTATCCACATTGTATTTTCACATATTATCTTGTATTGTTTTTATATGTTTCATAGGTACTTGCTGTTAATAAATTGAGGCTAGGATGACTGGTTCAGATTTAATACAATTGGAACTCCCAAAATTCAAATTAATTAATTTGGTTGGTCATGTTTATAATAGTTCCAATGATGGAATGGACGATGATTTTACACAAGATTTTCTCTGTTAGGCTAGCACAAATCATCTTAAAATCTGAATTGAGACAGTGAAAAAATGCATGTCAAGGCCTCCATGCAAGACTATCAAAATTTTTAAGGAAATACTTAAAAATATCTGATCTTAAAAAGAAAAAATGTATTCAATCATCACATCCCCTACTAAAGACATCTCTTTAATCTCTCAATTTATAATTGTGTTTCCTTTTCATACAAATGTCATGCATGTTATTAAACAAGGACGAAATTTGCTTTGGAAAAGACTAAACAAAATAAGACATTAAAGAATTTTGGGATGGTGATACTTTAATTTTTTATTGATAAAGAACCTCATAGGATAGTAGGATATCCCAACAATCTAGTGTAGGCACAAGAATATGGCTAATTATGATTTCTCATAAGATCACCTTATCCTCATAATTTGATGTAGCTATTGGCTTAAAATTGCAAAGTACAATAAACAACCTAAAGTAAATGATAATGTTTTCTCAGTAGTACTATTATGTTGAGAAATCCCAAAACACATATTAAGGTGGCATATTATCTACTTAACGTAGTTTTTTATGAAAAAAAATCGAATATGATATAACATCCCAATCCCTTCACACATTTTTCAGTTTGATTTTCTTTTGTTTTAAATAAATGTCACACGATTGCTTGAATTTGGATTTTACATCCCATGATCTAAAAACACGCAAATGGATTTACTATAATTCTCCATGTCACCATGAAAAGTTAATGTGCTGCTATTAAAGAAGGAATTAAAGCATGTCATTCCCATGTATCAAAATGAACAAGGTCAAACATTCACTTTGAACAACTCTTGCTTATTGGAAACAGGTGACACATAAGTTTAGCAAGATAACAAGTTTTATACTGACCATCATTTGTGTTGATCTATTTGTTTTTACCAACTTTTGTTGCCATTCACATTGTCAAAAGGTTGAAGTAAACAAGTTCCATTATTGAGCTGAAGTTACCTTATGCTACCCATAAGGCCTTATTTAATAGAAGCACTGTTATGGACAAGTAATCTTAATTGAACAATCAAATAAACATGAAGTTAAGATTAATTTTGAAGAAAGCAATAATAAAATTTACAGACTTGACATACTCTCTATGTGATACTTAAGATACTTTTAAATAAAGTACTATTGTGATTATAATCACTTATTAATGACAACTTTATCTCATTGATGAAAAACTATTTAACGGATTATGCTTCAACAAGCAAAAAATTTACTTTTCTCATAGAAAACATTTTTTCAATAAAATTTTAAATGTAGCCAACTAAACACTTTTTATGATCTTATCTGCAGCAGCATTGAGCCATACATACCATGCATGTCAATGAACAAGATAAAAGGAACTTAATTAGAAGAAAATGAATAAAAATATTATCTTTCTAATATTTCAGTATAGTATTCCATAATTGGGGTTGTATTCCTTTCATTTGTGAAGTTATGGGTTGAAACTTTTTCAATTGAGACATTTTGTTCCTATGTAATTATATACTTATGTTAGGTTTAATGCAATCCCAATATTCATGTCCACTCACATTATTTCAATGTTAAGTTTCTTTGTTAAAATCTTTATGAAACATGGAAAAGTATCTACTACCTCTATGAATTACCAGATAATAATAAATCTATTTTTTTAGTCATGAAGTTCCATGGTGTAGAAACGCAAACCACAATAAGAGAGCAAAGAGCGAACACAAGAATATACGTGGAAAACCTCTGAAAGAGGTGAAAAACCACGGAGAAGCTCTAACCTAGGGGCAAACCGCAACCCTAGAAGAGAGAAAATCAATTCACTTAATCTCAACAATTACACTTAAGTGAAAATATAAAGGGGAGAGAGGAGATGCCGCCTAGGGTACCGAGCCGTCCTCGGTACCCATGCCCCAGTAAGACCGGGTCCAGAAATGGACCCGGTTCTTATTACAAAGTATTTCAACACTTCCCCTCAAGCTTGGCATACATGTCAAACATGATAAAGTTTGCTAACATTTTTCTCAAACTGAGATGTACATAAAGATTTAGTCAACACATCGGCAACTTGATCTTCAGACTTCATATAGGGTAGAATCAACTCCTTTGAATCTATGCGTTCCCGTATGAAGTGACGATCGATCTCCACATGTTTAGTTCTATCGTGCATAACAGGATTGTTTGCCAAGTTAATAGCTGACTTGTTGTCACAATACATTTTCATCCTCTCATCCATCTTAACCCCAATATCTGCCAAAAGAATCTTTAGCCATAACATTTCAGTAATCCCAATTGCAACTGCCCTGTATTCTGCTTCAGCACTAGACCTGAAACAAACCTCTTGCCTTTTACTTCTCCATACCACAAGATTACCTCCAAGGAAGATGCAGTATCCTGTGGTAGACCTTCTAGTGTCTGTGCATCCAGCCCAGTCAGCGTCAGAGTACCCTTCAATGCTGAGTTGATCTTGCCGAGTATAGAGAAGCCCTTTCCCTGGATCATTCTTTAAGTAGCCCAACACACTTTCAGCGCATTTCCAATGGCAATCAGTAAGAGCATGCATAAACTGGCTCAACACACCCACAGCATAAGTAATATCTGGACGAGTAAGAGTGAGATATATGAGTTTACCAACCAATCGCTGATACCTCCCTTTTCCTTCGTCATCCAAAGTCGTCCCAGCCTTGATGCTCATCCTCGTGTCAGACTCCATGGGAGTAAGAAAAGGTCTGCATCCCAGTTTTCCTGTCTCCTTTAGAAGGTCCAAGGTGTACTTCCTTTGACTCATTACAAGTCCAGTCTCAGACCGGGAAATCTCAATCCCCAAGAAATACCTTAACTTTCCCAGATCTTTAAGATCAAATTCAGCAGCCAACGTTTCCTTCATCTTTCTTTTTTCTTCTTCGTCATCCCCTGTGACAATCATATCATCCACATATACAAGTAGAAGACTCACCAGACCATTTCTCTGCTTGATGAAGAGGGTGTGGTCACCATTCCCTTGTTTATACTCATTATTCTTCATCACAACCCTCAGTCTTTCAAACCACGCTCTAGGGGACTGCTTGAGGTCATATAATGCCTTCTTGAGGTAGCAACACTTTCCATCTTGCACGTATCCAGGCGGCATGCTCATGTAGACTTCTTCTTCCAGGTGACCATTCAAAAAAGCATTTTTTACATCCAGTTGATCCATGTTCCACTTCTTTTGCACTGCCAGAGCTAAGATGACTCTCACTGTTTTCAATTTTGCAACGGGGGCAAATGTCTCAAGGTAGTCAATCTCATACTTCTGGCAGAATCCCTTTGCAACAAGGCGAGCTTTATAGCGTTCAACAGTCCCATCAGGTTTGTATTTCACAGTAAACACCCACTTGGAACCAACTAAGTGAGTTCCCTTGAGAATATCAACAATCTCCCACGTATTGTTCTTTGCCAGGGCGTCCATCTCCTCTGTCATGGCCTGTCGCCATTTAGGATCCTCCCTGGCATCCTCAATTGTCCTGGGAATAACAGCCATAGAGAGAGAGGTAATAAAGCACTTATAGTCTTTACCTAGTTTAGCATATGAAACAAATCTTTGTATAGGATGGGAAGTACATGACCTGGTCCCTTTGCGCAGGGCTATAGGAAGATCTTCATTCATTGGACTTGGATCATCCGGGGTCCTCGCAAGATTGGGATTGGTTACATCAACAACTTCCATCACATTCTTCTCCTTTCTGCTATAGACCTGACCAAACAAATGATCGCGAGACTGTTCAACCACAGAGCTGCCATCCATCTGACTGTCTCTTTCCTCACTGACTGTATCAACCACATTCGAAGAACTAGCCATGTATAGTCCAAGAAATCTGTGAACTGAATAAGCTGATGTGACGAATACTCTTCCACTTTCTCACTAAGATACTCCCCCTGAAGAGTATTCTCAGGAAAATAAGCATCATTTTCATGAAAGGTCACATCTCTGGAAACATAGACTCGGGAGGTGTTGGGAACAACACACTTGTAGCCCTTCTGGGTGGTGGAATAACCCAAAAAGACTGCTTTGATGGACCGAGGATCAAGCTTTTTAAGAGTGGCACTATGGTCATGTACGAAACAAACACACCCGAATACTCTAGATGTCAACGGCCAGGGATTCTGATTTGGCCACAAGATAGAATATGGGGATTTACCATCCAACACACGAGTATGCATACGGTTAATGAGATGAACACTAGTCAGAAGTGCATCTCCCCAGTACCGATTGAGAACATGACATTGGAACATAATGGCCCTGGTAACATTTAACAAATGACGGTTCTTCCTCTCAGCCACGCCATTCTGAGGAGGAGTATAGCTACAGGATGTTTCATGGATAATACCCTTACTTCGCAAGAAGTCATCAAGGGAATTGGAGACATACTCACAAGCATTGTCAGTACGAAATGCCTGAACAGTGGTATGGAATTGGGTTTCAACAAATGCAACAAAATTTTTGACAATGCTAGGAACTTCACTACGTTCTTTCAACAAATACACGAACGTACACCGTGAGTAATCATCAACAAGAGTCATGAAATATTGGAAGCCACGACAGGTGGGTGCTCCCGAGGGACCCCAAACATCAGAGTGAACCAAAGCAAATGGGCGAGTGGATTTATTGAAGGAAATAGGGTACGAAGCCCTAACATGTTTAGACAATTGACACACTTCACAGGCGAATGTGTCCAAAGAAACAGAATGAAACATCCTAGGAAACAACTGTTTAATCAACTGGAAGGGAATATGGCCAAGCCGTTTGTGCCAACACATAATGGTGGATCGGTCCTCCATGCCAGAAAGCTGTCCACTAGTGGCTGAAATCAAGGCAGAAGCAACCTGAATAGGCATCCTGTAGAGTCCATCAATAGCCGAACCAATCCCAATCTTCTGCCCCGTCCTCAAGTCCTACAGGAAACAGCAATCATCAGTGAAAATCAGATTACAATTCAGCTCTCTAGTAATACTGCTGGCAGATAATAAGTTAACGGGAATGTTGGGAACATGCAGGGCATTATGAAGGCAATATTTGTTCAGTAAAGATAAACTCCCTTTTCCAGCCACAGATATCGAGGACCCATCTACCATAGATACACGCTGCTTCCCAGAGGACAACTTGTATTCGTTAAACATTCTGGGATCCCCTGTCATATGATGAGTAGCCCCATTGTCAACAATCCAATCACCAAGAGTAGAGTTACCTAGATCACTAGTAGCGACAAGGGCCTGGGCCTGGGCTAGGAGTGCTCCCTCAGAAGTAGAAGCGTCATCTTGGGTAGACAACCGGCTAATGTAAGCTTGCAACTCCTTTAGTTGATCAACAGAAAGTTTGGATGTTGCAACATTGAGAGAAGTATTCTGACTGGGCTCAGACACAGAAGGAGCCCGCCGAGTGGAAGGAGGACGACGCTTCTTTTGCTGATGGAAGAAGTTCAAAAAACGAGGTTGGAATTGGATAGAAGTACACAAATTACAGACAGTATCCACTAATTATATTCACAAATTACAATATGATTCGTTATAGGCACCATAACCAGTTTCAAAAGTTATCCACAGAAACAACATCCCTATCTTAGATCATATTCGAACACATAATGAATACAAAGCACAACAGAAACATTGACATCAACTCGTCAAAATGCTAAAAAAAAAAAAAGTGTGGATATTTTCTCTTTTGCTTTTGGGGGAGTTCATTGTCGCCTTTCGTCTTCCTGACGAGGGTTTTGCTGCGTGGAAAATGGCAACCATTGTTTCTTCCGCCCATTAAACCGTGCATGGCAGCCTGCTACGACACCCACGTTGGGTAATGTATTCTGAAAGTGTTATCCACAACAAATATATGCAAGCATGCAAACACACTCTTTAAAGTCTTTCAGAAGCATGGACAGTATAGATAGGCTATGTATGATAGCTTCATATCTCTAATATGAGGCGATACAGATTTTAAAACCATGGGTCCATAGTCAGCCCCTCCCCTTCCGACTACACATCCATCGTTTCATAACGTAACGTTTAAACCGTAGATAGGCGCGGTGAGGGAGGGAGAGAGAGTGTTTAGTCAGGTAGGCGGGTCTTGCGGCAGCATCAGGCTGGAGAATGGAGGTGATGGCTACTTCTACTACGTCGTCTGCGGTTTCCAGTGTCAGGACCTCTTGGAGCAAGTCCAAGAGGATCACGACATCGACTCCACCGTTGACCGCCGCTACGTCGTCCGCTGGCCCAACTCCAACCCTCAACCCGACCCCCAAGACTCTCGCCTCCTTCCAACGCCTCACCCAGTCCCAGCCTGATGGCTATGGTGCTGAGGGTGATGACCCCTCCAAACCCTCTGTCCTCGACGCCTCGTCGACGACCTCCCCGACCACCCTTACCCATTCGACTTCGCCCCTCTCTTCTCCCAGAAGCAGAAGCAAGGGCAAACTACCCCCGACGAGACCGAGGTTGCCGCCCTTCTAAAGTCTTGGTATGCAAAGGGCCTCCAACTTATGACACAGATGCAATGTGAGGCCCTCATTGAGAAATTCGGCGTCTGACAGCTCATCTGTGGCATCATCGCTCTGATATAGTTTAGAGTCCTGGCGGCCTTGCGGATTCCTGAAGAAGGGTGACAAGGCGAGGCCAAGCTCGCCGACGAAATAGCAGTTGTGGAGCGACTCGGCATAGGTTTGGCATGCTACTTGTCTGTGCCACCCTCCCCTCTTTGGCTATTATTTTTTTTCCTGCTTTGCATTTGATGCAGCGAGCCATTTGAATTCTTCCCGCTTATTCTGATGGATATGATAATTTGGAAATTTTGTTGGGGGAGCATGGTGCATCTTCCCGGATTACCTCTTCATTTGAATAACATTTCAAGTATGTTACATTTTATTGGTATTCTACGATGTTCCTGTCAAATATGTATGTGTCAGACCATCCTCCAATTTCATTTTGCCCTATCAGATGCCATCTTGAACATGGGAACTGGTAGAAGCGCATATTAACGTCGCCGCAGGTAGTAGGTTGAAAAAATATGGGATTTGAAGTCTAAGGGATTGCTGCAACACAAACATATATACAATCTTCTGCATTTTGCTGATGGAAATAGTAGTCTCGGAGGCAAGTACCTATTAAAGGAAATAGCTAAATTTGGAATGTTTGACACTTTAAGCGTCAAAGGTAGTTTGTGTATTGGCAAGGGTTGTGGAAATTGGCTTCCTTGCTGATGTAACCAGAAGCGATATGCTCCGTATCAAGTCAAAACTTAGTTTGTACTCGATTTAGCCAACCACCCTTTCTACATATGTAGTCCTCAAAATACAGTTTGTGACATATGACTGAAACAACTCATGCTTTGCTGTATGTTTCTTCCATTAAGTTTGATTGAGTGGTAATTGCACCAAACACACCCTTCTCTACACCCAGAAAATTAGTTGTGCTCCTCTATGATATTCCTATTGCAATCATTTTTTCGTTCCTGAATTTGCACTAGCAAGTTTGGAGTCTGATAAATCTTGTGTTACTCTTCATATCGAGCGAGTTGGTGGATGAGAACTGGTTTTATTGGAAACAATTTGATGGAATTCTAAGTGCACAATTATATTTTGCTAATGATAATTACATTATGCTTTCCAGATCCAAGGAACAGTCTGAAGCATAGGAACAGCTCAAGGTACAAAGCCGATCTTAAAACTAAATATGGAAAGAAAACTGTATCCATATGGATCAGATTATTGAAAAGCAAAGTCCCGTTATCTTCTTCATTAGCTTTTTTTTTTTTGGCTTGCCATGTTTCAAGAGAAGCAGTTTTACCCACAGATATAGTGAGGTGTGCTACAGAGGGAAAGATTCCATATTTGGCTGCATTCATGGACATTGACAAACATTTGGGTTCTTCAAATCTGCGCTCAGTAAATTCAAGCTTGTTATTTCGACCCACAGCTTTCATATGAATGCATGGGGTCAACTTTTGCTGTTATTCACATAATGTTAGTCTATAAGGCATTTGGTTGACCAGCGGGCTTGTCCGATTGTGAGTTTGTAATTGTTGTTTAAAGTGACTGATAGTCTGTGCAGACATTGTTTTTCTTGTTCATTGTAATTTCTTAAGTAGAAGTGTTATTATGATGTCTGAATATGATTTGCCTTGAAGGTTTGCTAGAAATCTTAGCAATCACAGGGTTTTATTGCTCATTTAATCGACTTACGTGGTTTTCCAGATTGCTAGGAGGTTTAAGGGAGGTTTAGGAGTCGTAAAATGCCATGCAATGATGCAAATTAAGATGTACAAACGATCAAATAGGCTCCCTGGGTTGTACGCACATAACATAACTTGTATTGGCTGGGCTAATGGATGCATTGTATTGTAACATATCACAATATGTCCTAAACATATTGTAAGTTTATTTTTAGTTTAAAAATATAAAAATAGCAAAAAAAAAAGAAGAAAAATCAAGAAAAACATGTTCTCTATAAAAAACATGACACACATAAATATAGGGTTATATTGCTATGATCATCTATTAATTATTGAATGTTACCTAATCTAACGTCAAAGCCATAACATATCAAGAAATAATTTTAAAGTGTTATACATCTCAAGAAGAAATTGTTTAATGCAAATAATAAATGAAAATATCATGATGATAATTTATCATCTTCCTGTTCTCATTGTTACTTGCATTATCTTCTTCACATTGAATATCATAGCCGACATATCAAGACTCTTTCAAATGGTCAATTTCTCAAGTCGGCAATTTCTCTCTCAAATCAATGGTTTTTACTTGAAATGGGCAAGAACTGTTTATCTTTCAACTCTTAAAAATGTTAATGAGGAGAGAAGAGCTTTAAGCCCAATTCAAAAAAGGGGTTTCAGATGCCATTTTTATGTGTTTGCCAAGCTGCGGGGTGCATCGGCCTCTAATGTATACGTTACATAAGATATACGTGCAATACACCATCCTTTAAGATACAATTAGTGTATTGTATCGTATTTCTCAATAGATATGATATTTATTGTAAGATGTAGCTTCTTATCGTACTATAGGTAGAACACTAATTTCACCTCTTTAACTAAAAGTAAAGTACTTGGCCACAAAGGGGCACGTTTCATAAGCATTAAGCTTTTGAATATTTGTAGAATGAACAATTTTGAATATCTTGGTCATAATTTAATTACCAGAATTAATTGCAAATTTGATTAGCTTAGGCTGCTTTTTATAGCAATGTGAAACACTGTAGAATAGAACGGGTGAAATGAAAGAGTACGGTTTCACACGTTGCTATCAAACGCTTGTTAATGTTAAGAAACCCAGGGGTGTTCCGACTATTTACTGCAGTAAATTTACACCGCCGGAGGCTGCAGTGCGGTGGAGCAGGCGGCGGCAACTCCGGTCTTGGCTACGCCATCGCAGTCGCTCCTGGCTTCCTCACCCTCTTGTCCACCGTCTCCTTGCCTCCTACATCTCTTGTCGCGCGCACCGGTTCTCTGTCCTCCCTTCCACCCCTAAGCCAGCTGCCCACCGCGGTGTGGTCCTTCCCAGCATCATCTTCGTCGCCGAGGACGATGAGGATAGGGGCGGTAAAGGGGGTGGCGACTATGGTGGCATTGCTGGCCTCGCCAAGGTCGCTTCTCTAAGGCAAAGAACCAGTCCTTTGGTTATGGGTCTTGTCCATCAGTTGAATGAGTCTAAAGAGGGGGACATGGTCTGCCAAACGTCATTTTTCGAAATTTTCACATATGACAAGTTAAATTTTTTAATGCCTCAAGTCGAAGAAGAAAGGCAATACGAGATTTTGGGATCTTCGTTCTCCAGATTTCATATCCCGGTCATAACTTTTTTTTTTTTAAATGAAACATAAATTAATTGTAATTGGAGCCAGCAACTGATTCAAATTGTACACTCTTGTTTTGTGAATTATTTTTTTATATCTTTATATACCATATGTGATGGATTGTCGCTTATTTTTCAATTTTTTTTACTGTAGAATAATTTTGATATCAAACGGTTGATTTCTCCTCTTCCCTCACATTAGTCATCAAAATATTTAAAAAATTTCTCTTTCTCCACTCAAACTTTTTCTAGTTCGCCCAACACCTCGTTTTAGGATGAGGTAAAATTTTCCCCTTTTCCACCCTGTACAAAGGAACTTTTCCCAAAAATGAAGTTTCCCCTCCAAATCAAGGTGTGCAATCAAACGCTACCTTAATTTTTGGTGTTCATCATTAGGTTTCCTCCACTTTCTTGGATTGAATCGTGTACCTTTAGCGGTTAAGGCACTAGACTGGTGCCATAAGCTCGGTGGTTTTATGTTGAAGTGCCCATGCAGTTGGTGATTTCAAGCTTGTGTGTATTGCTATAACGATGGCAGTCTCCGGAATCATGCTATTCTTGGAACTGCACCCTGCTGTTGAGTTTAGCATCTATCTATTTCACAGTTGCTTAGCTGCTCTTCATCCAAATGCAGATCGGTATTTCATTGATAAAGCTCAGTATAGATCTGAATTTCTCGTACTGCTGTAGAGATTTATCCAATTTTCAGTTCAGGCAATGGAATTTCTTGAATCCTGAGAGCACATACAGTTGAGAGTCTTGAGACGGAGTGCAGCTTTCGTGTTCCGTTGCTGCCAGTGGCACGCAAAAATCCTGCACAATTTCTTAATATGATTTCCTTTTTATTGTACCAGCTGCATTGAGTATCACAGAATCCTGCTAACATGTACTGGACTTCCTGTTTTATGAAATTTGACACATTAGGTATATTAACCATACTTGCTTGTGGTTCAACCCTGTTGATATCCGCGGGTGCTTGTGGTTCGGCCATGTTGAGACCTTGTGGATGGAAAACAGTTTTAACGGTAAAACGAAATTGTTCGATTTTTTTTTTTGGCATGTTCATCAAAAACCAGAATAGTTTTCTAGAACGGAACATTATTCCAGGCCATCAAACACAGAGATCTATAAAAAAAAAAAAGAAAAAAGGAAAATGATTATAATGAATTTCATGCATGTGTATGGAAGGTTTATTGCACAGAGAGGTCATTTTGAAATTTTATGAATGCGACTTTTCCATCGTTTTTTATTGTAATGTGAACAAAGTATTTAATTCTATTGCACTGCTAAAGAGCCAAAGTCTCCTCCATTGTTTCCATCTCATAGGGTTCAGATTTACCCCCAAGTGTTGGCCTAAATGTTGTACACTGTTAACCCTTTTGTTTTCGCAGCATGGGCGGTTGACGCGATCCAGAGACTGGCTGGCTAAGAGCCTTACCATCCTCGCAGAGGTAGGTAAGTTGCATTATTTAGGCTGAGTTTGATGCAGCGGGTGAAAACGTTTTTTTCCGAAAAATTCGTACGGGCGAGTGAAATTTCACCCGCCCGACGAAATCACCATCAAACGGGGTGAAATTCACCCCGTTTCTATCATAACTGCGGCAGGTGGAATTCCACCCGCCCGAAAGTCCGAGGTCCGACCTCGGACTTTCGAGCGGGTGGAATTCCACCCGCTCGACGCCCTAATCCCGCGCATAGTTCCGCCCTCATTTCCTCCCTTCGCCTTCCTCCTTCGCAGGTTCTTCCTCTCACCTTCCTCCTCCTCGCTCGAACAGGAATCTTCTCCGCCCACAGCTCCTCCGTCCGCAGCTCCTCTGCCGGCAGCTCTTCCTCGCTCTCACCGTCGCCGCTCCGCCGTCACCGCACTCACCCAGCTTCCTCCTTCGCAGGTGATCTTTTCCCCCTTCTCTCTGATGCCCTAGTTTTGCCTTTTAGAAACGCCCAAATTTTTTATTTCTGTCTCTCTCTTGCTCTCGTTCTCTTCGTTGTCTTCCTTTCTCTATTGCTGTTGCTGTGTCCTTCAGCCATCCCTTTCTTCATAAATGTGAAGCACTGACGCCCTGATCAAACCAGCCTGCTCTCATGAGGAAGCCACACACTTAGTCTCATCTCATTTACTACTCTGCAGATTCGTCAGATACAGGCATTAACAGCACAACTCTCTTCCATTCTATATATCTAAATGCAAGCTGAATCGTGCCTCCCCACCTCCCCCAACTCACAGGAATTAACCTAAGACCCTCAAAAGCAATGAAGATTTCCAGTGCCATCTTTTGAATTCTCCTCCTCTTCCTCATCCTTCTGTGTTCCTCTGTATCATGCTTATCTCGGAAGCAAGCTTCTACTGTTACTGTCATATCTGTGAGTATATATGGTTCAATTTCAAGACGTCCATATCGGACGAATTCATATATGTAGCAAAAAACTGGTTTGTTCATATATGTAGCAAAAAACTGGTTTGCAGTTATTAGCTCTTATTCGTGTTCAATGTTCTGTACTGTTTGCTTGAGATATAAATGAACCACAACATTGTTGAGATTTGGAGTTTTATCCTCTTCCCTCTTGTTGTCCATTCTTTTGATTTGGTGGTATCCTTCAGCGTGGCTAAACTTTGCTCTGATTGTAAGCACGAACCAGTGGCATCATCACAGCCTATGTTTTTGTGTGGATCACAAAATATTACACTGATTATAAGCACGAACCAGTGCTTATAATTGGCTCTCTCAAGCTCAACAGGCCATGGCACCAATATCATTGCTGGTGTCAGTTTGGGTCTCGAGTCAACTGCCTTGCTTGTTCTTGTCATCAGTGTATCTGTATTGTCAGCCTTCTGGCTAGGGCACACCTCAGGCCTGGTGGATGAGAACGGACATCCTACTGGTGGGGAGAGCTAATGAAGATTGAAGGGGAAGAATTCTCTGAAAATCCTACAAGACCCAGTGTGGTGGCACCTTTGGGGTTTCCTGCAACAATGAACTTGGATTCTTCATTGCAGATACATGGAGATGGACTTGATAAGGGTCATTCTGATTATGCAAAAATTTCATATGGAGATGTAACTTGTAGTGAATGTTTGGTGTATATTTTCATTACTTTGTTGGATCTGTACTCGTTAAACTTTCATACAGGTTGTACTCGTTAAATGTTTCATTGTGCATCAAACATGATTAAATTTAACAGGATAAATTCTTCCAGTGCATCAAACATGACCTCAAATCGGAAAAGGGTTAAATTTCAACCTAAAAATTTTACCAGGTTAAATTTGCCAGAAAAATTTACCCCGTTAAATTTCACCCGGTGCATCAAACGCACCCTTAGGAGTAGAAGGTTGCAGTTGATATTGAAATGTTTCCAAGAATCTCTGGTCAATGTGCCAGTTTAGTTGAACTATAATGTAGGGAGGTTTTCGAGTGAAATTGTGTTTGTACGATCTGGGGATCATTGAAACACACTTGCACCCTGAACCAACAGTTTACAGTAAAGCAGTGCAAGAAGAAAGCAATGAAAGATGAAAGGATGATTGGATTTGTTATGAAACGCAAAAAAAAATAAACAAAAGAGAAAAACCCTATCTTTTTTTTTTCCTACGACTAAATATTTCAAATCGCTGATCAATTAGCAGAAAGATGAACTTGATTTCCCTTCTTATTCAATTCTTTAACAGTCAATTATGGAAACCGATTCTTTATTAAATATTTCTTTTTCCTCTCAAGTTGCTAATTATCAATCGCCACAGTTATGAGTTATCCATCGCCTAGATAATGACATTTCCACTAGAGGCAGGGGCGGAGGGAGGGGGGGCGGCCTAGGCCGTGGCCCGCCCCAAACTAGTTGAAAAATAAAATTTCACATTAAAAAAATAAAACAAATTTAGTTGTGCAATGTATTTTTTTTATTTATGTTCAGTTTGGCTCTACTCAAATTTAATGTTGGATTATTTGACCCGTTCCTAAACAAAATCCTGGTTTCGCCCCTGACTAGAGGGAGTTGAATTACGGATTGCTGGATAGTGAGGTTGCATTATTATAAACGAGCGGTGCCTTCTGAATGATGTCCTTCACATGTACACTTGTCTTGGAACAAAAAGAGGGGCACAAGAAGAAGAGATGGAAAAGAGAAAAAAAAGAAAGAGCTGCATGTGGCCACTGGTATATATATATATATATATATATATATATATATATATATATATATATATATATACATAACTAGTAGAAAGCATGTCAATGTGGGATCAACTGTTGTGACATTGCATTGCTTGCCCACTCTCACTCTAGAGCCCTGTCGGTCTTCCATCATGCCCTCCTTGCTTCAACGAGATGGCCGTGCATGAGGGTTTAGGAAAAACTGAGTATAGCGGCTTCAATTAGCATATGCAAGCGCCAGCCGGCCACTCAAGCATCTATGCTTTCATAACTGTCAACCAATCGTGCAGCTTAACTAGCTACTGGATTTACCTTTTTTCTTTTAAGAATTTTATGTGGAACATGCAGTAACCAGATTAGAAATAAAAGAATTTGATGACCTAGTTTTATCGAAAGAATGTAGTGTTCCACATATGTTCCAACTTCAACAACTCATTTTTTGTTTCTGATTAGATTTTTAATGTCAATTAGCATTCAGTAAAAAATTGTGTAGTTAGGATTGCCCAGCAAATATTGGTTGTTATAGAATTCATATTCTTAGTGACACATAACCCCACAAAGGTCCTCTTTTGGATTGGCTTCCCCTCCCTCCCTCCCTCTCTCCCCTACTTCCCACCTACTTAGCCCATCTTTCTTTGTTAAACGGTAGGGGATGAGGAGTAGAAGTGCGGAAAGATACAAAAATGCCATATTCTTTGTGTATTTGGGTTATACATTAATTTTTTTTCAAATATAAAATTATTAGCCTACTTGATTTCCGATTTCACTTTTCTTTAATTAATAAAATGTACTATTGACTGAAATAATCATAATTTCACAATGGATGTCAAATTCTCAACGTATCGTTTAATTAATTGGGAGGCTGTTTAAAAACTTGTTGGGCCAACACCAAACACTCCTGGGTCTTCAATATTGGATATGGGAAAAAAGTAGAAGTCATTTGGTTAAAGCTGGAAGATTCGATAAAAGGCTGAGGCGTCGTTGGGAATTATGAAATTTCAAACTACCGGCTTAATTGGTCCAAGATGTCAGTGATCGAATTATGAATCTAAAATCCTCTTCTCAGCTTGGTGCAGTTTAATTTTCTTGGTAGAGAAGAGACCTTTTTTGCACGGCGCGATTCATATTGTTGAGCAAAGAAGTGGAATTTGAGCTCTTTGCAAGCTGAGAAAACAGAGCACGGGTCGTTTTACTTCCAAACAATCGGGCAAGTGCATCGACTGATAAAAGGTCCATGTTCTACGGGACTCCCTGTGGTTCCGCTCATGATGAACAACGGCTGTGGCTTCCAGTAGGCGGTTACCTTGCTTACAGAAACCAAAAGCACGTCTATAATATAACATCAACAAACAATCATTAAGGCCCCCGTTTGATGGCCTGGATTTTTTTGAGGGAAAATTTTTTCAAGGAAAATTCTCCACGGTAAAATGAGAAAGGGGTAAATTTTCCTTTTTCCTTTTTAAGGCCATGTTTGATGACATTGTAATTTTTTTGAAGGGTAAAAAGTGCAAGTTTGATAAGCTTGGAAAAATTTTTCACGGAAAATTTTTTTGACCGTTTCTNACACCAAACACAACATTTGTCCAGTTTGATCGAGAATGGGAGTGCAGTGATATAATAACCACCTGTTCATATTACAACGTCAGCCATAGTAGCTTGGAACTGATCAAATAACTAGACATGGCATGAATGAAAACAAAAACCAAACCGTGGTGTTCGGAACTCCAATTTCTCCAAGTATATCATATTCAAGCTTTAGAATCGTAGATTTCGCACTCAGGAACGACACAGGCCTTTGCAGTTTGAAAGTTGCTTCAATTTGAGCTGCAGAAAAACTCTCTCAGATCAAAATATTTTGGTAAAGAATTAGACAGAACCTTGTAAAGGCAAATAATAACGAACAAGCGCACAATAGCCTGTTCGGGTCAGGCTTCTGGGTCCCCGGCGCCGTTTCTGCTGGAGCACCTCCTCTGCTGCTGCCTTCTTCCACGGTTAGATGTCCTCGTCTCGCAGCTGCCTCGGAATCATGACCACCGGCGGAAGGGATCTGGGAGAACCAGTGGCTCGGAGAGACCACATGAAAGGGCGTCTCTTGTTCCGGTTCCAAACCTAGGCCGAGGTAGGAGATGAGATGGGGAGGCGACGGAAGCCCAATCTTCAAATCCAGATCCATGCCCAGCTCATTGGGGTTCCCCATCTCATTCTCCTCCATCTCCCTCACAAGCAAAAAACCCCTAACTTCGCTCAATCGCTCAATCTTAACACAGAAACAATGGAAGATACTAAACAAGGAAGGGAAAAGCAAACCCCCGGCCTCAAATCCTCTGCCCTTTTCTCTTTTCCTATATTTGGCGCGAATTCTTCATCAGAATCGATCCCCAGATAGAGAGAGACAAAGAAAAAGGGGTGGGGCTACAAAGGAGAAGAGAAAAGAAGTGGGTTGTGGTCATTGAAACACAAAAAAAAAAAATCCACAACTGGTTACCGATTGCCTCCTGCAGGAGAGAGATGGATAGATGGGTAGGCGTCTAACCGTCTGGGTATGTGTGGTGGTGGGAGGGAGAAGGAAGGAAGTAGACGAGAGAAGGGGGGGAAGGGTCTCTGCGACCCACAACGTCACCTGTCGTGTGACGACGACGACGACTGGAGGCTGAGTAACGGTGGTGGTGGAGAGCACGGCGAGCGGACGATGAGCGATGGCTGGAGGCAGGAACGAGAGCNAACGAGAGCGAAAGCGAAGAAACGATAGTGAGAGTAACGGGCAAAAAATTTGTCTTCGCAAAAAAGTCGGACCCTCCAGGGTCCGACTTTTTTTCAGGAAAAAATTTCCGTGAATCCAACTTTTTACCCGGGTAAAAAATCCAGCGTTTGAATGCATCACGAAAAACCGTACAAAATTTGTAAATTTACCTCGATGCACAGTAAAATTCCGATGCATCAAACGGGGCCTAAGAGATGGTGGGTGTGGATATGAGTTAGCATGCTGTTGAGGTTTCAATGCTGCAAATCGACACGCAGTGACCTATAGTGCAATGTTTATCTGTGTGTAACACGTAAAAAGCAAGTGAATGATTTGAAATTCAAGTGATTTCACCGAATGACACTCGTATATATTGAGCTCGTAAGGGTACCTCGCAATTCAAAAGTGTCTCTACGGCTGAAGAATGAGTGTGTTCTTGGGTCATCGTAGAAACATAGATAGGGTCGCAATTTTTTGTCAAGTGAGTACTAATGACATACAATTTTTGGTCAAGTGAGTACTAATGGCATACAATTTCAATTAGTCCCCATCGGACGTAGCTTTTTATTAAGGATGGACCCTATTCCAATCCTCAGAAGCCAACTTAGTGATCGGTCCGCTAGTTCATTCACGCAGTCGTGCTTTAGACCTCTAAATCGACCTTTCTGCCCTTAATTTAAGGGACAACAGCCAACCAGACTCTTTCCTCTTGGCACCAAGATGCAATCATATCACATCTCAACTGGGCGTCTATTTCTAGGCTTTCACAGTTTTGGCTGGCTGCTTTGTATTTCTTCTAGACTGGAAAAGTCCATCAGCAGGTGAATGGATCTTATCTCATGGTATACAATTTGTGGTATGGTCAACACTAATGGTATACAATTGTCATTCATCCTTACCTTTCCATAATTGTCTTTCCTTTCCATGAATGATGTCATCCATCAACCAATGTCATTAGTGTTTTATTGAAGAGAAAGACAATTGTCCATCAAACATAACAGAAAAGAGGTCGAGTCCAAGCACTTATTTGGTTGCGAACTCCCCCCAGAGGAATGAAGAAGAGTTTCCATATCAGGAGAAAAGGGATTCGAACCCTGCGAGAGAGGGAACCTCGAGATGGATCGAGAAAAGTGACCTCCGGCTCCGCCCACGACTTCCTTCCCTTCACGTCCATAAGACAAGTCGTAGTCGCATCGAAGAGCAAGGCTAACGAATTCCATAATGAGAATCGCCCTCATTCATATTGATCGTCAGAACTGGCTATCTCTCTCTTCGGGAAGCACGGGGGGAGGCCAAATCGTCAGGTCTGACTAAAAGGGAGAGTAGATCCAAGTAACATGGCTTGGAGAGCAAAGCGCCAATGGCGCGCGAAGCGCATGCGAAACGGGCACAGAGAAAAGGAAGCTAACTGCTACTAGCAACTGCATCTATCGTGGGAAAAAAAAGGTTTGTCATCCTCCTCATTATAGTCCTCCTAGAAGCGATAGTCCCCGTTCTAACAGCCAGGCCCAGCACACGCCACGAGCCTTCTTCGGCACCAAGACCACAGGTGGCATATAATTTCAACCCCATTTGTGTGATGGTCAGCACTAATGGCATACAATTGCCGTAGTGGCCTATCTATAGCCGGTGTCTCTCTGCACATGTCATTGGCGAGCTCACCTCTATATGCGGCCCCCTTCTCCCTATCCCTGATGTGACACGGAGCAGGATCCGCCCAAAAACGACCAGTCTTTTGGTGGTACGGAAGGGACGGACTTCACGAACGTCCTGTGCCCTCAGATAACCAAGAACAAATCTAGGACAGAAGCATGCATTGGATCGTCCCTGTTTGGTGAACTAACGGGTCGCTCCTCTAGTGGAAGTATCGGGCCCCAATTCACACCACAAATTGAATCCCGTCGGAAGGCTACATCGGAAGGCTACACTCGCTGTGAGAAAGTCACTCGCAGCCTTTTATATTCTAGGCTATACATGTGTCACTCAAGAACTTTCTATAGTTCACTGCTTCCCCTTCAAAGATCCAATTGGTCTCTAGTTCTTCATCGTTTGTGCTCATGGTTGTAGGCAAACACAACACTTCGCCCCCTTTACGTGACTTAATAGGACGAAGAAATTGCAATTGTATGTCATTCATGATGACCCTGACCATTTATGTAATGAAAATGATCAATTAAAATTGTATGTCATTAATACTTTTTCATGAAAAGTGATGGAAAGGTTATGAAAAAAATAGGAGAAATTGCAATTGTATGTCATTAGTGTTGACTATATCATAATGGCAATTGTATGACGATTAGAAAGATTCTAATCATCTTAAGCTTTCAAAAAGAAGACCGGACAAAGAAGAAACAAGAAGGGTGGACTGATTTTCCCAACCCATGATGATCTGACCCCTTGCATCCAATCAAGAAGTACGCCGCCCTCCTTCTTCTGGAACCCATTGAGGGGGCCCTAGCCCGAGAAGGGGAGAGTGGCCGAGCGGTCAAAAGCGACCTGAATCAATAAAAAAGCCTTCCCTTTGCATGGTTCAGGCGACGTTTGCATCTTCTTAAAAAATAGCAGGAGGGCGGGAACAGGAGTTTTCACTATAGGAAAGAGACATGACTATAAGGAAGCAACAATTCTCTCTTCTGAAACAACCTATATCGTCCACACTTAACCAGCATTTGATAGATTATCCAACCCCGAGCAATCTAAGTTATTTTTGGGGGTTCGGTCCATTAGCAGTTAGGTGATTATGGTGTTCTTTACATGATCTATATCTCTAACCTTTCAAAAAAGTCCTGACCTTTCGAAACAAAGTCGGAAGGAGAAGTGTGATAAGCTTTGAATGGAAGCCCCGGTAAACGGCGCTATTTGACGAGTCCTCTTTCCCAGCTCTCAGTCCCTAACGTATACGCTTCGCTATGCTTACTCACTTTCTTTCAAGACAAAAAAGAGGGAGTGGTCCCCCCCTCTTCGATCTCTCTCGCACTGGTAGCTAACGCGATAGGTGCGCTTGCGGCGTCCATGTCATTCGATTCATTGACCTCGAAAGGCATAGGATCGGCAGCCATATAGGTCTTCATCCTTGCCGTTCTAACAATACAATAGTTGAGGCATAAGATTAAATCAAAGATTTAGAGCTCAACTATTCTACCAGATCAAAAAAGGTACAAAAAAAAGAATGGCGATTAGCGACCACCATATAAAGTTAAACATTAGGACATAAATCAGCCTCCACATGTCAAAATCAAGTCCAAAATTTACTCAACACAAATATACTCTCAAAACAAATGGCTCCCAATGCATGTAAGGATATAAATGAAAATCTACTTTTCTCAAACTCAAAACCTCACAAAATATACACCCAATAGAGCTGAGACAAAAGAAACTGTGCACCAAGGGACAAAAGAATATCTTTCACTATTGAAAGGTTCAAAGAAGCATGAATAACAAGAAGGAACAGCAGTCCCTTTACTGGAATAAAAGACTAGCTGTTGGAGGCTTTCCAAGGTTAGAAGAGCTGCAGCTTGTTAAAAAATCTGCAGCCCAAAAACAGAATAAATAAAAACACATAATACAAAAAGAGAAAAGATAAAGAAGTAAAACATACAGATGTTGTATACACACACACACACACACACACACACACACACAAATTATACATGTGAATCATGTAACAAAGGTATTTGTAATTTTGTATACATATCCATAGATTCCATACACGTACATATTTACATATTTTCTGACATATGAAAATGAGGTTGCTTAACGCAAAAATCAGAAGCATCAATCAATGTAATCGGCAAAGCAAGAAGCATCTTGTTTCCTAGAATGAATATGCAGTTGTACAATCATTCTCCATAAAAGTCAAACAATTTCAAATTACCAAAAATAAGCAGATCTAAAAGTCAACTGTTCGATAGTAACAAAGCAGTGCAAAGAAAAGATAGTGATGGGTGATTGCCACCTACGATTTCAAAGACAGGCAAATGTGGCTTTGCGATGCTAAATACCAGAAGAACTAAAGAAACCAATGTAAATGGAGGAAAAGATGAGGCAATCTAGGTGAGAAAAATTTACCACTCCTCCATATGTGGAACTAAAGCTCTTATTTACCCAGCATGAAGGTAAGTCAGATAATTATTCTTCATAGAGAATAAAGGCAAGGTATCAAGACAACAAGCTGGTCTTACTTCCAAGGATAACCAAACTAGAAAAGTTTCTACAGAGCAATAAGAACACATGTAACTACCACAATGCAAAGGTTGCTGCAGATAACATCATCACACTGTATACAAATGAACGAGCAATTGAATCTGCAATTCTTTGGATGGGAGCCTCATTACTTTGTGCATCCTCAACCTGTAAAACCCCAAAAGAGTCTCACTGTGCAGCATTTTTTTGGTCTAACCAGCAAATGGCGGCTTCTTATAGTGATTTTCAGTCAAAGTATACATAAATACAATTGCAATCCACCAAACACAGACTTATGTTTCCCTTTCTATTTCTTTCAACCTGTTGTAACCAACAAAGTGAGAGGTCTCTTTGAAGTTTTTCTAATTCAAATCAAACTAAAGTTCTTCAGACTGTGATTTTTTTCCTCCATCTTTTTATGTATGCAGGTCAGACATGCAGAGGCTTCAGTAAAAGACAAAAAGTCTATGTCACATGGATTCGCTGAAGGTGCCACACCTGTGTCAACACAGCTTAACATGGATCCAGGTTTCGACTTACACTGGAGTCCTGGACATGGTCAACCCCATGCTCGTCTTGATTGTCCAAATATGGACTCAATCAAAGGTAATCGAATCTAAGAAGCCACAGAATAGCTTTTATTTTATGCTGTAACCTTACCAGCTTAAGAAACCTTTCATATGAAGTAGGACATCAGAGTAGTCCTTTGTCAAATTATTTTGGGCACCACAGATTAGCTCATCAGACAATTCTGCCTCATGATATAATACCATAGAGTAAAAGCAATAAATTATCTGCATGTGGAGAATAAAACCAATTTGATGGCATATTTGGCTAAAGGCATGCTTACTGTACTCTTATGAACTACGATTGAAAATTTTTGCACACCTATCAGTGCTATCACATTATGTGCAGACAAGGATATACTTTCCAAGAGCAGTTCAGATATGAAGAAATGCTTTTGACAAATCAAAATTATATTGGGATACTAGCTTCATGTTTCCTCTATTATATCTTACATGTGTGCTTGAACTTTTATGTCACAAATCCATTGTACAATCTGTGCCATTTGACAATCCTTACTTTTTTTAACATCAACAGCCAGAAACTAAATCCTCTAAACTATTTAGCCTCTTATTCGTTGCTAACTTTGTTTTCGTTCACTTTAAAACAGATGGGTGCTAAAGTACTTCCAAGATAGTAGAAAAAATATCTAAGAAATACTTAATATGTGCCATGTAATCTACAAACTCAGAAGCAAGAAATTGGCAACATGACTAATCTAGGTACTGGCAAAATCGAGAAGTAACATACTAACCAAACGAACAATTTTGGAAATTGTTGACATAGAACCAGTGGAAGATGCCTGAATCCTCAACAGGCCATCCTAGAAAATGCAACTGAAAACCATCAGATCATGCATCATAATATGTCCCCAGAAGACTGATAAGCATCTTAGAATATCTCATCTGAGAATAATTCACTTTGATAACTACTCACATGAAGTACATATTGCAGCATGGTAAGCCTGAACTGAAGAAACACTCAGACGGCCCCATATTGGCTCCTAATACTAAATGAGGTCCTCATATGAATTTATCCATGCATCTATAGTATAGTCACAAATAATGTCTCGAAGTTTTAAACGACGAGGTTTTTCTCAGGTATAATACGGTGAGCTTGAAAAAAAAAAAGAAAAGATGAGAAAAATAAAGTAAATTTTAAAAAATTTTAAAAAACTGAAAACGGAGAAAAAATAAAATAAGTAAAAAAACGAATTGCACAAACATCAAAAGATAAGTAGATTTGCAACGAATAAAAAATAGAAAATGAAAAAATAAATGTTTGGCATTAAAAAAACTGAAAAAATGAAAAAAGTGGAAAAAACATGAAAAAACGTATTTTTTAACGTTTTCTCAAAAAAATGCTTTTTTTAAGTTCTAAATAGTCATTTAATTTATTGTGTTTTTTTCGAAAAAACACATTTTCTATGACTATGATGTATACTAAACTCAAGGGACACCTCTCCAGAATGCCATACATGTTCTTAAATATTAGACAATGTATTAGGCTTTGTTTAAGTTTAATATATTAGGTTCTGTTTTAGTTTACGTTATATATGGGTTTATCAGTCAGTTTGGATTGGGACCATAGTAGGGGCCCGCTTTGCTTATGCTGTAATCTCTTTTTGGGCGTGATTAGCGCTAATGCAAACTATTATGATGTTTTGTTCTCTCTCTTGATCACTCTTCCACCCTACTAGTGGATTGATAGCCTTGAAGGCTATCAACTGGTATCAGAGCCATGACAGATCCCGCTGCCGCCCTTGACGACAACGTGACGCTAGTCGCTAACCGCCCTTGAGTCAGTAGTTACTCCAGTTCGCATATTCCAGGTAATTAGTTTGGAAAGAAACAATGCTCCAAGTACCACAAGGACAGTTTTACATGCATCACATGTTCCCAAACAAAATTACTTGTTGACTAATTTTTCCATGTTGAAAAAGTTAATTCAACCTATTAATCTATTAGATATACCACAAGAGCATGGGGAGAGAAAAGAAAGAAAGAGGTAATGAATTTGACAATCAAAATCTGTGCATAAAGAGTAAAGACAAATCAATAATAGAAGCTCTAAGAATGAGTCACATGGTAGGCATCCAAAACGAAGTTATCATTGAGATGTCAAATTAAGATCCAGTTAATAGTTCCAGCTGAAACAACGTGGCCTTTTTCCTTAAATACAGGAAGTGATTCTCCAGAACGACTCTCCCCTAAGAGAGTTTATAAGGGACATCAGGCCCTGATAAGCACTTAGCACAGCAAAACAGCCATAACAACCATCATAGACCAACAAAAAGCTAATCAACACTGACAATTTTGCAAAAAAACATTGTATAATAAAACATATCAAGATTAACAGAGGAAAAAAAATAACTGTTTATCATATTTGCATTTTATTTTTCTTAGCATCATGAAAGTAAAATCTCATAGGAAAACTTTATTAAGACAGGCATCAAGCTCTTGGGAACTAATACTGGACTTCTAAAGAGTTCTATAGCTGATTCTATACCTAAGGAAAAAAAAAGCCATTTACTTTACTTAATTAGTTGTGCTGCTGATGCAATTTGTGATGTTGTTCAAGAAACACCTTAAAGGTACTCCAGTTTGCAAGTCCTAGAGCAAGTACCAGAGTCAGGTTCTTTCTTTCAATCTTCATGAATCATAGTGAATGGTTGTTACCAAATCATCTCACATGAAAGTTTCTTTAAGGCTTCAGAAGCAACATGTAGACCTCCTTTAGAACATTTGGGCCCAGATGTTCATTAATAGCATCAGCCTAGATTTCTCTTGAAGTCCATTCACGCTTGCATTACAAACGATTGTAGATCTTTTGTAACACCTCAAAAGTTTAGTCATGTATTGAAGATTGTGAGATATATTCGAGGGCTTATAAATCGGGTTGTAAAAATAATTAGTTGTCTTGATTCCTAGCCTTTTTAAGGTTGGAACCGAAACTGCTAGGAGGCGTGTTGGTATCCGTCGGACCAAGGGCCCAAGCCCGAGAGTAGGTCGGGTCGTTACAGTGATATCAGAGCACGGTTCAGCATTCGGACCTAGGGTCCCATACACAAGGATGCATGTACCTTAAGGGGAGTGGATTGTAACACATCAAAAGTTTAACCGTTGGTCCGATGGATCCCAACCTGCCCCCTAACAGTTTTGGTTCCAACCCCCAAAAATGCTAGGAATCAAGACAACAAATCACTTTAACAACCTCTTTTATACAAGTCCCTGAAGATCTCTCACATTCTTCAATATGGGACTAAACTTTCGGGTGTTACATTTTTCTTTTTCTTTTAGCATGGGATGGAGAATGCAAGCAAAAGTTAGAAAGAAAATTGGAGCAAAAAAAAAAAAGCATTTGTGGATCAACACATGCCAACTAACGTATATGTTATAAAAAAGTAAGTAGACAAGTTAAACTTCTGATCTTGCTGCCGTATTTCGGTAATCCATCTCGACAGAACACAATGTAGAAAGGCTTCATATGAAAATGAAAATACAAGAGAACATTATAACAGCCCTTACCTGGTAACAAAGTGCAAGTAAAACACCTTTTTTATACAATAGTTTTTATCAAAGGGAAGTACAAAAATAAGAACAAAGTTCTACATTAGCTTGGTTGTGTTTGAAGAAAAGAAACACAACACAGATTTGAAGTCAATCATAGCTTATGCAATTGATTAAAAGCTAGAACCAGAGAAAACATCATGCACAGTTTACATCATAGTTCATGCATCTAGAGGAACAGTCTCCTCAGAAAAAACTAAAAAATCTTAAGGAATAAGCAGAGTTACATATAAAGATTTGAATCCAATCACAGCTTATGCAACTGATGAAAGCCAACACCAGAGAAAATATCATGGAAAGCTTATATCGTAATCTATGTCACACGGTGGAGGAGTACCCGTATGGTACCAGTACGACACCGGTACCGGTACGGGTATGGGGTTGGGTACGCCATAAAGGTGTGTTGACCGTACAGGGTATGGTCAACGCACCGGAGGTCATTTTTGACCTTTTTTGGACACTGTCAACTTTGACCGAGTCCAAATGTGTCTTTTTTTAATTTTAACAATTTTTAGATTTTATCGTTTAAAACCATTTTAATGTTAAAAAAATGAAAGCTCGAAACCCTTAAACATGTTTTCGTTAAGGTTTCGTTCTCCTCTCAACGTGCGACGGCCGGCGACAGGCAGGGGCGGCGACCGGCGACGAAAGGCGACGGCAGACGATCGGCGACAGCAGGAGGCGAACGGCGATGGTGATTGACGACGGCAGGAGGCGAACAACGACGGTATATTTTTGTTTTTATCATTTTTTAGTTCATTTTCTTTGGCTCCGCCCCTGCCGATCTTACTTTTGTCGCCGGCGACAGGCAGGGGCGGCGACGAAAGGCGACGGCAGACGATCGGTGATGGCAGGAGGTGAACGGCGACGGCAGGAGGCGAACAACGGCGGTATATTTTTGTTTTTATCATTTTTTAGTTCATTTTCTTTGGCTCTGCCCCTGCCGATCTTACTTCTGTCGCCTGCGACAGCAGGAGAGATGATCTTACTTCTGTCGCCGGCGACGGCGGACGGCAGGGAGATGATTTTACATCTATCGCCAGCATTTTTTTTTTGTCGACGCTGTCAGACGTCGCTGGGGCGATGATCTTATAGCATTGGGGTGGTGTTTTTGTCTTCAATGTTCTTGAACGTGATGATCTTGATAGGGCGACAGCAAGATTGATAAAAGAACTCAGTCATATAATTCATGTTTTGGTATACGTATACCTTATTCTACATATTTTGTATTGCATGTTCTATACTGATTGAGAAGAAGTCCTATTTCAGAACATTCTTTGTTGCATGTTGTCTTGTATTGATTGAGAACAAGTCCAACTATATTGCATGCTGAACAAGTCAGACAAGGAGAATTCTGCTGCTCTACATGATGTTTTTTCTTAAAACTAATTGAGAACGAGCCCAATTACAATGTTATCTGCATCAGATATTGTATTGTACTAATTAGGAACAAATCCATTTGATATTGGTGTGATATATCGTTTTGGAATGATCCTTGTTTCTATTGGTTTTGTGTTGCAGCTCTTTTGCTAGGTGCTTTTCATGTAAGTTGTAAATTGTCATGGCTGATAAAGGAAAAGAAACGATGCATGTAAGAGTAAGTGGAAGTGGAAATTTAGTGAGCAGCAGTAGTAGTGTTAGTACCACTGCAATAGAGAAGGATAATCCATCTCAGCCTCTTTGGCGCCATGTGAACAAACTAGGAAAAGGACCAGGTGGTGGTGGGAATGTAATTTTTTTCTTGCAAATTATGTAATGTGACTTACAATGGCTCTTATACACGTTGCAAAGCACATTTATTGCATATCTCAGGCGTTGGAATTAGACCATGCCCAAAAGTCACCAAAGAGATGATTCAGATATTCAAAAAAGAACAGGATGCAGCTGAGACGAAGAAATCTTCATCCAAGTCAAGTGTATCTGTCTCTTTATGCTTTTGAACAAGGTGAAGATTGTTCAAAGAAAAGGAAAACATTATCACAAGCATTCAATAATATGGGAAGAGCAGAGATGGATAGAAGGATCGAAAGGTTTTTTTTTGCAAGTTCACTTCCTTTTAATGTAGTTAGAAGTCTTTATTGGAAAGATGTTGTAACAGGTTTGGCTAATTGCAGTTTGAGTGGTTATGTACCCCCAAGTTCAGAGAAGTTGAGAACAGTAATTCTTGCAGAAGAGAAGGCAAACATTGAAAATTATTAAAGAGAAGAAATTTTCATGGATACAATATGGAGTATACATTGTTTCTGACGGGTGAACTGATATACAAATGCGGCCACTGATAAATTTTATTGCTTATTCGCTTGATGGACCAATCTTCTTGATGATACTTTAGAGAGTTTTACCTGGAGCAATAACAAAAACGGTGATGCCTTGATTCAATGCTGCCTTGATTGGGCGCTCATTAACCATAGATCGCCAGACCTCCCCCACACCTATCCAAGGCTTAAAGTCTTGCCTAGAGAAATGTTGGACCGCAGTCTGCTTCTCCTTTCCATTTTGGAACCACAACACAGGCCTTATGGCAAGCCCCTCTTCAAAATTTTCAACTGCTGGACTCTTAGAGATATCTGCACTGAGGTGGTTCGGATGGCCTGGTTGGGTGATTTTCATGGTTTTCGTATGATAAAGTTGTTAAGGAAGTTTAAGTGCCCTAGGATTCATTCAGCTTGCTAAGTGGAATTCTATGGCTTTTGGTAACACCACCCTTCGTATGGGCAAGTTGAGAGTAGATCTGGATAAAATCCAAATTGGGTATAGGGGCACCAGCACTAGGTATGGCGAGAGGGAAATTCTATTGAGGCAGTCCTATTACACAAAGCTCTTCAGGAAGACTAACACTTCTCCCACGAAAACTAAAAAATCACGCTCCCCTGAAGCTCATCTTGCTGTCGACATTTTTTATATGTCACCGGCTTTTCACTCTCGTGAAGCTCCCCTTCCCTACACTCCGGCCCTTTTTCGTTTGACATCTTTGATTATTTCTCATTTTCCCCAACCAACCAATTGCTCTCAACGACGAACTGCAACTGCCATCACCGTTTCCTATCATCAATCCGTCATTGGCAATACGGATTTCCCTTGACGAACCAACCTTGGTTCTTCACCGGGAGAGGATTATCAAAACACTGCTTAAAGACATCAACTTGCGAGGCTCCCCATGAAGCAGCATGAAGGGAAAAACAGAAAAGAAAATATACAGAGCATTTGAAGGACCACGGCGACGAATAGAAAAAGAAAGAATGCAGAATAGGGAGAGAGAGGTTGGCGTACCTCAACTTCTTCGAAGGACCACGGCGACGGCTCGGCGGCGGTGGTGGAGAGCACGACGAGTGGTCGGGAAAGTGGTCGAAGAGGAACGCAGAGAGTCGGAGTTGAAGACGAGCACGCCCTGACGGGCAAAAAAATTATCTCCGGAAAGAAGTCGGCGATAAATTTGTATGAGAAGACCAAATTGTCTGGTCGAATTGTATAACCACATCAAATAATACGAGTCTACCCCATTCAATAGAAAGGGAATATGAAAATTCTTATACTATAGAAAAACCTTGAAGGGTGTCTACCTCTTGAGGAAGGACCAACATCTTCTGGCCTGAGAATTCCATTTTGGCGGTTTGGAGCAACCGATTTGCCCCTTGTTTTATAAATTTGGAGATGACATTTTGGCCGATGGATCTTAGAATTATTCAATCAAGTCAAGGGTGATCAGTGATTACGGGGTTTTGCTGGGCAGCGGAGTCACGGCATGAAGGGTAGTTTGGTCATTTGAGATTAGGTAATTTAGGTTTCGCTCTTCTCTCGGAGACATTTTGAAGGGCCGCAGTAAGAATCTCTCTTCACGCACCGCCCAAGGCCGAACAGACTGACTGCAAAGCAAATGAACACCGCTATCCCCCAAATCATTCACCAAAATACCGAATACTTGGAAATATTTATCCCTTCCAATATTTTTCTTTCTACCAATTCAGGAAAAAAGGAAGGCATATATATATGCTCACGTACTATCGTTTTTCTTTTCTAAATTGAACTCGATTCCATAGCCTCGAACAAATTTTCTGCTAATTGTCTTCCTTTTGGATGTGAAACCCTTGAATGGTCCCTGATTCCTACTCTCTCAAAGAGTCGATCCGTTCACCGTTCTAAAATAAGAATGTCAATATACCCGATCTGGATCGGATATCAATCTGAATTGCATTCAAAAGTAGGATATGAAAACAAATGTCAACATCCAATTAATATTTTGGATCAGATTCAGATAAAAGAAATGACGTTCTATCGGATCTAGATTTAAGTAGATATTGACTGGGTTGGTTTCAGGTACGGGTTAGATTGGATATAGTTTTAAATAAAATGTCCTTGTAATCAATATGGATCATATGGTTTGGATTCGGTTAAAAAATTGGATTTGGATGTTAATCTAAAAATCAGATTCGGATGGGACTGATATGGTATTAATTTTTTCTCTATTTGAATTTGGATACAAATTTAAATCCAAATATATAGATATCTGAAATGAGGATATGCTAGAGTATATATCTTATTCAAATCCGATTGGCTGACATCCTCAATTTAATCCTCTAACCTCACATCAGTAATTTAGTTCTGAACATTTTCAACTTTAATAACTTCAAACTTACTAGCTATCCAGCCAGGTGAATTGTGGAGCCCTTTCACCCAAAAAGAAATAATATCAATCTATTAACATAATTTAATTAATATTTGCTTACACCTAACTTTTTTTAAAAAAAAAATAGTTTAGATGTATATATATCATGATGGTGTCACCACTAAACTAAGCCAAATTAAGGTTGGGGTTGAAACTTGGGTGGTTGAATTTCAAGATTTGTCTAAGGGGAGAACTTTGGATGGGAAAACTTTAGGGGGCGTTTGATACGCCGGGATTGCACTGTTTTTTCGGAAATAAATTTTAAATTTTAAATCTTTCCTCGTTTCATGAAACGGGGAATGAAAAAACTGCCCGTTAAAGGCATTTCCGGAAAGATCTTTCCTGGGCGAGGGGTGGAAAAAGAAACCCGGGTTCATTTTTCTGCCCGTTAGGGCTCGCCTTCGCCTCCCACCCACGCAACGCCCTCCCTCCTGCCGCAAGCCCGCAGCTGCCACTTTCTCCCTCTCACTCGCCTCTCCCTGCTGCTGCAGACCCGCATCCCGCCGTTGCCTCTTTCGCCCTCTCAGTCGCCTCTCCCTGCTGCCGCAGACCCCCCTCTCAGTCACCTCTCCCTGCTGCCGCATACCCCCCTCTCAGTCGCCTCTCCCTGCTGCCGCAGACCCCCCTCTCACTCGCCTCTCCCTGCTGCCGCAGACCCGCAGCTGCCTTTTTCTTGCTCGCCGCCATAATCCTGCTCCCTCGACCGTCTCTATCGCCAGAACGACCTGCAGATCTGTGAGGCGGAGGAGTGACGCCGGAAGAGTGAAGGCCTGTGTGAGGGAACGAGAGGCGGTCCACTTCGCTGGTCGACTCGTCGTCTGCCGTGAAAAGCAGCCAATCCATTGCTATCAGGTAAATCCCAATCTCTTCAATTTGTGCCTTTCTTCTGGAAATCCCAATTTCTTCATTTTCTGCCTGTGCTCTGGAATCTTCTCATTTCTCTTTCCCGTTTGTCGATTCCTGCATTTCCCTGTTTTTTAGTTTGTGTTCTCTTGATTTTGAGTTGGAGAGGGAAGGTTTGCTTGCTTCGTCTTCCTATCGCCATACTCCACTTCTTCCTGCTTGCAGGCTATTTGTGAAATTAGGCATAAATCATTAGTTTCAGAGAATACATCCGATCATTCATGAGCAAGATGGAAAATGATTGCGGGCATGCTGTGATCTTGCATATTCTGTTTCATCTGTTTCTATTATTGCTAGTGTTGCACGTACTTGTGTGGGAACCGTGTTCCTTTTCATCTTTTAGTTGGTTGTTTTTAACTGGGTTCCATCTGTTTTGTGCCAAGTTTTTTTGGATTGAAATGAGACCACGTCAAAGAAATTGGGTTAGCAATTTGACCACGTCAAAGAAATTGGCACAAAACAAAATCTGAGACACCATCTTATTAAAAAGGCCAAAATTGGTGTGGTTAGCATTGTTGTTATTGGAGCTTCAAATGAGACCACGTCAAAGACTTGCGGTTATATTTTTTGAATTCTGAGACACAATCTGATGTTATTTTGTTTGAATTCATCTGGTTCATTGTTTCTGTTCTTAATTACCTTTACTTCCTTGAAATTGAGAGTACATACTTGCGGTTATATTTTTTCAACAACTTATCATCTTATCGTCTGGTTTGTCTGAATGGGTCTCTCTTTGAGGTTGTTAGTGATATGCCCATCTTGCCTAATATGTTTGTTTGTTAGCGCACATAATAATATTCATGGATTAGTTTGCTTTTGTGATTCATGATTACATATATATGCTCCATATTTTTTTGTTCTATTTTGGAGTTTGCAATTACTAGTTCTTGTTTATTTCATGTTGTAGTACTATGGAAGGTTCAAGCTCAAGAAATGATACTCTTATATGGACTGATGCTCAAGTAGAATATCTTATAAGTATTCTACTTGAGCAATCAAGAATACATGGCATGAAGTCAGGCGGCAATTTGAAGTCAAAAGCATATAAGGCAATTGAACGGAATATGATAGACAATTTTGGGGCCGATTTCACAGTCGAGAAAATAAAAAACAAATTGAAGGGTACAAAAGCAGACTTCAATGTGTGCAAGCAAATTTTGTCAACAAGTGGGTTTGGTTGGGACCCAACCAACAAATGCGTAGAAGTTGAAAATGAATTTTGGGCCGAGTACATTGAGGTAAGTTTGGGCCGAGTAGAAGTTGAAAAGTTTTTGCTGTTCTTGTTCTGTTTCTCTTGATTACAGGTGCATGAAGTGAGTTACTGTCTATAAAGAGGTATGGTTCTGTATTTGTCAGGGAAGATTTTAAAAGAATGCATATATGCTTGTATTTCTTGTCATAACCATGAACTCTTTGGAGCTGCCCTTTTGATTTTCCTTTGAGGAAGATTAACCAGGCATTTCATTTTGTTTGCTATGTGCAAAAGAAAAAGACGAAGCATCCAACTTCCTTGTTGATCTTTGTTTCGTTTAGACTCTGTATCGAATTGTTGAACCTAGCTTACATTGGGCGATAAACCCTCCGAGTAAGATTGCTTCGTTTAGATGAACCATGCATTTTGTTTGCTATGTTGTTAGATGTGCAGTTCTGGAAACTCAAGTAGTGCTTGATTTCTGTATTCTATCATGTGTTGAAGAAACTATATAAATAAATATGGAAATATGTTTCCTTATTATCAAACACATAATTATATTTCTGGAAATATATTTCCGTTTCATCAAACACAAAAATATGTTTCTGGAAATATATTTCTCAGTTATCAAACACTCATCAAAAATGGAATCGGAAATATTTTTCTCATTCCCTTTTTCCAGGAAATATATTTTCGAAAATATATTTTCGATTCCATAATTCCATTCTATGAAAAGGACAAAGAGAATTGGAAATGAACTTAAAGTAAGCCTCAAAATGGAGCCAGCGAGGCCTAATAAGAGTTGGGCTTAGGCCAGCCCGCAGGCTGAAACCCGAGCCCCGGCCCAGCCTAACAACATGAAACCCGAGCTCAGGCCGATCCATTCCGGCTAGGTTAAAATAAAAAAATTGTTTTTAAAATATAAAATACAAATTTTAATATAAGATATTTTTAATAATATATATATATATACTATTAAAATAAAAATAATAGAGATTGGGCTGGCTCCGGCTAGTATTTTAGGGCCCGAACCTGGGCCTGATCTAACCGGTTACAGGCTACCCGTTAAGTACCCAGCCCGATGTCCAACCCTAACTTAAATTAAAGCAATAATCAATTAAACTGCCTAGGGCATGGAGTCATTTTGGGTCCTCAATCTTCACAAAGATCCAAAATTCTCTACCCATAGGATTCAGGCAAGTAGTCTCAATGTTATATTCAATTTTGACAACATGTAATTCATATTTCCCCACTAATTTCTAACTTTATTTTTGCTTCCTAGTAGTCAGTATGTGGCATTTTTTAATCAAGTGGGCATAAGATGACTGGGTAATTTAAACCCTTGACCCAAATTTTCAAATTCTACCTTTGTTCTTGTTCTAAACAGCTTTTTTAAGATGAATTCTGGATAAGTATTTCATCCTACCAACTAGAAGGGAACCGAAACTCTCACCAAACTCTTTGTCTCCTGGGGCATGTCTTGCTTTAGTGTTTCATGATGATGCGCTACTATGCTTCAACTGCACATCGGTGAACGACTTTTTGCTTTGATGTCTGGGGATTTGGAATAGAAAATGGTTGCTTATTAGCCTCCACCCTGGCCATTATGTTAACCCCTTTGAGGATTTTTCAGGATGATTTCATTTTGAATAAAATCTCCTAAATAGTCAAAATGTTTGCTGACAACTAAGCTTGGGATCGGGTCAGCCCAACACTTGAAATCCCAGCTTAAGCCCAGCCCCATGCTTGAAACCCTTGCTCGGGCGTGGCTCAGTTAAAATAAAAAATATTTTTTAAATATAAAATAATATTTTATTATTATGAATAAACTAAAAATAATATTAAATAACTTAGCGGCCGAATCGAGCTGGCTTTTTTGGGCCCGATCTGGCTGGGTACCACCCGTCTAAGCCCGATGCCCAGCCTGACAACTGCAGCTTCACAATAATTTGATATTTTTTTAGCATACATACCAAATTTTTTATTTTCAATTTTTTTTGGGAAAGGCTTCAAGGGCCGTCTGGATGACAGCATAAAATTGAGCTTTTGGAGGCAAATCACACCTTTTTGCCTTCAAACTCATTTTTTACAAAAGGTCTGAAAGCCTTACTCCCTCTGGCTTTTTCAAAGGAAAATTGAGTTTTGCCCCTTCCTCTAATTTTTTGTCTTGTCACTAGGTGTGAACAACCAGCCGAGCAACCCAAGCTCGGGTCGTTAAAACTCAGCTCGTGGTCGAGTTCGAGCTGGCTATTTTCATAATCGAGCTGAGCTCGAGCTGATTTTTCAACTCCTTTGTTTAGTCGAGCCGAGTTTGAGTCGACAGAACTCGAACTTTTAAGCTCGACTTGACTCGGTTCAATAAAAAATGAGTAATAACTTCAATGTATTTATTTTGTTTTTTCGGCTTTGCTTCTCATTTCATCACGCTCGTTCTCTCTTCACTTTCTTCATCTTCAAGATCATCCAAATGGGAGGTGCTTTCTCCATTGTTGCAGTAGAGCCAAACTACCTCTTTCTCTCTCTCTCTCTCTGTGGAACTCCCTCGCTCGTTCCCTCACTCCAGGGAGCGAGAACCCTCGCTGCCGCTATAGCGAGGGTTTCAAAGCCTTCTTTCTCCAAACCCTCTTTCTTTAACCCAATCAAGGGTTTCAAAGCCCTCTTTCTCCAAGCCCTCTTTCTCCAACCCCATCAAGGGTTTCAAAGCCCTCTTTCTCCAAGCACTCTTTCTCCGACCCTCTTTCTCCAACCCGATCGAGGGTTTCAAAGCCCTCTTTCTCCAACTCGATCAAGGGTTTCAAAGCCCTCTTGCTCCAAGCTCAGATTTCTCATTTGGGGTTTCATGATTTCAAGTTTTTCATTGATCATGAAGTGATTCATCTTTCTTTCCAGAACAATCGCCCTTTCTCCACCACTGGGATCTCCCTCCATAGCAGCACTGCAGTAATAAGCACACTGCAATCTTCTTCTGTTACAGCACTACAGCATGAGTATACGAGTTGATCGAGTTCGAGTTCGAGCTCTGACATGCTTCATCGAGCCGAGCTCGAGTTAACATTATATAACTCGATTCGAGCTTGAGCTGTGCAAAATAGAAGTCGAGCCGAGTTTGAGTTGACCAAGTTCGGGCTCGACTCGGCTCGTGTTTAGCCCTACTTGTCACCTAACCATACAAAAGGGTTTAAAAAATAAACCAAAACGAGTTCTTTTTTTATGAATTTTTAAAAGAACAAATTTTCTGTTTAAGTGACACACCCAAAACACAGTTTTTTTTTAAAAAAAAAAAAACTGGGAGAGGGGGCTAAGTTATTCAGTTTCCTTTTGAAAACCAAGTTTTGCAAAAATTGGATTTTGGCAAGACCTTATTTTTATATTATTCAAATACACCTTACCTAGTTTTATAGGCAAAACTAAAAAAGAAATCATTTTTCATAGATCTTGGTTTTCAAAAAATATGGCTTTTTAAGGGTGTCATCTAAACAATATTTTAGTGCCATTTTAACGTGAATTTAATGAGTCAAATATAAAGATATGTCTTCATTTGACGGGCTCTCTACTAAAATAAAGCTTATAATAGGACAATCAGAAACAAGATCTTTTTAATTTTCTTGAGATTATACGGAAAGATAGCATTTTAATTCCCATATGAAGATTTTCCTAACATTAAATAGTCCCCTTATTCATACATTTTTCAGGTTATCGTCTATTATGCAAATGCAGAACTAATGTGAAATGATGATGACCCAGCTAAATTTCAGGTCATTTTAATTTGAGAATTCGAAATGTCATAGATTTTATAACCTTCACCTTCTTGATGCATCAGTAGATGGTATGTTTCAATCATCATTTAAGGGTTGGTAGTTTATAATTAGTTAGTAATTAACGACGGCTGATAGTTTCATAAAGTTGATGGTTGAAAAGTTATTTCTTTTTACACAAGTCATTACGGTATTGGGCAATATATATAGATCTGTCAGGGCTTTAGGCCTGCTGAACTTAGGAGCTATGCTAAAGAATCAGCACTATTCATTGTAACCTTTGTATCTCTTCTGGAGTATAAATTGGTAGCGCTAAATACTTCAAGAAGTAGAAGTGCTTATTGCTTCCATCAAATTTTTGATAGATTCATTATTCTTGGTTCCTGTGTTTATATATATATATATATATATAATCAAAAGAAAAACAATGGAAAAAAATTATGTGTATTTTCATCATCTACTATTAGTTCATGTATTTTTTCTTTGTTTTTTTCTCTCAATTATGCATTTTGAAAGATAAAACAATCTTCATGAGTGAGTCAGGTGACTTTACATGTATAGCTAAAGTTACCATTCACTCACTATATATATATATATATATATATATATATATATATATATATATATATATATATATATATATATATATATATCATTGGTAAAACAACAATAAACCGTTGATAGATTATAAACCATTATTAACGTCAATGTAGTGATTATTTTTTATGACAAAGTTTTAGTTTTAGCCATCTGATGATATTTAACATCCTAGATGAATGGTGTATATATATATATATAGCAAGAGAGAGAGAGAGAGAGAGAGTGCTTTAGTCACCGAAGAACTAATTTACTGAACTAAGCATAGTTGAATTTTTTCTTAATAATTTCGACAACCAAGGGTACGTTTATAAATTAGATCAAGTTTACACGGGTAAACTGCCTTCAAGAAAAAGAAAGAGAGAGATAGGAACCAGGAACTGTGGCTTTATATATATATATATATAATGTTTGGACTCTGCTCCACCCATTGTTGACAAAGATGAAGAACCAGGCACTGATTCTTTGAAGTTCTTTCATCTTTTAAAACTTCCAACGGTGAACTTCCCCCATTTAATTAAGGAAGTAAAAGTTTGAAGTTCTCACTTGGTTTTTCTCAGCACATAGCAGGTCTGATCTGTTGCCCATCTGCTCCTATAGATAATTGAATAAGAAAGAAAGCGTGGAGAAACAAAGCAGAGCTGCAGCCGAAGGAGAAAGAAGAAGGAGAAGTAGCAGCCGACGGGTGTAATAGATATGGCCATGGATCTATTGCTGAAGACGCCTTCTCTTCTTGAAGAGAAGAACCCGGATACCAAGAGAGAGGCCGAAGAGAGCCGAAAGGTATAACATGCTTCTCTGTAACCTCATTTTTCTTTTAATCAGTATTGAACAAAAGAATCAATTATTTTCCTTTTCTTCTATTGATTTTCTTATGTTGAAGGAAAGTTGGTTATGGGAGGTGAAAGCCTGAGACCTTCTTCTCCTAACAGGAAAGACTCAGCCAACAGCAATCCGGTAAGCATTATTGATAAGAAGCAGCTCAAAGTACATGCAGATCTTCTTCTTCTCAATATATGTTATTATTGCTTGCTGTATTCGTTGTCATGTCGCCATTAATGTTATTGTTAAGCAACTCAGAGATGATTCTTGAATTGAAGAGCCAGGATATCGGAACCTGCCCTCGAAAGCTGCCCTTCTGCACCGTGGCCATTATCCACTTGGCTGACTATCTCTTAAACCGGCCACCGTGGCGGAAGCGATTCCTCACGTTAAAACTTCTGCAAGTATCCAATATCATTCGTCTTCTTGATGTTGACGATGCAATTACAAGAATCCATTGGATATATGTTGACCATGCAATTACAAGAATCCATTGGATATCTTCTCATGTTTCTTCTATTCTCTGTTTTTTATGGCCTGAAAACGTGGAATTGAAAATATATTTCTGAAAATATATTTCTTGGAATAAAGAAATGCAAAAAATCTTTTTAATTCTCATTTTGATGTGTGTGTGATGACTGAAAAATATATTTTCAGAAATATATTTGTGTTTGATGATAAAGAAATATATTTCTAAAAAATTATTTCTTAATTTGATAATAAAAAAACATATTTCAGATTTACATAATCTTTTGATATAGCTTCTTAAACACACAGCTAAATAGAAATTAATGTTGCATTCACAAATGCCAAAAGAGAAGGAAGGTCATCAACTCAGGTGGTTATTTAGTAGGCAGCATTAAGATGAGTCAGCAGTTCAACACCTGCCTTAGCATACTAATTTCCTTTCCCTCCTAATCAGCTACACCTGTCTGTCTTTCTCAACAAGCTCAGCCATTTTCCACTGAATGGCAAATGAAATGAAGCTCAAATGAAGTATGCATTGAACTAACGATATCCTATCAACTTGACTTGGTGATATTTACAAGTGGCGGTCCTTAGGTGAACCTTGACACTCTTGCTTTCACAAATAAATATATATCAATTGTGAAGCAACTGCTTTTGTTTGTTGATATTTTGTAATAGAGGAGAATTGCAGTTGATAAGCTTTAAGAGGCTTAGTATAGCTAATTAAATCCGCAATAGATAGAAGGATAACCCTTAAACCAATCATCTAAGGGGTTTAATATAGTTAATCAGATCCACAAATGATAAAAAGATATCCTTTAATTTTATTCTCATAGGCATAGCTCCAACCCAATTCAGCCAAAACAATATTAAAAACGTTCATTCCTAAAAAATAGAAAGCATAAACAGCAATTTAAAATGAAAATTCCTAAGAGAAGGAGCAGATGGGGAAAAGCTTGGCTTTAACGACTATGCTTATGCATGCAAAAGCAACTATTATCAGGTAATGATTATCCCAAGTAACAGACAAACAAAAAAGTAACTAAATATGGTCCACCAATGCAAATAGACATGAACATCAACTTATAATGCTCAATCAATAATGTTTGTCTGTTTAAGCCACAATTCTCACATACTCTGACATTAAGTATAGCTGTAGTCATCAATTCATGTATGAGATTGTTGAAGAATCACAATCAAAATCCAAATGATATGGTGACAGGCAATCACAAGAAATAAAAAATTAAAACAATCACTGCACTTTTTCATTTTTTTCAGTAAACTAGACTTGAGAAATATTATTTGCATGGTTTGCTTATCGAAGATAAGCAACTGAATCACCAGAATCCATCATATAGCAAAGATTTCTTGTTGATAAAAAATGAATAGCAATTTTCAAATAAAGGTCTGTTCATAGGTTTATTAGCACACTGGACACATCTGTGACACAAGATTGGGCCAAAACACCTTGGATTCCAAATAGATTGCAGGACAAGGGGAGAAGGAGAGTGAGAGGGTGAGAGAGACGACTAGGGGAGAAGGAGAGTGAAAGGGCGAGAGAGACGACGAGGGGAGAAGGAGAGTGAGAGGGCGAGAGAGTCGACAAGGGGAGCAGGAGAGTGAGAGGGCGAGGGAGACGACGAGGGGAGGAGAGTGAGAGGGTGAGAGATACGACGAGCAGCGGGCCTGCGGCAGGAGGGAGCGATGTGTGGGTGTAACAGGCAAAAAAAAAAAACTTGGAAATATGTTTCCACCTCTCGCGGTGGAAACATATTTCCAGAAAAAAATTTTCGACTTCCACATTAACGGTAACAAAAAACAATCTGCGTTTGTTAAACTGAAAATATTTTGAAACTTTTTTTCAAACGGACCCTAAATTAGTTCCACAAAAAATTTAACAACCAGTTTCGGAGTTCATGAGACAAATGAGGTCAACTGCATGGCTTAGAAGATTTGCCAGAAAATTTCATCGATAATTTTCGTTATTATCTTCACAAAGTTTCAATTGAATGGCTGACAAAACTTTGCTCGCACTGAACCATGTGATCACTTACAATATAATATGACTTGTCTCAATCCATATCTCCATTTTTTATATTTCTGAGATGATCACAGATTTTGTGTTTCGTATTTATTGTATAGTTTATGTCTCTCATTTTCCTCAATCTTGTATGTTCCTGATTTTTTCTATTCCACATGTGTTACTGACAACCAAATTCCAAAGGGTAGTGAAAAGACAGGCGGCCATGAAGGCAATAGGAAGACATCTTCAGATAACACGAAGAAAGAATTTGTCCCCATTAATAAGGTGAACTTCTTAATTCTAACCGTTGATTAGTACCAAAATTTCATGAGCTCTGTGATCATCATTTCATGGAAATACAGATTGGAGATTTATATGTGAAAATGAATTTGTCATTGATGGTCATTAAGATGTACCAAAAAACTAATGACTTTGTTTTAATGTTAACAGAAAAGAAATAATCAAGTTGTCAAGTTTTTCTACCCCCATCGTAATTTAGCGCACGGAATATGTTTTCTTGGGAAGTCTTTGCTGAAGTAAACCTTACAATATTTTATTTTTTTAGAATATACATTTTATATGTATCATTCATAAATAAAAATTACAAATAATATATATATATATATATATATATATATATATATATATATATATATGTGTGTGTGTGTGTGTATATATATATATGTGTGTATATATATATATATAATATATATATGATAATTTTGTTTTGAACAAGTTGAAGTGTGAAAAATATATAGTGCGTGCCTTTTTTCTCGGCAATGCATCGTCCTTTCAAAATCTCGTGATAGTGCACTTTCAAAAAATGCACCGATATTTGTGACCATGACTCTAAAGGACACAAACGTGCCTAACTTTTTTCCAACTTTTGAATATTATGGATCCATGGCGAATGTAGATTTATGTGGACATTTAAGGAAAACAAACGAAGAAGAAAAGAAGACTGCAGATTTTATGTCAAAGTATACATCTTGAATTAGCAACCCACCAAATTCTGAGAAATTTCGGAAAAGCTATATTAATTGACTCTAGTACCAATATAATAGAAATTATTGAAATATTTGGTCAATTTGACTTGCACTGAAAATGAAGTAAGGGGTTGGTTCACTACTTAGTAAGTGCAATTCTCTATTGGGTTCAGAGTTGAGGGACTGAGGGTCGTAGTGATTATTGTAGATGCTACTTTTCTAAACCGCAAACAGTGGAAAAGTCCCGATAGAACAAGGGAAGGGACTTCATCCACTTTGAGATATCTCCCCTACTTTCCACAAAAAAAGGGTCTGAACCCTTCCCACATTTACCGGATTTATATAGTGCCCAGTTTGTCTGATTTATTGTTACACAATCATAACTGTTTAATCTACAAGATGACAACTAGCTTTGTGACTTCAAACGTAGCTCCATAGGTATTACTTCAATAAAGTAATAAACAATGTTGCAATACATTTAACTATTGTAGATGTAACACATAAATCATGGTGGTTATGTCTTTTGAACTCTTGGGCTTGCCAAGGTAACTTATTTCTTCCAAAGGCAATTACAATTAGATAATCTTTGATATCATGTTCCTGAAATATCAGGAACAGAACGTGCTAGTGTTCTAGGAAAGAGATGGAAAAATGCTGCTCCGAAAGAGAGTACCTTGTTTGCTTTCTCCACATTTAGCCTAGGCATGCAAATACACCTAGGGAGGGATTTAGCATAGCTGGTCAGATTCAATACATCCTCAGTTCGATTCCGGTGGGTTTTATACCTATGAACTGTGGATGGTGACATACATGACACTCTCAAATTGAAAGTGTCCCATCAGACCACTAGGTCATGACGCAAGTCTGGACCCCAGGGTAAGGGGAAGTTGGGAAAGCTTCTGCCTCGCACTCAAGTAGTGGGATTCCCTCTCGCTTACGTAAAAACACACCTGTAATTTTTCTAGGCCTTCGACATTTGCAGATCATGACATTCTGCAAAAGAAAGACTGAGATCGGGCTTAAACTTTTCTACAGGGTCCACAGGCATATTAGAGGCAATCAGCCGATAGGATCCGAATGCTCACTCGGACTTGGACCCTATTGAATAGGTCAGAACATGTAACTGGATCAGAATCATGCTGGATCTGAAACACTAGATGATGTTGACTCGATAATCTTATGGACCCATGGCATTATATGTCGCCATTGGCTAGCCCAGTTACCTAAAACACAGCCACATAGATCGATAGCATAGGTTAAACTAGGTTATTTGTGTTTGGCCAGAACACCAACAAATTGTTAAGGTGCCTGAAAAGTCTACAAAGCCCTACTTCAAATCCAAAGGAAAAGTGAGAACAAATGAAAAAAAGTTGCCCCCATCAAGGATAAAATGGGAAATGAGAAAATAATTTTGTGATGGCGCACCACCCAAAGTGATGTACCCTGTCTTTTGAGGGTGCAGCGTTTCAACAGTGTGTTTGACCCCCAACGCACACCATGGTTCTAAACAGTAATGCACCACCCTAATGTGAAGCCAAATGACCACAATATCCCCATTTTGTGAAAAAAAAACCCTTGTAAGAACGAAAATACAAAGTAACAAAGATAAATTTTTTGGAGCAGAGACGATTTGTGAGTGTCACATGAATCTACTCTAAGTATTAACATATTCATAATAATTAGAACTTCTAGTGTTTTATGAATCTGTCTAATCTTTAGGGTAGATTCATGGGACACTAACTGATTATCCCTGTTGCCAAACGGCCCCACTGCACGTGCACTAAGTTGGTGCATGCAGCTCGACACACACAAGTTAATTATGTCTATATCCCTCAAACTATGGGGAAAGACCCAAAGCAGGGTATTGAAGTTCTCTTGATCTGAATTTTTGACCTATTTGAACTCACATACTTCAGGTTTTATAAGAAAATATCAGTAAAACCTTTTATTGATATTTTGCTTATTATTATTGACGTTTTTATCGCATCGGTAAAAACCCATTTTTTTGGACATCTAGCCACCTAGTCAGATGTTCCAAGTGGTTGATCTCGAGATGAAAACTCTTAAGTAGAGTTTGCATGACACATTCAGAAAATTGGTTTGATGAAAATTAGTTTTTTTACAAATTGGATTTTTTTTAATTAGCTATGAAACACTAGTTTCTATATTTGGGTAATAAGATAGGAACACATTAATTTGTTTGTGAATAACCTTGTGGATGTCAGGTTATTCACACCTTTTCGAAAAAACAAGATTTTTCAACAATGAGTTTTGACAAAACCCATTTTTGGTGTAATCCAAACACACCTAAAATGACATTTTGGGAGGAAAACTATTATTTACTTGAAAAAAAAATGGTTTTGGGGTGTCATCCAAACACCCGTTTGCATGTTATGAATTTACTCTTTGCTTGTTAGCACAGGATATATTTAGGTTGTCTAATACATATATGTCTATATATTTATGCAGGTGGAGCAACTTGAATCCACTAAAGCTGAGATAGGCGAAGTGAAGGAAGAGAACGGGAGGCTGAAGATAATCTTCTCACGCATAATGAAAGATTACCAAACATTGCAGACACATTTCTTTGAGATCATCCAACAAGAAGACAACAGCAAAAAGGCACTAGAGGGGACGTCTAGCTTATTTTGGTTTTCACCCCCTTCTTGGGTGTTTTTTCTACCCTGATGATGGAAAAAAGCCTTCTTTGACATGAAATTGGGCTTCTTTAATGTGATAGCTTAAAAGAACATCTTCACAGGAATGGTTAATAATGATGCAAGGAGGTGGGTAAGTAGATGAACAATGGCTGGTAAAAATGTTCCATTGAATTGGGTTGTTTAAGGTGCATTTCCTACATGCCTTTCAGCCTTTCACTTGTTAGAAAATGATGCAAGAGTCTATTCATGATAAATGGTGGATGACATTTGTTTCTTTTTTCCTTTTTAAATTGTCCTGAAAACCCAAGTCCTTGTGTTTAGAATACATGATTGAAAATGAAAAGGAAGAATTATAGAACCAAGCCACTTAGTACATGCAACATGCATAGTGTAATCATATAGCGAGACAAAGAAGCTTTATGAGTTTTCCCCTAAATAGTTGTCAAATATTCACATTCATGCCAAAGAAAGAAGACATTATCAAGCTCTTGAATTTGTGAAGAGATGCATTTAGTCCATTGGCTTATCCCTTTCAATTGGTTTTAGTGGTTGGGCATGTCTCTTGGATGTTTTTTCTTACTAGCTGTTAATACACAAGAGTACATGTCTGCCTGAGTTATTGGGTGCAATGTGAATAATGTCTTTGTTTTTCATAGCAATCACTTTTTTTTCCCCTGTTATTTGTGCATGGTGGATCTCATTTTCCATTTGTCATTTTGATGAAGCTCTACAATCATTAATCAATAACCCGTCTTGGCACTAAGATTAGTGGAGAATCATAATTAGATTTTTTTTTTTCTTTTTTTATCAAAGGGACTAGATCCACTATTGAATAATGAGGCTGGATGTATTGGTTCCAAGGCTTTTGTGGTGCACGGAACCTATGTGGGAGAAGCTAATCATGAAGGCACCTCTCCTAAGGTGGTTGATGGCTCAAGGGAGGGGATGAAGCGTCAAACTCGTAAAAGGTCAAAGAGAAAGAATGATGATGTTCAAGTCCTTAATAGGACATATTGTGAATCTAATTCTAGAATGAGGATATTGAGATGCATGAAATCAGACATGGAAAAATATGGATTCTTGTATAACTACTTCAGACGCCACCGCCTTTCTTCTTCTACATATCTCCATTATAAAAGAACATTGTTGCATGGAAGACTAAGATATGTGGTGCATTCTGATTACTACATCTTACTTCGAACTTGTGCAAGAATTGTGGAGGTTGATGCTCGAATCCTCCACCTTGGGCTGCTAAAGCTAGAGAGAAGACCATGCAAAAAATATAGTAGCCTTCGTGCCTTTATATTGGTTTCACATGGGCAGGATTTCAAAACATCATAATTACAATCGTCACCTCCAATGAATGGTTAAGGGATTGTAATTTCATTTGTCTTAGCGTTTTACAACTTTCAATTTTTTTTGGGAAGGTTAAGAGCCTTCATTTATGCCGCCGTATTTACTTTTTTGTTTGAATTTGGATGTCAAGTATTTGGATCGAATTGAATTACAAATTCTTTTTTAACACCTCCCTCTAATTTGTAATTTTCAACGTAGTTTTTAATTTTTTGTCTGTGTGCAAAGATTTGGTAAATGTATCAGATGTTTGATCTTTGCAAGGAAATGAACTTTGTCACGATCTGTTTATTTTCAACCAATTCTGTGAGGTAGTGATGACGAATTTCAATATGCTTCGATCGTGCATGAATTACAAGATTCTTTGTCATGCAATAATAGATTTATTGCCACAGTAACTTTCTTGTTTGTATTGAACGCATGCAAGAATTCTTTTTAACAAAACTGCTTTACATGCTGGGTGGTAGATGCAACTTACTCTGCTCAAGCGATAATAATGCAATAATATTTTACTTTTTAATAGACCAAGAGATCAGCTCTGTTCCTTCCAAGCAAAAAGCATAAAATGAAGTGTTTTTTCTAGCATCAACAGACCCTACCTAATCATCATCAGTAAAAACCAAATAAACTAAAATTATTTTATGCAATGTATTTAATTCCTAAACTCTTCCTACCAGTCCTTTTGCCTTGCAAAATGAAGTTTACATCAATGTTGTAAGAAGCGTACGCTTCACACAAACAAAACGCCTTGAGGCAAGGCCGTGAGGCGCACGCATCCCTGAAGCATGAGCCTCATTTGGTAGAGGCGTACACCTCCATATGTGGCATGTTCCAAGCATAGAGTTTGTTTAGTTTCTTTAATTAAAAAAATTAAAATTAAATAAAAACGGTCAAGCGGGCTTCACACGTGACCCTAATTTAACCACGTTTGTAACCCTAAATCCCCTATTGTTAGTCCCAAATCACCTGTGAAATTCAACCATCGCTGCATGCCTGTGAAATTGCTAGAGGCTGGAGCTGTGGCTGGTGGAGCCATCGCCCAATGTCAGAAATCCATTGCAGCTGTAACTCTCTTTCTTTGAGTCTCTTTTTCTCCATGGCTGACACCCAACATAGGTGTCCACTTTTCTCTCTCTGTCTCAGCCATGGCCACCATCTCCCTCTCTTAGCTCTCTAGCCATGACTGGCCGCCCTCTGCGTGTGTTGCTGTGATGGTATATAGTGATTGTTGTGTCGCCATGGTTTGTTACTTTGCGTGTATCAGTATCACCATGGCTAGAGTTGTGGCTTACGGTGCTGTGGCAATGTGGCTTGAGACCTTGAACTTATTTTCTTCATGCTTTCATCCTCGCACTCATATCCTTGCACTCATAATATCATATTACATGTTCATCTTTGCTTTACTATTGTCATCATTTGGAGTTGGACGTGTAATCCATGGATGATGGTCCTCCTCCCATGGTTGCCAAGTGTTGCAAGTGGTGTCATAATGTTTTGGGTTTTGTATTCTTAGTTTGACTTAGCATCTAATGCATATTTAACTTATATTTTCATTCAAAATTTTTACGTGCCTTAGTTCATGCTGTTTTTTTTTCTTTTTGGTAGACAACTACCTTCAATCATTTATTGAATCAGTTGAAGAATATTTAGTACATTGTTTCGTTTTATATAAATAAATAATGAAACATGAAAAATTTTACATTACTACAATTACCTTTTTTATTATATATTTTTTTTGTGGACATTTTTTTCTTTTTTGTATTTTTTTTTCTTTATTTCTAGATTTAGCATGTTCTCTTTGAAAGAGCTGCTTGTTTTCTTCTCTTCTATTTAGTATGATTATCATGTTAAAGAGCATGACAATGGTAATTGGTGCATTGTGGTTTACAACCCTTTTATATTTTTATGTGTCTTTTCAATAGTTGCTTTGCATTAAGTTTGTAATATGTTGTTACTTGTTAATAATTCAAAAACTATTGCTCATCAACTAGCCATTGCATCCAAACCTGTTGATGAAGATGATCTTGTTCTTCAAATTCTTAAAGGATTGCCAAGTGAATATCTTACTTTTAAAGTCAGTATGGAAACTCGAAATGACCCTGCCTCTTCGAATGAACTTCATGGGCTTCTTCTCATACAAGAACCCAACTTAAAAGAAGATGATTCTCAAACTTTCAAATCTATTATACCTGCTGCGAATATTGTCTTAAAACAAGTTTACAATAAGCAAACAAACTATAGAGGTCGTGGTATAGAGGAGGAGTCATAAAAAGTGAGCAACACAAAGGTGATCATCTTGTGTGTCAAATATGTGAAAAAGTTGGTTATATTGCAAAATTTTGTTGGTCGTATACTAACTTGGTTAAAGAAAAAGAGACAACGTCTCTGTAAGCATATCATGCAGTTTCTTCTAACACTCTGAATCAAGACAGTGGAGATGACAATTTGTATCCTGACTCCGATGCGACTCATCACATCACCAATGATATCAACAACTTGTCCATTCATGCCAAATACAAAGGTGGAGATGCAATAAAAATTGGAGATGGATCAGGTTTGAGAATTTTTCATATTGGTTCTTCAAAGACATCTCAAAATTTAGTTTTAAATGATCTCCTTCATGTGCCCAAAATAACAAGAAACTTGTTATCCATACAACGTTTTTCTAAGAATAATGGAGTCTATTTTGAGTTTCATACTAATATGTGCTATGTTAAGCAGCAGGGAACATGGAAAATTCTTCATCAAGGAAATAGTAGTGATGAGTTATATAAGATAGACCTTGGTAGCAGGAAAAAGGAAGCACGATTTGGACAAAGACAGACTATTGGGTAGTAGCACAAAAGACTTGGTCACCCTTCGTTTTCCATTATTAAGAAGGTTTTGAACAAGTGTGATTTGTCTTATTATGATGATTGTTTGAATTATTTGTGTGAACCTTATAAAAAAACTAAGACTTATAAACTTCCATTTACTGCTATTTCAAATAAGGTGAGACGCTTGCTTGAACTCATTTATTTTGATGTATGAGGTCCAGCTCTAGTGGAGAGTGTGAATGGTTTTAAGTACTATATGTTTTTTATCGATGCCTTTTCAAAGTATACTTGGATTTATTTGATGAAAAAAAACAGACGTTAGTCATATTTTCAAAGTTTTCAAGGCACCTTATGAAAATCTCACTAGAAAAAAGATAAAATATTCACTCAGATTGGGGAGGAGAATTTCAAGGGCTTCAATCATATCTTGTCGATAATGGGATTGGACATAGAATATCATGTCCTCATACCCCTAAACAAAATGGAGCAGCTGAAAGGAGACACAAACATATTGTTGAAAAAGGTTTATCTCTAATGGCAGAAGGTAATATTCAGAAGAACTTTTAGTCTTATGCTTTTTGTACTGTTGTTTATTTGATTAACCAAATGTCAACCAAGATTCTTGATTTTGCTTCTCCCTTGGAAAAATTCTTCAAAGAGAAAGATGATTACGGCTTCTTCAAAATCTTTGGATGTAAATGTTTTTCTTGTTTAAAAGCTTATCAGAAAAATAAATTAGATTACCGATCTGAAAGATGTGTTTCTTGGGCTATGCTTCTCAACATAAATGGTATTATTGTTTGGGTGTATGATCCGGTAAGATCTATATATCGAGACATGTCCAATTTAATGAAAGAAAATTTCCTTTTATTGATACTCAAGAAACTAGAACTCAAGATCTAGAAAGTCAAAACCAAACTATCATTTTAACCTTCTCTCATAAATATCAGTACTCAAACCCTATAATACCATCATCTAGTACTTCCACAACATCAGAGGAACCCTTACTTTAGTCTGAAACAAATAGTGAATCTCAGCCTGAAACTCTTGGAGATGAGGAGCCAACCTAATTCAATGAAAATGAGCCAAATCAAGGATGAGTCTATCCTATGACTACTAGATCTCAAATGGGAACCTTCAAACCTAATCCTAAATACAATGAGTTTCATATATATTTTTCTAGCAAACACTCTCTTCCAAGAGCTCTTGTCACCACTCCTCTTGAAGACAAAGAACCCTTAAATTTCAAAGAAGCATATGAAGATGAAAATCGGAGGAAGGCCATGCAAGAAGAATATGATGCTCTTATTTGAAACAATATTAGAAACTTATCCAAAGGAAGAAGCCAAACACATTATAAGATGTAAATGAGTGTTCAAAATCAAGAGAAAAGCAGATAGATCGTTTGAAAGATACAAAGGTAGACTTGTTGTTAAGGGGTATAGTCAAAAAGAAAGAATTGAGTATACTGAAACGTTTAGCCCTGTTGTGAAACCTACTACAGTTTTGACAGTATTGACTATTTCTGTTAGTCACAAATAGAAAATACATCAATTGGATATTCAAAATGCATTTCTGTATGAATCTATTTTAGAAGAAGTTTAAATGGTTCAACCACTTGGATTTTAAAATCATTCTTAATCAAATCATGTATGCAAGCTTGAACGTGCTTTATATGGTTTTAAAACAGTCTCCTAGGGCATGGTTTGTCCGTCTTAGTCTATTCCTCCAATATCTTGGTTTTAAAGAGGCTCAAACATATTCATCTCTTTTTATTTTGAGAAAAAGATAAATACTTATATATGTTTTGGTACATGGATGACATGATCATGACAAGAAGCTCACTAGAATATAGTCATAAATTATTTGTCAATTCAAAAGTGAGTTTGCCATTAAAGATCTGGGTGAACTTCATTTCTTTTTGGGCATATAAGCAACAAGAATTGACAATAAGCTAATATTGTCTCAAAGGAAATATATATTTGAGCTTCTTAAAAGAACAAATATGCTTGGAGCTGAGAGAGTTGGGATGTCGAAAAGAGAATCCTAAGATATTTGAAACACACTATTGATTATGGTCATGTTATTAGACCTAGTTTAGTTCTTAATATTAATGCTCACAGTGATGCAGATTGGACATGATGTCTTAATGATAAACGGTATATAGGTGGATATGCAGTGTTTATTGGATCCAATCTAGTTTCATGGAATGCTAAAAAGTAGTCAGTTGTCTCTCGTTCTAGCACTGAAGCTGAGTAACGATCTATTGCCAATACAACTGCTGAAATCATGTGGTTACAATTTTTATTGAAAGAACTTTGTGTTGTTCAATCATAACCTCCCATATTATGGTGTGACAACATTGATGCAACCTATCTTGCAACTCATCCTGTGCATCATAGCCGCAACAAACACAAGGAGATTGACCTTCATTTTGTTTGAGAAAAATTGGTTCAAGGAGATTTGAAAATTCAATACATCTCTTCCAAAGATCAAGTTGCTGATATTTTAACTAAGCCACTTAGTAAGCAGCACCATTCTCAAATAATTAACAAGCTCAATCTCATTGTTGGAGCATTGAGGTTGCGAGAGAATGTTAACAAAAATACCAAGAAGGCTCTCAAAGTGAATTACTTGAGAGATTGAAAGTCATGTCACTTGAGGGATGAAAAGTTATGTCTCTTGGGATATGAAAAGTCATGTATCTTGAGGGATGAAAAGTCATGTCTCTTGAGAGACGAAAAGTCATGTCTGTTGAAAGATGAAAAGTCATGTCTCTTGAGAATTATATACCCCTTATGTATCTCCTCTATATAAAGAAACCTCTCTACCAAAAGAATGCAAGCAAGAAATAATAGAGCAGTGGACGTAGATCTATTGGCTGAACCACTTAAAAAATTCGTGTCTCTTTAATTATTTCTTCATTTTGATTTCTAACAATAGAAAACAAACAAGCAAGAAATAAGAGCAGCCGCAAGAACAAAAGGCACGGGCCGTACGAGCCCTTGGTATAGGTACAAAAGGAACGAAAGGGTATGAACCTGTGATAAGTATCCAGATTGGTGATTCTTTTACTAGTATAGATTTGCTCTCATTAGGGACAGGAGTCGCCTCCGGTGTACGCATGCAAGTATATGATGTTTTTTATAGTGTCCCACGAAATCTCTTCATAACAAAACCTAGTATGAAGCATCGTTCATACAGACTAAATGTTATTTTGAAGTCTTTGCATGCAGTGCATATGCTAATCTTATCTTCAGAGTACTTGCATTGCATATGCTAAGATCTTATCTCCAAACAAAGAAAGTTTGATGAGAATGGAGAAAAATATGATCTCATCTCTTTGATCCAAAAAACTCATGATTTCATAAAATTCAAGAGATGAGTTTTTATGAGTCAAGTGAATAGAGTTAAGACTCATAATCAGCAAAATTAACGATCGGAATGGAGAACACACTACACAAAAATTAAGAAACACATATTCTCTTTTCACGTCGGGAGCTCAGTGCTCACTAGTTCCCATGCGAAAAGAGTTTCGCCTCTGGCATCAGAGAAAGTTACGCCGTTGCTTTAGCTACAATGATTTCTACAATGTCGGTGATACATGCCATCCACCAACATCTAGATTGGCTTTGTGCTGTCGACAGGGTCACTGCTGTCGGAGCATCTTCACAACTCAGTACCTTGAATTTGTTAGGATTTTAATTCAAAGGTTTATTAGAAGGCAACACTACCTTACATTATAGATTTCAGATTTGGATCCAAAATGGCACACTAATATTAGGTGTGCAAAATGGTCCATGTTGAGAATAATATAGTGACAAAGGTGTAATTTTAATCTTTGCACACCTAATATTTTTAGTCACATTTCATTTTAGTATCCTACGACAATCACATATGAGATAATGGACCTCCCTAAAATTCTAAGTGTAACTCCTAAAGAGAGACTTATTACCATTTAAGACTCCATTATTCTTAATAGCGGGTGGTTACCATAAAATGCTAACGTAATTGTTTAAATAATTAGTTATAAATTGATTTTAATGTGTAGAGAAGAGTTATGGAAAAATATAATATTATTAAAATAATAATGACATAATTGCCTATCCTCATGTCTATTCAAAGTCCCCAAATTTGACTTTAAGCAATACCAATTTTCTCAAAAATCAAGGTGATTTCAGTCAAAATTCCATCAATATTTCAGCATGAGCTGAAATCAAACATCCAGCCGGCAAGCAAAAACTTGCCAAACCAACTAGAATTTTTGAAATCATTATCAATTTTTCACAACTTGATTCAAGTCAATCCAATGTGTTGGAGAACTCTACAAATCATTTAGAAACAAAGATTTCAAAAATTTGAAAGTTTTGATTTCTAAAGTCAAGCCAAGCTCAAAAACTATGTGCTACGGTGCATTCTTGATCCAAAATATCGAGAATGAGTCTAGAAGCTGTCCAACATTCCAAAACCATCCATTACCTTATCTCCATGAATTTGTTTATAGTTTGCTTTCATCAAGCATGCATTCACTCACTCCAACAAGCACTCAAACTCACTAAGCACTGTGATATAAACAAGCCAATTCAAAGTTGCTATCATGACTAAGTCATATTGCAACAAATATTTAGATCCTTCACTTATGTCAAAGTGATAAATGATATTCAAAACTTAAAGTTTTCAAATCAGGAATTTTTCAAAAGGAAATCTGGTTTTCAATTTCTCAAAATTTGAGTCTTCCAAAGCAAGACTCCAAAAATAAGCATTTTAACTTTCATTTCAAACTTCAAGAGAAATTCAAAACTAGCAATGCTGCCTGTTCAATTTCAAAATTGGTTTATAACTAAACCTTCAATTTCCAAAATCCCCAATTTCAGTTATCAAAAGAATCAAAATCCATTTTCCAATTCCAAACAAATTTTTGAGATCCATATTCAATTCAATCCTGTGATTAAACTAATAATTCCAATTCAAATCTTCAATCTTAAAAAAATTACTGGAATTTAAAAAGAATCTCCCATCAAACCCAAATTTTCAATCAAATTTGAATGAACTTCAAAATTAAAATCAAATTCCTGCATAATCATATAGAAAGATCATTAAATGACTTGTATAATTCACAAATGTTAGACCTTGGCCCTATTATCTCTATTAAAAATGATAGAAATGGTAGGACTCATACCAACAGGCGGATCCATTTTTCCTAAAGTCTTTCAAAACCAATTTCAAAGTTGTGAATAATGATTTAAAAAAAGAAGAAGAAAATACCGTGTGCGTATGTTTCTGTATACTAAAGAGAAATCATTTACAACACTTATGAATATAGTATGGTCACTTCCTACAATAGTAGTTCTCATAGCTCCTACTTCACCTAGCATTGAAAAGCTTCACACGTGAAGGTTCCGGTCAATATGCTTCAAACTACATGATAGTGCAATTAATGAATCTTCCATCCCTTAACACATAAATTTAACAAATTGAATAATAATTTACCTTATCCACCTTAAATTGTGTGAAAACCTTAGTACTCGTAGGTGCATCACACATACTTGTGTATTTTTGGCACTTATTGCCTATAAAAAAATTGTTCTATGATGGAAAGCAATAATATCAAATATAAAGTAAAACATATTAATTACCTAAACACCATTCCATGCATCATTTTTAGATGAGCTGACAAATATTCCATGAATGATATGACAATGTGTTAACACCCTAAATTTTTCTACATAAGAATTGAAGCAATGTCAAAATTTTACAAAAGAACTGTGAAAAATTGCAATTTCAAAGCCAATTTCGAATCTAAACACAATTTAGATTCAAATCATGAATTTGATTCATGACACAATTTCAATGCAGATTACGACAAACTATGTTCAAATTAGGATTTGAAATCCAAATCCAATTACAAATGTCATTTGGAATCCAATCCATTTACATAATTCAAATTTTGATTTAAATCCAAGAATTGGATCTAATTCGGTCTAGAATGCTATGTGCGACCCACGTGTGGGCCCCACTCAGCTCGTGTGGTCAAAAGCCCACCCAAGAGGCTCCAGAAATATCTTTTCTCAATTAAATAAAATATATCATTTTAAAAAAGAAATGAATAAGGGTTCATAGGAAAAGAGAGACATTAATCTCTCTCTCTCTCTCTCCCTTAGTTAAAGAAAAATCAAATTCCAAAGAAACAATAAGTGTTAGAATTAAACTTACCTAATCTACTTAATCCAAGTAGGTTTGACCCGGGTGCACCCAAATGTAGTGCCAATTTCAGCTAGGCTCAGTCAACATGAGCTCAACTCAATCAAACGGGTAGGTCTGTCCCGCGACCCAATCAGTGGACGAAAATAGACTTTGACCGAATCAAATCCACTTTGACTAAACTCAATCAAAGTACAATTTAGCTCAATTGCTTTCTTAGCTCAAATTCATCAAATGACATCAAACAAATTTTTGAAGTTTTCATCGAGCTGTTACAGCCAAGGAAGAGAAGGAAATTTTTTCTAAGTCCTCTTCCCCCACTCTCTCATTCTCTTTTTTCATTTCCCCTATTCTCTCTATCGAGTTTGCTAAGTTAGGGTGCTTAAGTGAACCCTTAGGATTTTCGTGGAGAGAAGCTCTCTCTTCCCCAATGCAAATTCTAGCAAGTCATTCTTCTTCTTCTTGCTTTGATAAGCTCGAACCCAAACTTTGATTCTTGCTTATGATTGCTTGATTTAGAAAACAAGTAATGAATAAGATCAAACATCAAGACCAACCACAAGGTAGGAAATTTTAATTCATTTCTCATATACTTTAACTTCTTGTTGGTTCATTTCAAATTCAGTGTTTATTTTCATTTATTTTATAGCTGAGAATAATGTCTAGCTAAAAGAAAACTACGATTAAATGTACATGTTAATGCATAATGCATGTATGAGTCGGTTTTTCTAAAAGATGAACCTATGAATCAAATTTTGAAAAGAGCCCCATGGCCACGTCCCTTTCAAACCAACCAGCTTAAAACTATTTTGAACTCCCCACTATGAGAGAATACCATGGTGAGAGAGTGATTTTGCTGCATATATATGACAAAAAAGCCTACTAAGGATAGATGCATTCTCATGAATGTGATCCACCATTGCATGGCGAAGCTAAGGACAGACTAGCTTGAGCATTTCTTCATCTCTTTCTATTTCAAGTCATTTTGTTTCATGCTTTTTCAATTGATCAAGGGTGGTAGGAGAGATTAGAAACAAGTTTTCAATTTTCCTATGTAAAAGAACCCAGCCATGAATCATCATGATTTATGAGTTATGCGGTGCCTTGATTAAATTTCATCTTGAAGAGTATGATACATATATGTATATATATATTGTTATATATATACACGTGCAATCTCTTGTTAAAAATAATTTTCCTCTTTTACTATCCGGTTGGAACACATTTCCAAACTATTTTTTTTTTTTAAAAAGAGATCATTTTGTTGATTTTCATAATACAAAGCTATGAAATCATTTCATTTCATCTTAATTTTTTTTTCAGCAATCCATACATAAAGTGTATGCAAGTTGCTGAAATCAAACCTTGCTTTATAGGAATTAGCTTAATAATGTCAAAGTTTATACATTTAAAATGCCAATTTTCAGCCACAAAGTGGCTATGATTTGTGAAACAATAAAAAAATATCTAAACCCATCCAATCAGCATCCTAAAACACTTTTTATGGGCTGCTGATCTCATTCATGAATTTTTAGATTTGCATTGGATTAATCCTCTCCTAAAATGCTAAAAAGTTTCATTTTTTTTACTATCCCAAAAGGAGGATTAACTATTCTAAAATCATCCAAGAAAGTGGGCGATTCCATTGGTATGAAATCTGAAATTTGAATAGGTTTGAAAGACTAGTGATTTCTATCTAAGAAACAAGCTCTCTCTTGGAATCAATTTCCACAATTTTCAGTTACTTAAATCAGCCTAAAATCTGTTTTTTTTTTAATTTTGAGATAAAAGTGGATGTCATCCACGTCTCCCATATATTTTGAAACCGATTTTGACATCATTTTCATATTTTTCATCATTTTGATAATTTTATGTTTATGGACTGCATCTCTAACATTTGAGCTTAAGAATATGATAAACACATTTAGAGAAAGTCCTACATTTGAATTACAGTCAGTCTTTATGTGTAGATTGCATGATGTGTAATGGACTTTGAGAGATTATGAGAGAGTGAATAACAAATGTTTTATATGAATGAATCTTGAGAGATTATGAGAAAGAGAATGATGAATGTCTCATGTAGTTTCCTTTCTTATTTCATGAATTCACTTTCACCCAAAGTCAATAGCACCACATGCACATTCTCAAGAAATTAATGCTTCAAATTTGAGTTGCAAAAAGTGACCAAGTTATATTGCAACAAGAATTTGTAAAGTTCACTTAACTTCCAAAGAAAACATAAGCAATGTGTTCATAATCTTGGCCAAAATGTGCTTAGAAAATGACAAGTTTTGTAACAATTTGAAACCTATGTTTCATCAAAAGAATGAGCTCTACCTAACCAAATCACAAGTTTCTAAATATCTTAGACCAAATCACACGATTTGGCAAAAGAAGAATTCAAAATCAATTTTGATCATAAGATGGTCACAATTTCAACTCATGAATCATCTTGAGTTTGCAACAAATAACTTAATTTCAAATCTTCAAAATCCCTAAGAACTGTGGATTTCAAATCAAATGGCACGACAACATAGTTTTTTTTTTTAAATTAATTTGAAAACCATCCAATCTTCAAATCAAAGAAATTAATTTTCAAAACAAGTTCAAATCACTTATTCAAAATGAACTTTAATTTTTGAATCCAAAAACCTCAATGCATAAGCATATAGGATTTGCATCAAGAACTCGTACATGATCCAATTACTCCTGTCAAAGGTGGCAAGAATGGTTGGACCTCGTACCGATGGGTGGATCCATTTCTCTTAAAATTTTTCCTCAAAACCCCAATTTTAAAAGAATTTTGCTCATTCGTATTTCGACGCAATGGTGTCACTTCTAGATTTTATGCCATGGTTCAAACAAACGAACTCAAACACTAAACTCCTAGCCAATTGGCGACCTTAATTGTTCACATGAATCATGTGCTTTTAGCCTCCATTCAACTTTGTAGTTACATGTGCTTGATTCACACTATGAGTGGTTATTGTCGGGTACACTATGACAATTGGTAATAAGAGATTGATATTTCATGATTAAATATAATTAATATATTTTTCTAGTAGAAGATGATATATGTTGCATGTAGGCCATTTTAGCTTCTTTCTTTTTTTATGGACAAAGTATTTTTTTTTCTCAAGAGGACTGTCCTCTTTGTCAAAGAAGAAGTTCTTGGCAATTGAATTGCTTGTATTAATCTTGGTTGAGAATGCAAAACTAGGTAAGTGTGGACATCAACCTTTTTCTAGACCACTTTCATTAGTAATGAATAGGAATGTAAACAAATTGAATCCAAGTCGGAGATGCATGTACTCTTTCCCATACCCACTTCATCAGGTTTTCATATATTTGGATTTGAATACGATGGGGAAAAAATCCAAACCATATGATTTTGAATCCAAATTCACAATCTCAACCCCATTTTAGATTCACATTGAATCTTGATCCAACTTTCAAACCAAATCCAAACTACATTACAATACCTTAAGAACAAGTTTTTAAAATAATAGATATTGGACATAGAACGTTTATCTAAAACTAAATTTGCAATAAGATTATAAGGTATTTGTTTAAATCTGAATCCAATTAAATGTATGTCAGTTCTTGAATCTAAATTTGATTAGATTTCTTAACCAAATATAAAAGATCAAGTATAACTGGACACCATTCCATGCATTTTTTAGATGAGTCTCAAGTATTCCATAAATGATATGTCAATGGTGTCATTTCTAGATTTTAAGCCATGGTTCCAATGAATGAACTCAACCACTCAGCTCCTAACCAATTGGCTGATTATAATTGTTCACATTTATCCAGCATTCAGCTTTACCAGTGCCTGATTCACTATGGGTGGTTATTGTTGGGCATACTATGACAATTGGTAAATAAGATATTGATTACTTCATGATATATATAATTAATATATTTTCAAAGTAAAATACACTCAATAAATTCCATTGTCACTTGAAAATATTTCATTTGAGGCCATTTTGTTGCAAGCAGAATATGACATATGTTGCACGTTTGCCGTTTGAGAAACAACTAGAGAGAGAACACGACAAAGTGATACATGATAAGGAGAGGGACAGAAAGACAAAGGGAAATATAATATGAATGTTTGCTCGTTAAAATTTTGTACATATTTTTATAGAGCACATCTTTGATTACAATGAAGTGTTTCTATGCATGATTATAACCGACTGAAAGAATTGTACTGATGTTTCATTAGGAGAACATTGGCCATTGCCGTAGGCACATCCTCCCTAACCTAAGCCACGCAATAATTTTCATTGTTATCCTCATTGCTTGGCAAAATTGTATAAATTTATACCATAATAATCATTATCTTCACTAGCTTCTTTTGCTAGAATACCATATAAATCTCTAGGCATTGTTCTAATGGCAACATGTAAATAATTGTCTAATGGATTTTATATGCAAAATACTTGTTGTGCTGAGATATTAACACAAATGGATAAGTTTTATACATCAATATTTGATATTGATGCGTGTGAAATCAAAATCATCTTGTTTAAAGTCATTGTCATGTGAACTAAGAACATCAAACTATTAAAATTTGAATAAAGTATGCCTCTGCTCTATAATGTCAGTCACAAATGCTTAATATGGAACTTTATCAAGTGCTTGAAAAGCTATAATGTGCATGAAAAAACACACCACTAACTAATGATTGAAGGATACGTAGTTATGTTTTTAAAGATATCAATTTAGTTGTGCCTAATGGATTGCCAATTCAAAGTAATATAAATGCATTTTATGAGTCTACAATGACTTCTTTTTTTCTTATCTTACTGATTATGTCTTTGTACCTCAATAGTATATCGAGTAAAATGTCAAACATTCATCAACCAAATATCCCTATGTGACCAAATCTATTATTTGACTTCTAATATGTCTATTTTTTTTAAACCTCCATAAATGCCTAGAATGAGAAACACAAAGAAATGACACTCAACCAAATCATCAATTATTTGGTTCCAATGTGAACATAGAATACTGCATGTGTAGAACATCTTAAATTATTCATGCAAACCATAGATGCAGAAGTTAGTGAAAGCCTACTAAGTTCATCACAACAATAAATACAATAAATTTAGGATCTTCTAAAGGCTTCTACGTATGCCTAAGGGGTGACAAACCATATTTATTATAACACAAGAATACAAAGTAAAAAAAAGGGATCTTCTAATTCTATGAAGGACCTACGATTCTCTTGAAATGGGGACAAGCAAACACACTAGATTATCTGCCTACTATAAACCAGATATAAACCTTCTTGGTTAATTTCTATACATGTTACATCTACATAAATTGAGATGATATGGATCCCCACTACATAAGATCACTTTAAATGAGCCATTAAACTAGATTGTATTCCTAGCAAACATATTTCTAACATTGTTCTCCTAAAGAATTAAAGCATACACTTGGGAACATTTGCTAGAGGATTTAACAAAAAAATTTAGCTAGAAATAGCAGTTATAAGTGATATAATTCCACTGGGAATTTTCCCAATTTTCTCATTGAACCAGATTAAAAAGTACTTTCTTGTCACCAATCTAGGAAGAAATATTTGTTGTGAACTCATCTCAATTAAGAGCTTTGATTGAGACTGCAATAACCAATAGAGTGTCCAATTGTAAATGACATATGACGCTTCAAATTTGATATGTTTATGAACCTGCATCCTTTCTAATTTCAATTATCTGCCACGATGAAGGCAAATATTACTACCAACTTGGTCCCACGACCATGATAAATCAGATGTCTTTAAGGGCCATGGCATTGATGCCATGTGAAGAGATATAGCATATTAGACAGAGAACAATGCAGCATAAGGAGATAATTTGATTCTAGAAAACCTCACGCCAAAGAGAAGAAAATGAGTAAGGAAGGAGAAGACAATGTTTTAACGTGGTTCGACTGTTAGTCTATGTTCACGATAAGAAAGGGTCTCTCTCGTGTTATTTTTCGAAAGAGGATAAATTTCATTTATACTCAATTCACACGTTCGTTAGTCCCACATATCTTGGGATTTGATTGATTTACAAGATCCGGTGTTTTTCCCTTTTCTGAGATAGTCTCCATTCTAGAATCGTCGTTATCATAATCTCTTTTAGCTATAATTTTGGATCTAATATTGTTGGCCTGAGCGTTATTTCCTCCAGCTATGATTTTGGTGGTGTAGACGTTATTTCCTCCAGCGTGAACTCCTCCATCTGTATGGACATTACTGCCTTCAGCGATACTCTTGGAGCTTATAACTTTTTTGCTGATTATATCATGATTTGGTTTATTATCCCCCTCAAGATGAATGCTCATGAAAGAGCATTGAGCTTGAATTAGAGGTTATCAAAGGTAGTTGTAGGTAGTGGTTTTGTGAGAATGTCAGCCAACTGATCAACACTAGGAATATAATGTAGTGTGAGATGATTCTTGGCAATGTGATCTCGAGAAAATGGACATCGAACTCAATGTGCTTGCTTTTATTATGAAAGACATGATTAGCAGAGAGAGAGAGAGAGACAACACTGATGTTATCACACCATAGACAAGGAACATGCGGCATAGTGATGTTTAATTCCTGTAGTAAAAATGTGAGCCATAAAACTTTAAAGGAACATGATGCTAGTGCCCGATATTCATGTGATACGCTTATGGAGACAATGATTCCTTTTGGAATTTATATAATTTTCAGTTTACTACACTATGCCTTAATTTCTTGCAAGCTTGACATATAGTTCGACATTGAGAAGAAAAATGTCCACGGTTACCACAAGCATGACAGTTGATAGATTTATCCTAAGGACGATGTCCTGGATGCCCTCTTTGCTGCTCAGTCTTTCCACGATAGTGATGATTATTGAAGTTTTGTCTCTGCACTATATAGACTGAAGGATCTTCAAAATTTGCAAGTTTTGATATTTCAGATTCTTGAATAAGAAGCAGAGAGTATAACACCTCCAGATTTATAGGGTCAACACGAGAGCACAAGGAGATTTTCAGAGTGCCATATTCCTCAGTGGAAAGGCCAGAAAGAATGTTCATAACCAGATCTTCTTCATCGACTAGTTTGGAGGCCACAACTAATTGGTGAGCTATGCCTTTGGCTTTATGAAAATTTGCTGTTATGGATTCAGTTCCTCTTTCGAGATTTTTCATGGCAGATTTTAGTTGCTGCACTTTTGCTCTGGATTGAGCTGTGTATATACGCTTTATGGTGGTCCAGGCTTTGTACGATGAATCAAGGCCTACGACTTGACTGTGCACGACTTCACTTGGTGATGAGATGCTCGATGCCATTCGAGAAAGGCTGGATTTAAAATAGTTCCTTTGCCATCTTCACTAGGAAAAAAACTTGTTTGGACACTTGAACGACCCATCAATATATCCCATCATATTATAACTTTTGAGCATAGGAATAAATTGGGATTCCCAAAGTAAATAGTTGTCGGAAGACAATTTTATAGACATGAAATGTTGGAGACTTGTTGGAGCAGGTATGATGGAAGAGGCCAAACCTAAACATGGCAGATTCATGGCATCCGATCCAGATTTTGGTGATGCCGCAGCCATACTATAAGAGTTGCCATCAGGTGTTAGTAGTTGAGATGCCATTGTGAACGTCCAAACTTGTGGTGAAACGTCCAAATTTGTGGTGAAAAAGCTTCGGTGGAGACAATGTCGAGAGATTTAGACAGAAAAGGAGACATGACAAACAAAAACACGAGCGATCTTCTGCTTCAGACACTGTTCAGGACTGCCCAACTCGCAGAATTTTAGAAATTCAATGCCAGCTCCAATTCTGATGAAAATTGGACAGCAGCACGTAATCCTAGTGAGGAGTGGACACCCCAAATTTCAGCTTTAATCGATCACTAGGGACAAAACACATGAGGGATTTGGCCCACATTGGCCTACGATTTCTTGTTCTTCACGCGTGGCTCCTTGTTTCACAGCAACTTGGTCTCCCTCAATCGATTCAGCCCAAATCGATTAACAATGGCTCTGATACCATAGAAAATCTCACGTCAAAGAAAAGAAAACAAGGAAGGAGACGACAGTGTTTTAATGTGATTCAACTTGTTAGTCTACATCCACGATAAGAAAGGTCTCTCTCGTGTTATTTTTCACAAGATGAGAGATTTCATTTATACTCAATTGACACGTTCATCACTCCCACATATCTTGGGATTGGATTGATTTACAAGATCCTGCATTTTCCCCTTTCTGAGATAGTTGCCATCCTAGAATCGTCATTATCATAATCTCTTTTAGCTATAATCTTGGATCTGATATTGTTGGCCTGAGCGTCATTTCCTCCAGCTATGATTTTGGTGGTGTAGATGTTATTTCCTCCAGGGTGATCTCCTCCAGCTGTATGGACGTTACTCCCTTCAGCGATACTTTTGGAGCTGATAGCATTGTTGCTGATTATATCATGATTTGGTTTATTAGATTCTAAGAAACTTTCTATATTCAATGCATGGCACAATGGTCCCTCCATTAGCGATCCATTTGGAAGCATATGTTACATTGATGAAAAAGGTTAGGAATGTCAACAATTGGAACCATCCTTTGACATTTCCTTCTTTGAAATATATATATATATATATATATATATATATATATATATATGTATATACATATATATATATATACACACACACAGACAGACAGACACACACACACACACACACACATATATAGCTAGGGATCACACACACACACACACACACACACACACATATATAGCTAGGGATCTGGAAGCAGGACTGCTATAGAGTATCATGGGTTTGGAGGAAAGGTTGAGCCAAGCTAACACTACAGTGCGAGAAGAAGGGCTGCAGCGTGTTCGCACCCCTCCCGTGCAATAGAATGGGGAGGGCTGCACAAAGCAGCAGAACTTTGAAAATGGTTTTGATTTGAAAAATTTTTAGGAAAAGGGGATCTGCTCATTGGTACGAGGCTCGATCATCGCTGCCACCTTTAACGGGAGTAATTAAACCAAGGTTTGGGAAAGTAATAGGATGTAGCTGATTATGAGCAGCCAGAAGCTCTGGCTTCAGGCTAACTAGCAGCTAGGTAGTAATAAAATTAAGCGTTTGGTCAAGTGGCCACAGATTGGAAGTGGCTAAGCAGCTACGGATCAAGAGCAGCTCTTAGTGCTATAATAGGAACAACAAATAGTAGGGACGATCTTTCCTAGATTTGACATAATCAGTCGCTGTTTCTACCACCGATTTTAATCCAAACTATTGTTGAGTATGTTAAACAAGACTCTCGAAGACTCTACAGGCAGCCACAACTGTACACCACTAAATCCAGCTATGTTATAGCTGTATTCCACTAAGAAGCACCCATGTAATGTATTGAGATCATGTACGCATATATATATTGGAAAATAAAATAAAAAACATAGTTCGTGTTCTCCATTCTCTCTCTCTATGTTTTCTGCACCCTCTGTTTCTGTAGTCTCGCTTGAGACTCCTCTCTTCTTGCAGGTACAAACCTCTTGCAGACAGATTTCAGTAAATCTGAAACCTAACATGGTATTTGGTAGATTCTTGCCCGTCGCCGACCAAAGTCCACAACAGACGGTCGTGCCTACCCCCAAGATCACCCTTGGGGTAGCCTAAGGCTAAACATAAAGCAAACAATTACAATGACACTACCCAGTCGGATAGGGACCCCGACTTAAAAACTCAATAGGTTTAATGAATATAAGTGAGGTTAACCCCAAATTCCTAACTAAGGTATCACCTACTACAAGAAACTACGAGGGTGTGAGGCCAGTACAATGCGGAAGCGATACAACAATGCGCTCACAACTCACTCAAGACAAACCATGCAAACCACAGCTAACGAACAATCCACGCCCGATTCCCAAATAGGACGGTCGAGCTCCCTGTGGTCTTGTCTTTGGCGCTTGCGCTTCGAAAGTACCACGATCAAGAGCTATGGCCAGAGCCGAGCTAAAGCAATAGACCAAGCAAACTAGATGATTCCTAATGCGAAAGCAAAAACTACCACCCCGATAGCTACAAGGGGGAGAAGAGCACGATACCGGCCAAGGGGTGCCTTGGCTGAGCCGGATAGGAAACCACGGGGAGACAACCAAGCCCCGGGTAATGCAGCTTCGGTTATCACCAGCGAGGAGGGCGCGGGCAACCGCCTGTTGCCTAGTGCCGAGAAAGCGACCGCCTGTCGCTAGAGGAGCGGCCTAGAGAGGCGCCAGGAGTGACAAGTGGGGCTGGAGCCTAGGGTCGGCAATGCCTACCTGCCTTCCTTCGAGTGTGGCTCGACCACGGGCGTCGGGATGCGGCCGACGGCTGAAGAGGAGAGCCAAGGGGAGGGCCGGGGGAACTAGCTAAGTGCTAGCTTATCCGGCTAAACCTAGGCCTAACTAAGGCTCGCGTTGATTTGGACGGAGTGGGCTCTATGGGTAGGCTGGGTCTAGTCAAGAGGGGGTTAAGGTTCAGGTAGGCTTAGTCAATTCGGGTTTAGGTGGGACAAGGAGGTGCCTAACTAGTAGGTGGCTCGAGTGAGTGAGGTCTAGGTGTGAGCACTAGTTTCGGGTCGGTCAAGTTGACCAAAGGAGTAAGGGGGTTTGACTATCGGTTAGGGGCTCGAGAGGATCTAGGTGCGGATCGAGGAAGATATCCTTGAGATTCTCTCACACTAGGATGGAGGACACTTGGCGGAGATGGAGTGTGGAATTGAAAAAGGGAAAAAGGGAGATCTAGGCAAGATCTTTCTTTCATAGGGAATGGAAAAAGGCAATCTTGAAAAAGGAAAAAGTGAACTAGGGGAGATCTTCTTACCTAGGAAATAGAGAAAGACAATCTAGGGCAATCAAGTGGGATTTGGAGAGTATTTGGGCTGAAAAGTGAAAAAGTAAAAGGCTGCGATGTGACTAGGAGAGAGGCTAGGGTAGTGACACGTGGACAAGAGGGTGGCTGGGATTAGACAAGAGAAGACTTACCATTGTTAGCTACGGAGACCGAGGTTGCTTCACACAATCTCACCGGCGGCTAGGGTGACTTCCAAGAACCAAAATACCACCACGCCCTTGGGGATTTGCACTGGAACTTTGCAGGTGTGTGGGCAGGATTGTCTTCTTCACCGGGAGGTCTTCCGGCAGCCGGAATAGTTGTAGTGTTCGCCAGGTTTTCAGATTCCGGCCGGGAGCTGAAACTACGCTTCTAGCGGTCCGAATAAGCTCTTCTTTGGATATTTGGATCTTCTTTTCACGGGGAGTCTTTTGAGATGTATTGCTGGTATAGATATCGCCCGAAAGAGGTATCTTTTGATGCTCGGAATGCCGCTGAAATTTGAAGTCTTCTTGGAGAGGCCGGGAGGGGTTTTGATGGCTTATATGCCCCAAAACAACACCTGAACTTCTTCAAAATGGCTTGTTATGTCGTCGAATTGGAGGAGGCCGCTTGCACGTCCTACCTTCAAGCTTCCCGGTAGGGTCTCGGCCTCTCAACCTTCTCGTGGTTAGAAGGAAGGCACCGAAGACACCGTTGGAGTTTTTTGAGGGGTACTTACGTGGTCACGAGGAAACCTTTACCGTCGAAACCGTGGAAAAACCTTGTGCTGCTACAAAGCAAGACTAGTAGCTAAGGGGTACACTCTATGTCACAATGGTACGGGTACGGGTACGGCATTTTTTAAAATCATGGTATGGGTACGGTGACTATTATATATAAAAAATAATTATTTTATATAATTAAACCACAAGTTGTAACAAAAATGTCAATAAAAAGAGGCTCATAATGAATAAATTATCATTTTTTTATTTTGTTAATGAAACTTCTTATGTTAAAGTAAAACAAAAACAAAAAAAAAAAAGAATAAGTAATTTTTTTTTTTATTTTTTTAAGTTATAACGTAGTTTGGATCTGGATCCAACTCGGATCCAGATCCAAAAGTACCCAGCCGTACCGGCGTACCAGTATGCCAGTACATGGTACGCCACTAAAGTGGCGTACCACTGTGACTTAGGGTACACTCAAGTACAAGGCATAGACTATGATGAAACATTTGCTCCCGTAGCAAAAATGAGTTCCATAAGAGTCTTACTGTCAGTAGCAGCAATTAACAGATGGAAATTACATCAAATGGATGTAAAAAATGCATTTCTTCAAGGAGATCTAGATGAAGAAATATATATGGAAATCCCTCAAGGGTTTAAAGCTCAATCTCAGCATCAACTTGTGTGTAGACTAAAAAAATCACAGTATGGACTGAAACAGTCACCAAGGGCTTGGTATTCGAAATTGAGCATAAAGCTAATAAAAGGAGGATTCAAGATGAGTGGAGCTGACAATTCGATATTCATATCAATCACAGTCGAGGGAACAACTATAGTGGCCGTTTATGTGGATGATTTGATAATAACCGGAGACAACAGAAATCTCATTGAAAGAACAAAAGAAATGTTGAAGAAACAATTTGAGATAAAAGACTTGGGAATAGCTCACTACTTCCTTGGCATAGAGGTCTCACACTCCAAAGACAGAGTATTCATTTGCCAAAGGAAATATGTGATGCATCTGCTTAAAACCACCGACATGACTGAATCAAAGGGGGCAGACACTCCCATGGAACTGAACCTGAAACTACACAATGAAAAAGAAGGTGACACATGTATAGACAAACATATGTTCCAAAGACTGATTGGCAAACTCATATATCTTACAACCACTAGACCAGATATTACATACTTAGTAAATCTACTGAGTCAGTTCATGCATGACCCAAAAAAGTCACATCTGGAAGCTGCACACAGAATACTCAGATATCTCAAGGAAAATCCAGGAAAAGGAATATTATTTTGAAGAACTGATAATCTGAAAATATGTGGATACCCTGATGCGGACTGGGCCAACAACCCTGATGACAGACGCTCAACATCAGGATATTGTTGTTTCGTGGGTGGAAATTTGGTGTCCTGGAAAAGCAAGCAACAGGTAGTAGTGGCCAGATCAAGCGCGGAATCAGAATATCGAGCAATGGCCCTAGCTGTGTGCGAGCTTACATGGATCAGATTTTTACTAAATGATATGGGAGTTCAAGTGAAGTTACCGATAAGGTTGTTCTGTGATAATCAGACAGCTATTTACATCAGCAATAATCCTGTATTTTACGAGCGAACGAAGCACTGCCACTTCATCAGAGAGAAAATCAAAGCAGCCATTATTCGAACAGAACATGTTACAAGTAACATGAAGTTAGGAGACATATTAACAAAAACAGTAAGCAAAGAAATATTCAACAGATTGTTAAACAAGTTGGGATTATGGGAAATTGGAGAACCAACTTGAGGGAGAGTGTTAAAGAAGACTCTCAAGACTCTATAGGCAGCCACAACTGTACACCACTAAATCCAGCTATGTTACAGTTGTATTCCACTAAGAAGCACCCATGTAATGTATTGAGATCATGTACAAATATATATATTGGAAAATAAAATAAAAAACTTAGTACGTGTTCTCCATTCTCTCTCTCTGTTTTCTGCGCCCTCTGTTTCTGCAGTCTCGCTTGAGACTCCTCTCTTCTTGCAGGTACAAACCTGTTGCAGTACGTGTCATGGTCGTTTTGATCCGAAATTCCGGTGATAGAGAAACTGACTAAGTTTCTAACTTAGTTTAGATTAGAGTTTTAGAATTGAAGTTCAATTTCAGACTCATCTTCTTAGCTTCGGTCCAAGTTGATCTTAAAACTTTAGTTTAGTTCTGATTTGAATCCGCAATATTGTTTCAAGTCCGATCGAAGATTTGATTTTACAATTCAACGCTCCAGCTTGAATTTAGAGTCAAATTGCGATCGATCCCTAGACTCAAGTCCAGAATTGGATTGAGTAGGTATTGAAGTGAGTTACTTCAAATTTTGCCTAAAATACTTTGTAGATTTTCTTTTTGCCTAGTGAAAGCACATATTTTTTTCTTTCAAAATAAAAGAATGGTGAAAGGAATTCACATGATGAGTCCTACCCACTTGTTTTCCTTGTTGAAAGCGTGAAATTGAATCAGACTAAATGCATTAACTTTCATTTCCACCTTACTGTGAGGATTCCATCCATACTTCATTTGCAAGTCAAACATACAAAGTTCTTCATAACTGCTACGGCTCACCTGCCGTGACAAGTTGAATGTTAAGCTGTTTCCTTTTTTTTCTCGGATACTATCTAAACTGAAATGACGTTTGATCTACTGCAATTAATTGGTAAGGAAGTGCAAATTCTGAAATAACGTTTTATCTACTGCAACAAGGTACAGCAGATTAGTTGGATATGTCAATGCAAATAGTGATTAAGACGATGGTGGGCCGTAAAATTGCATATACTGAGTCTCACTAAAGCATGACATGCTAATAAGTTAAATTTAGATTCCATTCCTAGTCAGATCAGGGTTCATTTTTTAAAAATTTGCATCCACCAGCTCTGAACCCAATGTACTGAATTAGAATTCAATTTCACAAGATTACAATATTAATAAACTGTGCTTATGCATTGTAAAAGTGGAGGTACCTCAAAGAAGCCAAGGCTTCCCCACTTTCCTCTTGACCCTTGGGGTCCAAGGCTGCTTTGAGACCTAAATGTGAAGCGAGAAGAACAACTGTCAACCAAATTACAACGCATTACCATATGCACCTTGGGAGAGTCATGTCCACAAGAATCGAACTGATAACTGGATTTTTACTGACCCACCAGCCTGATCAGCTATGCTAAGCCACTTGAGAAAATTATGAGCTTCAACAAATTAAATAACAGGGATTAATCAGAGGCCCCTGCTTGGCGATTGCCTGCATGGTGAGGCCTCTCTCAGCAATTCAGACATTGAGGCTTTTTATGAAAGTACAGGTTGAACCGTTAATGAAAATTCCCACAACAATTTGTAGAAATGAGCACACGGACACGTGGTACAAGATGTGATTATTGAGCGAGAGGCCAGGCAACGTAAATGTATAATTTCTGTGCGTTATATTTAAACATCGAAATCTTTTAGGTACTCTTTTTTCAAAATTTTTACTGTACTTTCCAACTTTGAATTTGTTCGGTCCGATTTTGCAAAGAAATCTAGATCCAATTCCTAACTGGATTTGGATTAAAAATGTGTTTCATAATCAAATCCAAATATGAGTTCAATATGAGACTTAATTAAGGTCCACCTTATCTGGACTCAGTTTAAAGAAATTAGCTAGCGTCTAAATGTGGCTCTGAATCTGCGTACAGTGAATCCAATTAATGCCATTTGGTAAAGGCTGGAAGCCTGGATCTGACCTGAATCCGAACAGTCTAATGAATGTGATTTACAATGTCAAGAAGAACATGACATTATGATATCCTTGAACCAGTTTATTTAGATCTGGTTATGAGAATAGGACTTTATAAGGCTAAAAGAGTCCACATGATTTAAAGATTCTAAAAATTTTGTAAGTCATTAAAAATCTTGTCAAAACATCCACAAGGCTCAGACAATGTGTTCTTTTTGAAAAAACTAGATGCCTAAACATGATCTGTCGAAAATTTAACTAGTCACCCAGATAACAAGCACTTCAGAAAAGGGAAAACAGTTCCTTATACTCTATAATCACAAATAATTGATATAACCTACAATTTATCTTAGATATGATATATTTCTATAAATTAATGTAATAATCTTTCATGATATATCTCTTTAGATTGATTATCATCTTGTGAACTCTGTCCTGCACAAACGATCTAGCATGAATCAGACCTGCCTGATTTGGAATTTGAAAAAAGCACTTAAACAGAGATCTAGACAGATTACGTACGCACACAAACCGATTGGTTTTAATCAGATATCTGGTCCAAAACTGATTGGTTTTTATACACGGTCCAAAGCAGGTCCATTTTTTCCATGTTAGATCACTCAACAGAATTAGGATACACTCTGTCCAGATTATTAATAAGATCTTCAGCAATGTCTTCATCCTGATCTATTTTGTTCTGTGCTTGGATCGAGTCTGTTTGGTTCTGACCTGAAACCATATCCCTTAGTTGTTTAGACTGGTTCAGATCTGGTACAGGTCCAGACCCGTACCTGGAGCTGTTCCATTATGAACTGATCCGGTTTGATTCTGGACCATTTAGGTTCTTCTGAACCAGTTCGTTCGGTGACTGGTTCAATCACATTTTTCAGTAGATTAATAAAGTTTTTGGATTCATAAACGCCTATTTCATCGGTACATAATGCTTTGGAACCGATGTAGGGGCAATAAATGTGCAATGGTTATAAGATTTCCATGTGAATAATAAGTTAGTCCAAGGAAAGGTTCATTGTTTGACAAGATCAATTATCAAACATTTTTTTCCAAGCTACAGCAACCATATGGTGCATGTTGCCACTTCCAAGCTTCTTGATGGTCATGGATGAAACTCAATCATGCCTCTGTTAGGAACGAGGTCCTCTTTCTGTCTCTCACGACACAAGGAAACCGAAGAAGAGGAGGAAGAAGAAAGACACAAGATTTTACGTGGTTTGAAGACAAAGTTCTCGTAGGTCGACTGCTACATAGAGATGTTTTGGCTCTCTCGTAAGAATCGAAGAATATAGAAGAAACCACTCCCCTTCAAAAACATGGGGATTAGGGCAAACCCGCAAAGCATGAAATTACATAAATACCCTTATAGAAATTTCATTTATTACAAAAGTGGGATCTGTGGAAAACAGAGAAGCCTATTAAGTATGGTTCAGACTCCGCACTCCAACAATCCTGTGTTGTTAGCCTTTGGAGTGTCAATGACTTAAGGAATGTCAATATTACAACCATGAAATTAATTAAGGTAGGAAGCCTTAAAATTCCTTGCCTTATTGATTGGGGTGGTGCCAAAGATGATGTAAGTGAAAAATTCTACTATTTGTGCAGGAGTTGGTCAGCAAGTTCATTTCCGTCTGCTACAGTGTTGTCCACGCCAAACAAACGCCCCCTTATAGAGCAGAACCTCTCCTATCTTTGGCTTTGATGAGGGCCGGCTTCTTAGTCGCTGAACTTTCCACCATCTCTTGATAAGGTCTTCCTTTCATTAGTTGCTCCATGGATGGAAATGACTTCAGGACTTAAATCAAATATTGGATGGTACTTAGAATCCACGGCTACCTATCAAATGTATGGCCATTCCTCCTGTAAGGTTGACCACTTATCACCCAGACCATGTCTTATCGTGAGATTTCTTTCATCGTTTTACATGAAGAATTGTTTTTCACATAAAAACCTTTTGTGTGAATTAAACTTTCCCTTCTATTTGCCATGAAATCCTAAACCTTTTCCTTTTTGTGCTAAGTTCTCCTATTATATATTTTTTCTACTTCTGGTCTGATCATTGAGGTTCCATCTTGTTTAAAGCACAACCATGGAGGTCTAAAAGAAGACAGAAAAATGAAAGGAAATCCTCTAGAACAACTTAAGCATCAGAATTCCATGGATTTAGCTATAAATTAAGCTTCTTGCACAGGGGCAGAGGCGTAGGCACCATGTGGGCAATTTGCCATACCGACCATAAAAAATGCATATTTTTATATCGGTATTTCTGGGCAATTTTTTTATGTAACTCTTGCATATATGAAGTATTAACTTCAGTACAAGCATTATGTGTGAAAAGTACAATACTGAACAACTTGTTTTCCTTCTTCATGTTAAAAAAAAAAATGAAAGCACACTCAAAAACATAAGATTTAGCTACTATTTCAATGACATGAAAGCCAAGGGCTATAAGTAAGCATGACCCTATGTGCAGGGGTGGAACTAGAAATTTTTAGCTAAGAGGCACTAGTAATAAATTTTAAATTTTTAAGCAGCACCAATATATAAATGAAAATAATTACCCTAAGGTGACAATGTGAAAATAAGTTTTTTTTTTTTTTTTGTGGCTCCATGTAAGCGGCTGCCCACACCTGCCTCAACCCCTGCCTATACGCTTCTTTAGGCTTAGCTCAAAAGCCAGCGGCCATGGAATTTGAAGTCTTACTGTTGTGCTTAAGTCTTGCGTTCGTCACTAAGAGAAGATTATCAGTGTATGAAACATAGTAGTGAAGTACTGATGGATGGAAATAGTTTGTTCAACAAAGAGCCAAACTTGAAATCAATAACAAAGTACCTTATATGGCCGATATCATCCTTAAAATAACACTGATTTTCTTCTACTCTTTGGACGCAACTGCTGGCGTTTTATTCTGGTCATTGGCGCGTGTTGTGGTCAATATCATGCAACATCGTAAAGCTTACGCGTTGGTGTCAGCAAAAGGAGTACAAGTAACTTTGTCTTTATGGCAAAGGAAGCACACCTTCACGTTAAAGAAGGAAATTAAGGAGGTAGAAATAAGGTGCCTGGTCATGTCCTTCAACTCTAAACGTGAAGAACGAGAACCTAGTCAAGCATGTGGAGCCCTTTCATGATTTGGTTCGCGATTCGTTCCGGATATGACAACGAAAGCAGAAAGAAAGACAAAGAAACAGTCAATCATATGAAATTGGTAGTCTATCTCTTCATTTTGAGGGCTAAAGGGCAAAAATTTTCAAGATACTTAAGAAAAATATGGAAAATTAATTGCATATATATCGTTAAGGTCAATTACCATATTTATCCGTTTGCCTTGTGCCTGTACTGAAGGTCGTCTCAACTATTTGCTTGAAATTGCTTTCCTTCCCTTGATATCGATATCCAAGTTGAAGTATAATGGGGTCATCACCTGGAATCACAAAAAGCAGGGCTGGTACCTAAGAAAATAAAAGGAAGGGTGAGAGCTTCCGCTTTTAGCTGGGTTACAAGTTAAAATACTCATCCTGTTCAACCGAAAATATGGATGACTTTAAAATACAAATGCTAGGGAACAGGGGAGATCGATGATCATGTCAATCATAATAAGCCAGGGGGCAGAATAGGAGTGAATCATTTGTTGCAATTTCAAAGTATTACAACAATTTCTCTGCTGGAGAGAAAAGTATGTCTGTATTCATAAAATGGTTTTTGTAATGTATGTATTCAGAAATATGAGCACTAACGTGGATCACCATGAGTTATTCGATTAATATAGTCAGGTAATTAACCCATGCGATACATGTATAAGTTGCTGCCAGCTCAATAAATAACTTTTATTTCAAAAAGTTATATATATATATATATATATATATATATATATATATATATATATATATATATATGAATTTAAATATGCAAAATCCCAGATGTTTTCAGGTAGTAAAAAATTAAATATCCATTGCTGAAAACACTATTAACCATTGTTAAAAACTCTATGAACCATTGTTGCACCTTTAAAAGTTGCTAACACTCATGTGGCGACTATCTCATAGCTGCAGTTCTTTTAAATTTTTAGCCAATGATCCCGCAATCTCGGGCATCCGGCAGATTTCAACTCCTATATATAGACCAGATTTAATGGGAATCATCCATGCATGGTATCAATTCTAAGTACATCAGATTGTAGAGATTAATTTGAAAATATGGAACCCATGCTATTTTTAAGAATACCAAAATACCCTTTAAAAGAAAAAAACAGAAAGAAAGAAAAGAAAAACAAATCAGTTTCTTTAAATAAGAACACTTGCCTCTTTAGAGGAGTGGTTTGGTCTATTGAAAAACCAACTCAGCCTTCTATATCTTCAACCTAATTTCTGTTATCTGATTCCTATTAAACGTATATTGAGGGATGTGATAGCTATTTCCCACGCCACCTTACTATATAAAATTTCAAATTTTTTTGTTCAGCTCCCTTTTAAAAACATTTGAAATTATATAATGATCCTCCTTAGAAAAAAAAAAAATCCTTGGCTCTGCAGCTGATGCCTACCAAAATGTTACACCATTCAATTTTATTTGATAAAAGGGATATAGGTGGGGTAGTGAGAACTTGTGTGCACGGTCGAGCATTATTGTGACATTGAAGTCAATTCGCCCATGCACATTGAAGTCTGTTTATTTAAGTTAACGCAGAGGTTGATTTCTACTCCTAATTTTTGATACATTAATGTAAAACTATACATTGTAAATCCTCATAAAATCTAATCCTTGCATCGGACTTTGATTTTTGTTTTCTAGACCCATAAATTTGATCATTTTGTGTGTACTGTCTGTATTAATTAAGTTTTGAAACCAATTATCTAAATCTTATAGCATTATATATATATATATATATGACAGCAGAAGACATCAAATATGGGCTGTCCACTTAGAGCGGGCGGCCCAAATTTGGCCCTCCCTTCTTCTATCTTTCTTCCCCATCTTCCTCCCTCTCACCGCCAACAGCAACCCCTGCTGTCGCTGGAAGGCCCACCGGCACTCCACTGATGGCCGGGGGAGCTGCCAGGATCACTGGCAGGCCCGTCGGGGTTCTGTCTGGCCTGCAAAGGGATGGGATGGAGCCGCCGGACCTCCCCTTTCCTTCCGGCAGAGATAAGGCAGGGCACTGGTGGTGGTGAAAGAGGAGAAACATATTACAAAAATTTCAAAAAAGATCAGGGGTTTGAATAGTGACTCTAGAGTCACCATTTAGGGAACACACACACACACTGACACACACATGGATATGTGGATTCAACAATATTATGTTTGCCTGTCCATTTTGTGAATCCTAGATTTGGGCATGTTTTCCAATCTAACTCTACAAATGAACTCAAACCGGTTAGATCCACAAGTCTGCACAAAATTGTCAAAATCCACTGTGCATTAAATTTTATCTCTCTCACACACCCGTGCACACACACACACACACACACACACACACATATATATATATATTCAAGAATCTTGACTTTTAGTCTATCTTTCATATCTCTTTGTCAACAATTGATTTGATTTAATAATGGGAAGAGTTAAGAAAAAAAATGGGAGCCAAGTCATCATGTTATATATAATAAGCTCAACATTCTTGACTTTTACTCTATCTTTCTTATGCCTTTCTCATTAATTGATTTGATTTAATAAGGCCGGAAGATTGAAGAAAAAAATGGAAGTCAAGTCATCTATATATATATATATAGATATATATAGCCATCAAATGGGAAGATGCATTAAACCGAAAAATGGGTCACAAGTTGCCACCAATTTAAGAAAATTCAAGAAAAAAAAAGAAAAAAAAGTAGAAAACAAGCAAAAAGGAGATAGAGAGAAGTGTCTGCTGGTGTCAGCGGTAGAGAGGCAGTAGTTTGCTAGGATGCTAAGACAGTGGAGATGAAAAATGTTAATGTAGCTATCAAGGATGAGCAAAGCGAAAGTTGTGGTGCATTGGGAAGTCCCTATAAAACCAAGTGCCCAAGGGCAGCCAAGAAACTATTGGGCCAAAGGTGGCACAATAACAAGAAGAGGAGGTAAAGGCCGCAAATGGGGAGTGCCAAAGAGGGATGGGTCCACAAAATAAGGTAAGAGATAAAGGGCAGTAAGAAATCATTCAATTGTAGAATGCCTCATCAGAAGGCCAAAGTGAATGCAAAGGAGGGCTCATGAAGACCACACTTCTGGCATAGCAAACGAAAGAATGAATGGTCAGAGATGACAAACTGCCACAACTAAAGCTAAAGTAAAGCAGAGTTTGGTTTTCATAAGTCTCAAGTACTTGTGCTACAACCTACTTAAAACGTGTGAGTTTCTATCACTCATAATGGTATGAGCCATGAGGGAACCCATAAATTTGCCTACATTCTCATCAAAAGTTTCAACTATTGACTTGACAAATCATGTTCTAGGCATTGAAATAAAATGAATATACTTAGTGAGCCGGTCCAATATAACTACCAATGTCTACTTTCAATGAGAGTTAGGTATGCCTTCAATAAAGTCCATAGAATTGTCCACCCAGACTTTTCAAGAATAGGTGAAGGATATAAACGACATGGTGATTTGTACTACCATATTTTTTTATCATTGGCAAAGGACAGGCTTTTTGACATCTTCAATATAGATGTGATGTTCTTTCATGACTTTTTGAGTCGACATATTTTTTGAACACCTTTATGTGTAGCTATGGTTGTATTATAGAAAGGAATAATAATGGGAGATCAATTTATATTAAGTGAACAACCAAATTCAACCCCTATAGTACATAACTGCATTTCTAAGAGTGTATTTAGGACATTTCAAAGGAATATTTTGGAGCTTTGATCATATTCAGACTTTTATTTATGTATGGCTTGGTCTTCTTTTATTTAAAGATATAGATAAAAAAATGATCAATGCTACGTTTGCTTTTTTTTTTTTCAAATGGTCACCTATAACTCTTGAGAAAGCGTAAGTGCCACAATTTATCTTCATTCTTTTTGCATTGAATTTCAAAGACATAGGCCTCAATCTTGGCAAACTGCTTCTGACATATAAGAGGTGATGCATTGTCTACTGAGGTAATTTAAGCTGTAGTGATCTATGTGAGCAATAAAATGATAGCCTGAGATATAAGACATTCATTTATTTAACGCCATGATAGTAGTCAACATTTTTTTTGGTCGTAAGGGAACAATGGATGAACACACAAATAAAAGCTTTAGTCAAATAGACACATCTTGGCTAAGCACAGCCTCAATCCCCACATAATTGGTTTCATCTCAATCATGATGACTTTCAAAAAACATAGAAACATGAGCATAAGTGCATTTATCATTGCTTCTTAACCGTAAAGGACTGCATAGCCTTCTTGGTTCAAATAAATGAGCTTTCTTTAAAAGCTGGGTTAGAGGAAGGTAATGTGGCAGTAGTGGTGGACAAATTGCTTTCAGTAATTGGCGAGACATAGAAGACCTCTTAAGAATTTGATATCTTCTAGTGTGGGCTGTATGCTCATAGCCTAGAGCTTTTCAAACGGCTTTCACCTTAAAAGAGTGGAAACTGTGACATAAGTAAGACACTTCCAGTTAACTGAAAATGCATTTACTCTTCTTTGAAAAAGGATGGTGCTTTTGAAGTATAGTGATGATAATATACATATGACACAAATGTTGAGATAAGACTTTAGAATATATAAGGATGCCATCAGAGATGAGAAAGATAAAAGAGTCGAGGTAGGGACAAAAGACAATATTCATGGCTCCCCAGATGTTAGCAAGGGTATTAGTTAGACTGACGATATGACAAAAATCATAGTAGTCACCATGGGTTTGGAAGGTGATTTTCTCAGTGTCTTGAAAGACAAATGGATCTGGTTAAAACATAATCTAATGTTTAACTTTGGAGAAGTAATAGACAACAAGTAGTTGATCAAGAAGTTCACTAATGGCTGAAATTTAATTTTTGTCCTTGAAAGTAATGTCATTTAAGGCATTGATAAGTGTTGTCATTCTTCTTGACAAGTGGAACGTAGAAAGGGAATGGATTGGAAGATGGTTTAATTGCACAACTTTGTAATATCTCTTTGACAAGTATCTCAATCTTTTTCTTTTAGATATAGACATATTGATAAGATATATGTTCATGAAGTTTGGTTCTCTCTTAGAGAATGATATGATTGTCATAAGTGTTAGGGCAGACCATCTTAAAAAAGTTGATGGAATTCATCAACAATGACCTACAATATTTTTTGAGGTGGGTTGGGGGGGTGGGGTGGTTAAGGGAGGAGACTTCCTCTTCCTTGAGGCAGTCAACTGTAGTGCACCCATAAACATGCAAGCTTTTTTGCTATATTGCAGAATTTTCAAAGTTTGCTTTGTCTTTCTATGAGTTTTCAAAGTCTTACCTTTTAAGCATGTCACTTTTCATTAATTAGGCAAGTCATGATCATCTTTGAAAAGTCTCATGTGCATTCTCAAAACATATGACACTTTTAATCAATTGACAAAATATATGTCTATTTCAAATTAAGTCTTTTGTAATTGGAATTTGACAACCAGACACATAGAACTACGTAAAAATCTATTGCTATTACCAATAATTATTCCAAAAGGGTGGTATTATTTCAAAAGATAGTTACTGCTCTTAGTGACATTTTCATTTATAAAGTTATGATTATAACATGGGTCAACTATAACATCTACATCTCCTAACACCTTTAACTCGAGTGTTGGTTCCTAATAAGGTTTGGTAGGTCACTGACGCAGTCCACCTAGGCTAGTCCGTTATCACGGAGCCAACCTATGCCAATCCCTGCCTAAGGTCCTACAACATCCAGCCCTAGCTGCAAGCCCTTAATATTCTCTGTCCTAGGTCTACCCATGAAACATGAGAGGGCACCAGAGTGATGCAATACCTATAAGTTCAAATTTGACTTACCAGAGTTCACCGACACATGGGATGCACAACTGTACTACAACTAGTTGTAATCAATGGTTATTTTGAGCTACACAAGGTGATAGAAAAAAAGAAAGATGGTGATTGCATCTATTCCTCTATGAGGCCTAGTACTTATTTGGTGGGTAGAGTTATAAAATTAGGGAGCATTCAGGATATGAAAAAATTCACAGCTAGGGGAAGATGAAGAGACTAATGAATACCAGGTTGGTTCTTGCATATTATACATAGAGAGCCTACCACCTATACATTTAGAGGGTCTATACTTAGGAGTGTAATTAGGAGTTCTACCATCTCTTCCTTTGGGTCAGGTTTATGAGATGCTAGAGCAGCAAAGTGCCAAGTATACTTCTTGACTTTGGTTTGTTATTTTGATGAGTTTGCTTATGTTCATGTTACATCATTAGTTCATGTTATCTTGTTTGTATTAAATATAGAAGACAAGTTGAACCATCATAGTAAATGTCCAACCAAGCCTATAAACTTCAACAAGTATAAGGAAGGACCTCCAACAAGGGTAGCGAGCTACTTAAAGCGTGTAGAAAAGTCTAAGGATTAGAACAAAAATGATAGTGGTTCAACATTCAACACTAGGTCCAAGATATATGGCCCTATTTCTAAGACCAAGCGGTTTCATTGTCATGGGTCTGGTTATGTAGCTTCCTAGTGTTCCATAAGAGTTAAGCCTACGTACTTAGTAGACAAAGAACAGTCATTGGATGATTCTCACTATGATAATGATGGATAGTCTTAGCTTTAAGTTAGTAATTGTCCTGAGAGAGTTGAATTTGTAGAATTTGATAAGAATGTTGTTAGTAATTTGACATATATTAGGTATGCTCATATGATATTAAGTAATTATAGAATTTTAGATGGCATACACGTCACAAGTGTAAAGAGCATGTTTATGATGTGATAAGATTGTGGGGCATGTGAAAAGATGGTGACAAGATCCTTGGTTGAGATTTTGAACCTAAACATAGAGAAAACACCCCCACTTCTAGAAAATGTTGTGGTTCAAAAAGAGGAATGAATGTCCTATTGTGAATAGGTATTTATATATATTCTTGATGGGTTTGCATTATAAGGGCAATATATGGTATGATGTGTAGTTCCTATGGGGGTGTGTCAGATATTGTCAAGAAGGCCCTGGTAGTATGACATGAAGGATATTCATGATGGCAGCAATAATACCTACACTTTTATGTGCATGAGACCACTATTAGACTGTTTCTTTTTTAGGCGTTTGGGTATCACAATGTAGGAAAATGAAATAAGGTTATAGGATTATCAAACCATCTGAGAAAGAATTTTTAGACCATTGTAAGGATGATTACTATTGTTTAGCTATTGTAATAGAGAATATCATAGTTGTCTCTACTGACATGCCTGAGAGTATGTGGCCAATTTTTCAGGAGTTTGTTGACATCATACCAAACGAGCTCCCTAATGGCCTTTTTTTCTTATTAACTATTCAACACGCCATAGATTTTGTCTCATGGTCTATTATCCATAATTTGCCAGCTTATCCTTTGAAATCAATAGATAATGTAAAAATATAACATCATGTAAACAAAAGGTTCATTAAGGAAAGTATCAGTCCCTACATAATACCTATGTTTATCACCCATAAGAAGGATGGGTCAAAGCACATGTATGCCCAAAGTAGGACAATAAATAAGATACTACCAAGTATCATTTTCTCATCATTAAGTTAGACAACATGTTAGATTGGTTACTCGGTTCTCATGTCGTTTCCAAGATTGATCTTAAGAGTGACTACCATCAAATTTGTATTCGAGAAAGGAATGAATGGAAAACAACTTGTAAAAGCACATATGGCCTTTACGAGTAGGTAGTGATGCCCTTTGGTTTATCAAATTCACCTAACGCCTTTCAATGTCATGACAAAGGTTTTGAGGTAGTCCCTAGGTAAATTTGTGATGATATATTTTGATGATGTTCTTATTTACAGTCTCAAAGAATTAGAATATTTGGCATACTTGAAATATGTTTGATTGTTTTTAAAAAAGAAAAGTTTTTTGTGAAAGCAAATAAGTGTACTTTCATGTAACTAAGTTTAGTTTTCTTGGGTTTTGTAGTTTCTGTAGATGGTGCGAAGGCTCCCTTCAAAGTTCTAAGCAATCAAACTCCAAAATTTATTAGGAAAGCTTGAAGTTTTCATGGGTTGGCTACATCCTTTCATTGCTTTATTAGGAATTTTATTACCATTATGTCACCCATTGCTAAGTGTCTCCAGGGCACTAAATTTTTTGGACTTTCGATGTGGATAGGGCATTCATTGCTATCAAAATGAAGATGAAAATGCTTTATTTTGGTACATCCAGATTTTTTTTCAAATTTTTAAAATTGAATGTGATGTCTCAAATGTAGGCATGTGGTGGGTTTTGAGCCAAAACCATAGGCCTATTGCTTTCTTTAAGAAGAAGTTGATGACAACAAAGCATAATTTCTTCATGTATGATGTTGGATTTTATGTTGTACTTTAGAGTCTTCACTATTGGAGGCACTACTTGATTTACAAAGTTTGTTCCTTAAATAAATCATGAGGCATTTTAAATTTTTAAACAATCTAAAGAAGGTCAGTGTTCTCATGTTATGTGGATAGCATCTTTTCAAGGGTATTCTTTTCTTTATGGAAAGAGGTTGTGTATCTCTGATTCCTTAGGCTTTTCGTAATTTCTAAGTTATATGGCAATGGTCTTTTTAGTCATTTAATTTGGTTACAATAGAACATTTGATTTGTTGTTTGAATGCTATTTTTGGCCGAAATTGTATCGTGATGCAACTTATTTTGTTAAAAGTTGTCGTGTGTGCCAGACAACTAGGAAAAAAAAAGCAAAATGTAACATTGCATACACCCTTGCCAATTCTAGGTCACCCCTAGGGAACATGTGTTCATGGATTCTGTAGTAGGCTTACTCAAGACTGTTAGAAATTTCAATTTGTGGTAGTTGACTGGTTCTGAGAGATATCCCTTTCATTTCATGCAAGCATACAACTGATGCCTCCTTATTTTTTCTACTATATTACGGTTATTGTGTCTTTCCATGTACTTCCATAGTCTAGCACTTCTGATAGGAACACTTGCTTCTTACGACATTTTTGGCATTCTTTATGGGATTTGTTGAAAATAAAATTGTAATTAAGTAATGCCAACTATTCCAAGATGAATGGACAAATTGAGGTGGTTAACCATATTGTAGGGAATCAATTTTATTGTGTTGCCAAGGATCATGTTAAAACATTGGTACTTATGCTGCCACATGCTAAATTTGCATATAATAATTCTATTGATAGATCTACAAGTATCTTTCCCTTTCCAATTGTTCATATTGTTCATGGTAGGACTTCTATGAACGTCGTTGATTATGCCCCACCAGCACATGTGAGTAAGCCTTACTTGCTATCAGTTTTATTCTATGTCACCTGAGTGCGGGGTGCGGGTGCCGGCACGGCACATTTCAAAAAATTTAAATGCGGCGGTGCGGTGAAAGTATTTTATTATTATTATTAAATTATAATAATAACAATAATATGTATATAATGCATATGACAAAAAATTGTCTATAAACCACAAAATTATTAAATAACAAGATCAAAATTATAATTTGTCGATATCAAAATTACAATTTATCGAAAGGAGGTCACCCTGCAAGCATACTGCAATCGATGACTTTGCCGGCCGAATCGACCACCAAATGCGACGTATAGAAGAGGGATTCAGATTAAGAAGGGATGAAGGTCGAAGAAAAGAGAAGAAGAAGAAGAAGGGACGAAGAGGGATGAAGGTCGAGGAAGAGGGAAGAAGAAGATGAATGGACGAAGATGGATAAAGCTTGAAGGTTGAGGAAGAGGGAAGAAGAAGAAGAAGAAGGGAGGAAGAGGGATGAAGCCTGAAGGTCGAGGAAGAGGGAAGAAAAAAAAAAGAAGGGAGGAAGAGGAAAAGGTGGAAGAAGAGGGAAGAGTTAAAAACTTAAAAAAAAAAAAAAATTGGACCAAATTAGACTTTCTCGCCTTTGACCGCACCCGACTCGGGTCAAACAAGAGTCGGGTGCGAGTCTGAAAAAGACAATTTTAGTCAGGTGCGGCTGACCGCACCCGACTCTTGTTGACCAATTTGGGTGCGCACCGGGGGCGCACCAGCACCCGCATCGTGTCGACGCGGGTGCTTGGCCAAAAACGAAGCACCCAGGTTACATAGGTTTTATTATTGAGTATATGCAGAAAATTTGTACTCAAGTGAAACAGAAGTTAAAAGGGAACTACGATGTCCATAAGGAACATGTTGACTAGTCGTGCTGTCACATGAGTTTTGAGGTTGGGGGACCTAGTCATGTTTAAAGCATTTCTCAGTCGATACATATCATTAGTTAAATCCACGTAAGTATGGTCCATTTAAGGTCCTCCAAAATTTTAGTGACAATGCATACTTAATTGACTTACCGGTGATTGAAACATGTCTTCCCACTTCAATATCTTGACCTTCTGCATATCATAATGTTTCAAATTCAGCAATGCTGAATTCTTCCTTGGTAGGAAAAAATGGTGCAAAGTGAACCTAAAGGAACCAGATAAATTCAGAGTCGATAGACGCATCTAGGGACTCGACCCCAACAAGAAAATGATAGAGACCTCCAATGTGGACCTACATGCAAGGCAAGTTTTAGGACAAGATAAAGTGCAGGTGGGGAGATCCACGCACATGATGAAGGGATAGGGGAAGCAGATATTCAGCCTTTTCCAAGAATAGTTTGATTGTTTGGACCCCTTTAGTATGCTTTTGGTTACTTTAAGTACATATTAGATCCATTTCTCTATTTATTTGAGTGAGGGTATACATACCCACATCTTTTCTCTTAGGGTTAATGGTTAAAGAATGAAAAAAATGTATCCCCTTTTGGTGTTTTGGTTCTCTTTGTTTTTTATTTGATATAAAAAATATTGATTGTAACTTCTTCATTTGGTTCAATTCAATTCAATAAGTGGATTTGTGATTAGGAGGAGTTGGTTTTCCTATCAATGCATAACTTTTGCAGTAAAGTGTTCCAAATAATTACTAAACTATCTCACGAACTAGCAGGAGGTCTTAAACTAAAACCTTAGTTTACTAAAACATCAGAAAATCTCATGTCCCGCACCATAACCATGATTCAAGCCATTCATAAATTGGGACAAGGTTCATCCCATGGTTTATTTAACAAGAAAGTCTGCCTATACTATACGCATGCTTCATTTACAACACAAAATAAAATTCAACAAGTTATATACCAACATTAATTTCATTCCCATGAGTTCATATACATCGATTGGTGTGGATCTTCACATTCTCTATCAAATGAGCCCCACCTTCTTTGGACAAGTTAAAAGCCTTACACTTTGCAGTGCACACTTAGTGTGTTTTTATGTCAATGACTAAGAACAGACTGGCATTACTCCACGTTGACAATCGCCCAGCCACATAGGTGTACAAGTCTGTCTTTCCTTCTTTCTGATAGCTACTGATTAGGATAAAAACATATACAAGGGACCCTACTAAAATATAGCACTTCCTTGCCAAACTTCAAGAAAACCATGTGCAGGCACTAGAAGCAAAATATCATCTCACTAACTTTGGCCTCAAAACTATTTAACTACCATAAGCCCTGGTTGAAAACAAGGTTTTTCTTGCTTTCGGAATGTCTTTCTTTTTTATTATTTATTCTTTAGGGATTGTTTGGCAATGAGAACAATCTGTAACTGTTTTGTGACCATTCTTCAAGATTTAAGAGGACTCATGTAATACTTGTTAAAGTATTCCATGAATCTGCTCAATCTTTGACGTGGATTCGTAGAAGAACAGTTACAAACTGATTCCTTTTACCAAACAAGCCCTTAATTTTCTGACCAAGAAATGTGATATACTTTTGATTAGGTGTGCTAAATTTTACAGATCAAATATAGGTGGAGATGAAGGCCAATTTTCAAAGTACATGAAGATGGGATCGTTTGATTCATATGCAGATTGACCATAGGAGCCCGTTTGGAGTACCGTGTCAACCAATGACTCCATATTCTTGGGCTTGTGGTTTATGGAACTTTGTTGGTGCTGATCATCTGACCAGAGTCCAAGCTCATTCTCTAGATAACTTATCCACATCTTGTTTCCATCATTCACATTCACCGCCTCCTCATCCATTGATGTGTTATGATCAACTGTTGAACTATCTTGGTAAGCACTAGAGCTGGCCGCGAAGCTGGGGGAGCCGTCAAGAAGGTCGAAGAACGATAGCTGCGGATCGTCCGGAAGTTCAAATATTTCTTCTAATTGAATTTGATCAGAGGAGTTGTATGATTTGTGCAGGAGCATGTGTGGATCATTGGAGATGGAAGTCTGGCACTGTAATTCCACATGTTTTGGTTCTTCAATGTTGAGGCATGAAATTGATTCCATGGATGAACTTGGTGAGTCCATGTGATCAGTACAGATCGGTGAAGAAGATGGACTGGATCCTTTTGATTTCAAGCGTTTCTTCAAGTGGGTGTTCCACACATTCTTGATCTCGTTATCCGTTCTTCCTGGCAGGCGAGATGCAATGGCTGACCACCTGAAACATATGGCCACCATGATCTACTTAGATTAATTTGTTAGATATAGATGAAAAACAAGCATGTGCAAACAGAAACACAGAGGAAGCGCATCCTTGTGTTTTCGAATCAAGAGGAAAGCAATTAACTTTCTGATAACGAGATAGCGACATATATATAAGAATTTTTTTTAGAAAACGCTAGAAAATACCCTGCAAGACCTCGTCGTCACTCACTGGCGGAACCAACATTTTTGTTTTCCAAACAAAAAGTTTTGAAAATTTTAATAGTAAAACTTCATTTTTTTCAAAAACTTAAGTGGAAAAACTCAAGGGGAGGGAAAGAGGGAGGTACCGCCATGGCCCCTGCCGACTATCCTTGGTTACGTCCCTGTCCTTGCTTTTCCCTCACCCTTTCACCTACTCCCACTGTCTTTTCTCACTTTAAAATTGACCATTTTAAAAATCAAGGAGAAAAGAATCCGGAAAGCTACTCTGAAAATGATGTACATTCGTTATATATATATATATATATATATATATATATATATATATATATATATATATATATATATATATATATATATATATATATATATATATGCAAGAGTTTCGAAAATTTCATGATATTTGCGACAAAAACAAATAAAAAGGAAATATCGAGAAAATTTTATGAGAATTTCAACATCTCTTCAAAAGTGAATATGTCACGATTTTATCACGATCATTTTTGCAACTACTAATTTCTCATTTATTTCATTTTTCTCTTAATTTTTAATATTTTTTATTTTTCAAAATTTGAGAGTTTTTTCCTGACACTTTTTATGAGAAAAATAACTTTTCAAAAAATACCTGAAACACACACACACACATATATATATATATATATTATCATCCCTTAAAACACTACAAAAGTTGTTGCTAAAAGCACTACAAATAGTCCATACACTGTAAACTGACTCTAAAACCTATCAAAGATTTTTTATGGCAGTTTTTTTATTTTTTAGCCGTCAACCAACAATCAACGTCACGCCAATTTCAATTAGTTCATATATACATATACATATATGTCCATATTATATACATATTTTAGAAAGAGATAAAGATTTTAGAAAGAAATATGAAAGGTGTCTCACTTATTGCCGAGCAGTTCATGTAACTTGATGATGGCGTCTTCTTCCTCAGGGCTGAAGTTTCCACGCTTGATGTCTGGTCTCAGATAGTTGATCCATCTCAGTCGACAGCTCTTTCCGCAACGCAGCAACCCTGCAATTAAACGTTTGCACATATGGAGCCCCAAGTAAACATCAAATCGCCAATTTGGTTCTACGTTAAGAAAATACTATTGCACGTCCCCACAAGGTGCCCTCCCTTTTACTCGTTTCCCAAAGCTTGGGCCCAATTCTCGGATAGAGCACGTACTCTGTTGCCGTCATGTCCTTCACATCAAGGCGGTAGGTAAAGCGAATTTTGTTCCTACTCCTCAAACCTATAAAATGGGTTCGAGCACCGTGGGTCATCGACCCCGAGCATACCTAGGATCCCTATGTCCATATCCATCCCCATTCTCTCCCCACAGGTAATTTAGAAGATTATTGAGCCACGATGATGGCTGGTTGACGTATTTCGTGCATGATTTTGACGTGACAATTAATCTGATATAAATTCAATAAAGCTGGATGGGGCCATTCGGCTTAATACTTTTTTTTTTGGACTTTGACAAAGTTACATGCCAACTTCTTAAAATTGCTAGAGTTTTAGCGTTTGATTAAAATTTGCAGATGTAGGTGTTGCCTACTTGCTTTCAATTGATTAATCTTTTTTAAGAAAATAAAGCAACTAAGAACTTATGTACTTTTTATAATTTATTAGCGTTTAAAAACAACAAAATACGCATTTTTCCTAATATATATCAGTGCTACTTTTTCAAATTAAAATTAAAATTAAGTATAGAATGTATATTACTTGAAGTAAACTTCAAAAAAGTTCCTTACCTTATGTATCCTAGCTGTCCATGTAGACGGGCTCTTGTATGATGTTTTTTTTAAAGTGCAACCACCATTAGACTATATATGTTAAACCCACTTTGATTATTATAAAGAAAAGCCATTTTCTTTGAAAATATGATCCATGCAAAGTTAATGAAAGCCTCTAGTCTGCTACAAGCTTGGAATAAATAACTAAGGCCATAAATATTTATTTATATTCATGAATCGAGTACTAAGAAGTAGCTTCTTAAAAAATCTCCGACGACACCATCTACTCACTTCAAGTTTCGTGAGCCAGTAGACCCATTGTCACTCGTTTTGTCTGCCGACAAAACCCCCACCCTTTTTTTCCTTTTTCCCCAAGTTTGAGGGGGCTTTAGGCAAGGGGATGGCAACTATCGTTACGACGCTTCCCAAAAGTAGCGGTAAAGAGAGAGAGAGAGAGAGAGAGAGAGAGAGAGAACCTGCTTGCTTGGGGAGGGCGCGCCAGTTGCCGTGGCCATGCTTCTGGATGTAGGCGACCAGCTTCATGTCCTCAAGAGGAGTCCATGGCCCCTTCTTCAGCCCAACCTTCTCACAGCAAGGTGCACGTCCACGCCCCATGTCTGCAGACCTCCACTGCCCCTCTCTGTCTCCTTCTCTCTCTCTCTCTCTCTCTCTCTCCCTCTCTCTCAATGCTACTATGGCCGCTACCAACCCCCTCTTGCACTATTTATATGGGGAGAAAGCGTCCCCTCAACCCACACGAGTCATTTCATATTATATCTTTATTTCCTTAGAAAAAAGTTACCATAAGTTATTGTCTACATACCAAACCTCCAAAGAATGCTTCTTAAGTCTTCATCTCTTCTTGCTTCAGTTGCACAACTTACCGAACTCCCCCACAATCTCTCTGTCTATCTCTCTCGTTCTCTCTCTAATTCGATATTGTTTCAGCATCTTTGACTTGTGTGTATTTTCAAGGGTCCCAAGCCACAAACAATGCTTATGTCTATATATATGGCCCCAATCACTTATTTCCTTGTGGTTTTTCTTCAACCCCAAAGCCAATGCAGGCGCCCACTATTGGAATGCTCTCCTTTGAGGAAAACGCCATCACATCAAGTATATATATGAAACATTCAAATGAACTAATAGCCCACCATTTGTTTTCTCCCTATTCCCACCACAAATCTATGGACTGACCAAGTCAATTGGTCTGAATCTCTCTCTCTCTCTCTCTCTCTCTATATATATATATATATATATATATATATATATATATATATATATATATATATATATATATATATATATATATATATATATATATATATATATATTTTGACCTTCCATATAATCACGGTCTTCCAATGCATTGTATCGAACAAGTGTGATTAAAGACATCATCTAATGCAATGCATCAGTGCGCTAAGGCTTGATGACATCATCCATGCCTTGCATCAGAAGGTGTGCTGAGTAATCTAGAGCATCCCATCCATTAGGATGGATAGTTAAAACAAAATAAAGATAAAAAGATGATAGATATTTTTGTCATCTACTATTTAGTTTACACATTTTTAACCCGATATAGTGCATGCTAAGGCCGGATGAAAAATTCAAAAATCAAAGCATTAATATATTTCGTTCTTTCGAAAAAGTTATCTCATATATGTCACCTTGTACGCATTCTACCTGGTTGTCAACTTTTACTTGGTCTACACATAAATTTCTGAGAAAAGTCGATCATGATGCGAGGTCCAACCTTACTGGTTTAACCTGCTTAACTGTATGGTTATTTCCTTGTCAAAGTAAAATGAACTTCAAGATGAAGGATAAGAAGAGATAGGTTGCAAAGTAGTTTACAAAAAATAATTAATCCAACACCCGTGCGACTTATGTGCAGTACCAAGTTAAAGGATCATCATATAGTTGGATTGTAAAAGCAAATAAGATTGATTTTTTAATTCCTTTTTCCGCACAATGATGTTGAAGTTGCGATGTTGTTGTCGATAACCGTGTGACACAGGAAGGTTTGGTTGAGTTTTAATTAAGGAGCACCAACATGTTATATATATATATATATATATATATATAATATCATTCACCAACATTCATCAGATTTATACCACTCATCAATAATTCTCCGAACATCCCTCCACCAGTTGACCCCAAGAGCCGACTCATGTTAATTCATTTCCGAGGCCTCTTGTGAAGCTCTCTTTGAACTTTCTCAGCTCCAAAATCCTTCAGCTTGTACCAATTATAATTATTTTATTAAAAAATGTTATTCCTAATATGAAAGCTATTAGACATGAGAAGTTGGTGGGTACCAGACTCCTAGGTGCTACACCCATAATAAATCATCTTGGTCGTTGATTTTTTCAAGATGATTAACCGGTATTGCTTTTTATTTTGTGTTACTAAAAAATGTCATAAAAAGGTGCATTCCTGATGATCAGTTGCTTGGTCATTGTTTCTTGGTCATTGTTTCTTTGTGATTGAATATACATTTTTTCGCTGTTTTTAGTGACATAAAATAAAAAATAACTACCCAACCACATAGATATTCACCTTCTTTCAATTTTTGTCTCTCTCTCTCTCTCTCTCACACACATATAAATAAATAAATAAATATATATATATATTAAGTTGAATGGTGACTTTAACTTTTTAGAGTCATCGAACGATTCCAACCATCTAATCTACACCGTTGTATCCAACATGATTAAGAGAAAAATAAAGGAAAAATAGATGGTGGACATTTTCATTGTCTAATATTAGTTTACACATTTTCTTAGGTAGACGGTCTTGGATGGTTGAGTAACTCTAGATAACTAGAGTCATCGTTCACTCACTGGTATGATCGTGGTAAAACCTAGACACTTAGGTCAGGTATAAAAACCAAACATTTTGATTTTGATTTTTAAAGGGTCCTTTTTGTAATTTAACATTATTGATATGATCTTAGGAATTAGTTGATACAAAACACATACTAAGTTGATCATTTGTTAGACTTTAATGGTGTTCTTATAATAAAAAAAATGAACAGCCCCCATGGCATGGTAATAAAAAAAGATCAACTTTTTTCATTAAAACAACTTGAAACAAGGCATGTTTTATATCAAAATAGTCTTTATAAGTATATTAAGATGTTTATATGGTATTTAAAATAGTTTTTGAAAAAAAGTCAATGGGTCTGGTTTTTATCCCTGACCTAAGTGTTTGGATTTTACCAACTATATATATATATATATATATATATATATATATATATATATATATATATATATATATATATATATATATATATATATATAATTATGAGGCCTATAGTTTCCTAAAGTTCAGTAAATGATTACTACTAAATAATTGACTACCGGCTTTTCTTTTCCAAAATAACACTGTTCAGCATCAAGACTTTTGAAAGGATTGCTGAAAAACACATTAGGAAAAGAAATACGAAGTTTAAAGATACCACGTCTGCGTTATCGTATTAGCACAGTAGACTCCCAAGCACATGTATTTCTTAATTGAGAAAAAAAGGTAACAGTACTTCTTCGTTCATTCGATCTCCTTTCTTTCATGACCTCACGAAAGAAGCATGAAAGGTACAGTTGAACTCGTGAATTGAATTGTCATTTTTTGAAGTTTCTTTTTCTTTTCTTTAATTTTTTTCCAAAAAAAAAAAATCTTTTGACAAATGGGATGTGGGGAGGCATTTAAACCTATGACTTGTCATTTTTTGAAGTTTCTTTACCTTTTTTTTTTCAAAGAAAAAAGAATCATTTATTAAATGATTTAGAAATTTTGGTCGCCAGTATTTTGTAATGTTTGAAAATAAGAGATTATGATGTGACACCTTCAACATTGTCAATAATATTTGGCCAGGACCTAGGTAGGATTTTCACTTTATATGTTGAATTAAAAGATTGTAGCATATGGGGACGTACCTAATATTCTACCGCAGTTATTTGCAGCTAGGGGTTTTGGTCAAGCTCGTTGTCTTGGGTCTAAGGGTTAGGACAACAAACATGTGATGACTTTAGGTCTAAAATTAAGAAGGTTTGTTACCAGTTGGTCAGTAAGAGTCCAATTCGCCTTGGAAGTTGAGAAGACCCTTGAGTCATGTCCCCTTTTTTCTATGTATCTTCCTTTTTTTTCTCTATAATTTAATTGTCTTCACATCGTGCCGTCAGTTGGCCCCATTTCACCACAAGCCTATGTCATTAACGATAAGAATTGGTTCTGAAGTGGGTTCATCCTCTCCTCTCTTCTCTTTCTCTCTCTCTCTCTCTCTCTCTCTCTCTCTCTCTCTCTATATATATATATATATATATATATATATATATATATATATATATATATATATATATATATATATATATATATATATATATATATATATATATATATATATAGAGGCTGCCATCCTTCCCCTAAAAAGATATTTATCTCAAGAAATGTTTCGCTCTTAGATAAAAAAATAGCTCTTAGATAAAAAAATATAATTTATTGACTTTTTCCGTGAAGACAGCCTTGACACTTGCTCTTTGAACCATTGACTAACTATTGTTTGACACAACCAACACCAATGAATATATATATATATATATCTATATATATATATATATATATATATAGGCCCCAGCAAACATTGCCGGCACCGCAGAAGAGAGACGATGGCTGTCCCACCCAAAATGCCTTGAGGGATCAGTTGCGTCCCTGAACACCCAAATAGATTTTTTTTTGTCTTTTTGAACAATTGGTGGAGCGTCCAATCAAAAGATCGAAGGCTTCTATAGAGAGAGAGAGAGAGAGAGAGAGAGAGAGAGAGAGAGAGAGAGAGAGAGATTTAAACAAAAATAATGCATACTTTTTACTGACAATCAGCTTTTTGACATGATTAAGAGAAAAAATTCATTACAATGGATCAACCTTAAAAGAAACTGAATTCATCATGTAATCATCTCACTCCATCTGAGCTCGCCCTTTCATCCTTTTCATCTGCACATAAAACACAGAATTGATAAACAAACGTTAAAGTTGTCAATAAACATGCTTCAAGATTTTGGAGACGCTATCATTCCGGGCCTCACATTGCCATGTCTACTTGTTCGCCTGGTTATCACATACTGCATATTAAAATCAATTTGCATCTAAAATGAAAGTCAACAAACTAAAAAAAAAAACTCACATGAGTGTTGACCCTATTCTAATAAGACAAAAACAAAGTCTTGCATAAGCATTATAATATACATATATGTGAAGCTTAAATTCATGATCAAATAGACCACTCTTATTATTTCCTCAATTGTGTAGTCAAAAGGTTAAAGGAGAACTTCATTGCATGTCACATGGCTCACCAGCAGGCCAGTTGGAAAACATTAAAACTTGATGAGCAGCTTACTGGCTAAGGGACAAGTTCGAAAACTTTAAAGTTTTGAGAAGTACCAATATGTAAATGAAAAAACTATACAGATGTAGTAATATAAAGATAACCACTTTCTTGGGTCTGTGTGGGCGCTTACCCACACAGTTCCTCAACCTGCATCTGCCCCTGAGCTTACTTGTAGCAGGTTAAGAAATGGTGCAGTTGCAAGAGCACAAAGTGTACTACTGTCATCAATGGTATCTCCAAAGTGCATCGGTGAAACTGACATTATTAACAACATCCGGAGGTAACACGTCGATAAAAGTGAAGTTATACCGATGAGCAGGCAGATGCTGGTAAATTTTCACCGAAAAAAAAAGAAAAAATTTCAGTGACGCAAGCATGACCACACGTCAGTAAAACTAACTTTTTTTTTTATGGACATTTGTGAAATGGTCGTCGGTACAAGTACCTTTTACCGACATTCCACTGTGGACTTAGGTAAGAGTGACTTGTTTAGCAAAATTTGCAAACTAAATGTCGGTAAAAATTCTTGACAGTACGCATCGGTGAAGGCTACTTTTCACTGACGTCTTCTGTTGGATGTTGGTGAAAATGAATCTTCACCAACTTTTGCCTTTGAACATCTGTAAAAATTGCCTTTCATCGGTGAATCTGCCTTTTTTTGTACTGATACTAGCCCATCTCAATGTCAGCTGCAAGCCAGATAATTAATAGAAGACCAAGAAATCTAAAATGTACCTACGTAATGGTGTCAAAAGAGAGATATAGAGAACTTTTAAGCCTTTTATGGCCTTTATAGTAGTTTCAATGGTCAAAGTTCAAAGGCTAGCTTCTGGGAGAAAAGTGTATTTGTACACAGATAACCAAACTATCAATTGAGGTGAAAATGGAAAAAGCAACAAAGAGAATGATGGTTAGTTTACTGGAAGCTATTCTTAGATACCAGGCAGCAAAAACAAACTAAGAGATGTTTAGACGGAATGCACAACCCACTGATCGTACAACTACAAGTTTTTGGCTATAGTGAACAAAGTGTTAATCGAGTCAAGTAGAACATAGCAGTAACAGACAGTGGTTTAGGTCATATATGTAGCTTTTTTGGGATATTGATGAGATACAAGTTCTAGGAGGTTGCAAATTAATAAAATTTTATTCTCCCATACTTTTTGTAAGTACTCTATGTCACTTTTCTGCTATTTCATCAATCTGCAACACATAGAAACAACAAATGCTCATAAGAATCCTGTATTCATGGCATTGATTCTCCGACCCATTAGAACGAGAGGAATATACTAGGCTTATTACCCATATATTCACTGAATTTTTTGCTAACAGAGGAAAGTTTGATGATAACATAAGTTTTGAATATTCACCCAATCCTCAAGCATAATATATATGGGGAGAGAGCGAGAGAGAGAGAGAGGAATTGGTAAATCCCAGACCATTAGGTCAGGGACAAAATAAATTATTGCTGTAAAAACAATTTAAACAAAATATACTAATATATTTATAAAACTATATGCTGATGTAAAACATGCTTTCATTTAAGTTACTTTTATAAAAAATGTTGACTTTTCTACTATCAAAATGTTGATACATATAATAGAATAATGCATGTTAGAAAGAGAACAAAGCCAATTAACTATATCTCCCATCAAGGCTGAGCAAATGGACTCTCTGTCCATTGTCTTCTCCAAGTGATGCCTAAGTTCTGAATTTAACACATTTATTATGTTAGTAGGTAATTACCATTTATTATATCACATATTAATTTTGGTAGCTCAAGGGAAAAGGTAAAAAGCATTTTCATTTTCCATAGGAAAAGTAAGCATTACAATAGCTTCAACTTGATGATCACCAAAATGAAGTAATGAGCTAAATATACCGCATATGACCATATGTATGTGCATTAGCCCATTCAACCCAAAATTTTAAATTTCCCTATTGAAAAGATTGAGGTGACTTGTTCACTTAGTGATGAATTCAAGGATGTGATGTAAACAACTAATACAAAGGGATTCATCCACTTTCTATTATCTAAGAGTAGAAACCACATCCATCTCAACGCCCTAGAGAGAAAAATTAATGTGGTAAAGTAAAGACAGAAAGAACCTTACAATCAGAATTGACAGTTTTGCATAAAATGCTAAGAAAGAAAATAGCATATCTTAAAATGTTCATGCTATCAACATTTTACTGAAGGACATTGAAACAGAATTCCAAAGGAACATTGGATGCAAAGTGGTTAGCAAGGATTCATAAAAGTTGCACATTATACTATCCTAGTTAACATGACTATCTTATATACCTCAAAATGTGAATGTTATTGCCAAAAGCCTTTCTATTTCTGAGCTGCAGCTCTGCTGCAATATAAGAATTCATCATACACTATAAAAGAGAACATTTAACAAACAACAAATAGCCATGAAGGTTTAGAGGAGGATCAAGGCATGAAGTTATCACTGCAGCATCAAAGAGAGAGGCAGACATCAAGCAAACCAATTGAAATGGCTTTATCTTAAATCCTTCAATCTTGCATCCTAAGAATATTAAAAAAAAAGGGCAGATCATAGGTAATCAATCTCCCACTCAATCAAACAACAAATGCTGAAACCAAAAGAAAAGAAAGGAAATTAAATGAAAGCACCATCTTATGCAACTTGACATACTTTATTTTTGTTTAGCCATATTTAATTCTTCACAACAAATTTAGGAAAAACAATATTCTTGTGGGTAAAAGCCCCTTACATTTCACATGATACATCATTCATGTGACTGCATATTGTGCAGCCGATTGAAAGGAACATAATTATTGAAGCCATGATGAGTGTACCAACCAACACACACACACACACACTAACACACACTGTGAGAGAGAGAGAGAGAGAGAGAGAGAGGGTGGAGAGAGAGAGAGGCAACGGTTGGCCAACAAGTTGTATGCTGTGATCATAGGAGAGGGAAAGCAATAGAGAGGGAGAGGCAAAGCAGAGGCCAAAGGATGAAGAGAGAGAGACATAGATTAAAGCAAATAAAGACAAATCCCATGGAAGACTTCAACCAATACTCTATCCAAAAGAAGGAATTCAGAATGTGAGTTGAAGAACTCTGAGCTTGACAGAAATCAAGCAAGAAAAACATGAAGCCTACAAGAAAGCAAAAGCCACTTACCTGCATTGCCTAAGCATGACCGTTGTAATTTCAGTTAATGGACTGCTGGCTCTGCTTCTTTCTGTCACCCCATCTTTGTGCATGAAAAAACTAAACTTTCCTAATGGAGGCTTTATCTTCATTTTTTGCTTCCCGAGCTCCACACTTATAATATCCTCCATCTCTTGTTCTTTTAATTATTATTACTATTATTCTTCTTTGTCATTGTTGACGATATATATATATATATATATATATATATATATATATATATATATATATATATATATATATATATATATATATATATATATATATATATATATATATATATATATATATATATATATATATATATATATATATATATNTTTTTTTTTTATATATATATATATATATATATATATATATATATATATATATATATATATATATATATATATATATATATATATATATATATATATATATATATATATATATATATATATATATATATATATATATATATGTATGCTTACTAGGTTCATTCTAGGGATAGCCCATTAGGGTGGTTGATTGCTCGACCAGATAGCCCTGAGGGCCATCCCATTCAACCCACAACACACCCCACACATGTGCCTGATTATCTTCCTCAATCCCTCCCAATTCCTGCCCTTGAGCCGATGGTTGACCTCCTCTGCTGTCTTATCATCCAAGTCTTGTAGTCTGACTTTATTCTATTAGTTAGACCTAAGCATGATATGAGTTATAATCCTTATTTGGGGCTTCAGGATTTAGTGCTTGATAAAGTCCATGAACTCAATGTCATAGTGCCTTTTTGGATGCTTGATCAGCCTAGCATCTTAATTCATCTAATTCAAACTTATTGAACTGAAGTTAAAATCTTTAGGGTAAATAATGGTGGATTAATTTTCACAATTTTCTACTTATACTTATTGTGTGTCTTAAGTTAGATATATGTAGAGTGTTCGAATTGCAAAATGAATGTTTACATTGATATTAACCACATTCTTATTCTACAAACTATATTTGTGAAATATACTTATATAGCTTGCGCCATAGCATAGGATGTAGTGTGACACAACCTCATTTTAGGTAATGCATTCTACATAAATTTAAGGGGACCACCTACTCTTACTTAACTTAAGTTTATAAAAATCCTTCCCTCATGGATTGTACACACTCTAAGGATCTCTTTGAGAGGAAATTTTCCATTTTGTGGAGGAAAGCATCAATTTGAGAATAGCTCTATAAGATTTTTTATTAGATGTCTCCAAAGAGACAACCAGCTTTGTAAGATGAACTTGTGTTGGAGAAATGAGACTTTGTTCATTTTGTTGTGAGAGATATTTTTTCCAGAGAAAGATTAGTCTCTCCTTTTTGTCATTAGTTCAAATGGATCTATGTAAAAATGATAGCTTTATCGACTGGTAAATCAATTTTCGTTGTGAGAATCTCTAAACTGAAACATCAATCAGTTAGGACACCTGAAAATGTTGTCTCATGAACATCTAGGAGCCGTTTGATGCCCTGAAAATTTACTGTAGCAGTGGAAAAAAATTTCAAAATTTTCAAATTTATCCTCCCCATCAAACTTAGAATTTTTTTTTTACCGTTAAAAGTGAAAACGGCAAAATATTTCTGGAAAAATTTTTCCAGCCAGAGGGGTGGAAAAATTTTTCCAGAAATATTTTTTTGACCGTTGGAGGAAGAAGGGACGCCGGGGAAGGAAGGAGGAGGAGGAAGGGAAGGAAGGAGGGAGGAGGAAGAAGGGAAAGAGGAAGGAGGAGGAGGAAGGGAAGGAGGGAGGAGGAAGAAGGGGAGGAGGGCACGGTGAGGAGGGAAGGAGAAGAGGGTATGGCGAGGAGGGAAGGAGAAGAGGGGAAGAAGGGGAAGAGGGCACAGCGAGGNGGAGGGAAGGAGAAGAGGGGAAGCAGGGGAAGAGGGCACAGTGATGAGGAAAGGGGAAGAGGGGAAGAAGGGGAAGAGGGGAAGAGGGCACGACGAGGAGGGAAGGAGAAGAGAGGAAGAAGGGGAAGAGGGCACGGCAAGGAGGGAAGGAGAAGAAGGGAAGAAGGGGAGGAGGGCACGCGAGGGCACCTCCCCACGTCCCTCGCCGCCGCCGATGGCACCACCTGACGCTCATCTTCCCCAAAATCCTCCCTCCTTCCCTTCCCTTCTTCCTCCTCCTCCTTCTTCCTCCTCCTCCCTTCCCTTCTTCCTCCTTCTTCCTCCTCCCTCCTTCCCTTCCCTTCCCTTCTTCCTCCTTCCCTTCCCTTCCCTTTCCTTCTTTTCTTCCATTTCTACCAACCGATGAAATTTCTTTCCAGAAAAATATTTCCTACTTAACAAACACAAGCTTGTTTTGGAAATATGGAAATTTTTTCCTATTTCTCAATTCCAGAAAGATATTTCTGGAAATTTTTTTCCGTTTCCATGGTTTCCAGCCATCAAACGACCCCCTAGGGATTTGCAAAATGTTATGATATTTAATAATTGATTGTTTGAGAAAACCATAAAGTTGAAAAAACATGAAAGATGCAAAATGGGGTATTGTCATGAACTTTAGAAAATCAAGAGTTATAAGAGCTAATATTAAGTTTATCATGTTTATCCAATTGATCTTAGCGTCTGATTATATTTTAAGAATGCTATATTAGTGTTCCATTAAGCTGTCCTCAAGGTTGTGACATATTCATGCAACACTTATCGTGTTCACCAAATGCTCACTAAAGAAAACTCTAATAGAAAAATGAAGTGGGACAAGACCAATGTGTAATAGGTTTCCTAGCAAATTGCCCAATGGTAGTTGGTCAAGTGTTTTTGTATCTATTATGAATTTATTTCATCCAATACTATCACAAGCTCTCAACACAATATTCATATTTGCTATAACTCCAAACACAAGATGTATAGATTAGACAATATGCAACTAGTTGATAATTTTATAATTTTGGCATTCTTTCTAATGTATCCAATTCATGATTTTCAAGATGTGGATACTACAATCACTTTGGTAGGACTTACGTATCAAATACTCTTTTATTACTAATTGAAAGCCATAATTCTTGATTAAACTATGAAGGAAGTGTAAAGTTTAAAGAGTTGCTTTTTCTTTTTTAATTTCAATCAATTCAAAGTTAAGCCCATGGATCTTATTCCAATAAAATAATTAATTCATAGGTAGCTCAAGATACCCGCTTGAGGAAATGATTGATATATCAATTTATATTTATGATATGCATGATATAGAGTAGGAACATATCTATATGTATGATCTTAATATTTATTATATTACGTATTACACTATCTAATTGTACAAAAGGGGGGAGATTCCCAATTTTTCCATAGATCCCCCTTTTTTCCGATTCATGTCATACATCGCCTTTATTTCCCTCGCCAATTAAACATATTCTATTGAATTAAGAATAAGTTGAAAACAGACATGATGTAGGATCAACATTGATGGATGGACAATAAGACAAGAATATTCACATATTTCCTTATATATTATCGTACAACCTGTTTGTTTAGTTCCGTTATATTATAATCATGGTTGATATTTTTTCATGTTTTGATGATGCCAAAAATTTGAAACATAGATATGTTGTGCAGTTATGTATAGCAAATTATAAAACTACATATACATTTTACAACACACACACACACACACATAGATATGGGAGACTTATAATCAACTCATCCCTAAAAGCTTTATAAACCATCATGGAAAACAACATAAACCATCATCACACTCGAATCCATTGGTAATACTCTTGTGGTATGGTACTTTTACTGACTGTTTTTCACAATTTCATACAACTAATTAGAAGGTTCAATTATGCCTCATTACTTCCTTATTGGTTGATTTAGTTCACCTATATTTCCCCCATATTACAATGACAAACATCGTTTTCCTCATTTCTAATAAGACAAAAACAAAGTCTTGCATAAGCATTATAATATAAATATATGTGAAGCTTAAATTGATGTTAATCAAATAGACCACTCTTATTATTTCCTCAATTGTGTAGTCAAAAGGTTAAAGGAGAACTTCATTGCATGTCACATGGCTTACCAGTAGGTTAGCTGGAGAAAGCACAAAATGTAGATTTTGTCTAATGTGGGTAGTTCATAGTTGAAAAAACACGTGATTCGGACTCAGATAGATTGAAGGTTGGGTCCAATGGCTCCGAGAGTTGACTCAGCAACTTGGCTAGGTTAGTCATAAAGTTTTATTATACATTTATTTATAAATATGAGAAAAGTAAGCCTGTTAGGACTTTATGTTTGATTTTTTTCATTAACCAAAACCGAACAACATAATTTGAACATTTGTATATATTCAATGTTTGTGATATTTCAGAATTTAAAAAAAAAAGAACAACCTTCAATATTTAGCAACACAATACAAAAAGAACATGTAATTACTTGATGTTCCCAATTGGCTTGGTGGACCCTGGACTTGTGACCCAGTAAATAATGACCATAACTGACTCATATCACTGGTAGCTTAAATTAGTGAGTTCGATAGCTATGGAGAAGTTGACCTTCGCACAACAAATATAAAAACAACATACCTTTCTAGTTTTATAGTCTTCTAGACTTCCATGTGCTAAGCTCCTTTGCCTCTCTAGGATCCCATAACAATATATTATACTTTAGATTCACTCTTCTATTTCTAGTCTCTCTAACTACCACATCAACACATTATGGAGGGGCATAGTATATGACAACCAAGTGGATTATCATTACAGTCAAACTACTTTTCAAAGAAGATCTTCAAATGTCGTTTACTATCATAATATAATAATCTCTTCCGCCTCTTTTATGAGAAGAGGTTTCCCATTCTATTGATTCACCCATAGTTTCACTCTTGTTCTTGAAAAGATTTCCCTATCACTATGGTGTCTATTAGTTTCAGCCTCATATGACTTAACCAACTCCATGACCTTTGATGCTTTCTTTTTTGCCAAAGATGGTGAGCTCCTTGTAAATATCTCTTAAATTATATACAACTATATACAAAAGAGCTACTGTTAACTAGTTGGCATATTCTTTCCTCTATAAAGGCTATGTTAGTCTTTTGAAGTTGTGAAAAGCCCACTCCTCGTTCCTTCTCAAGCTTGTAGATCCTCTTCTAACATATCAAATGGGGCTTTCTCTTTTCATCCTTATTTTCACAGTAGAACTTCATCATGCACGATTCCAACTTGACAATAAAAAAATAGGAAGTTCAAATGATTGCAACTAGTAGATTGGAATGGATGTCAATCTGTGTTCAATGAGGCAAAATCACCTTGCCTATAATAATAAAAATCTTTCTTTCCATATAGCTAATTTGTTCTCAATTATGATATGTGTTTAGTAGGGAATGTCCTCAAATGCTAGTCTAATATTCCAACCAAACATTTAGCTTTATGTTCACTCATATTAATAGGAAAGAGAAAAAGTTTACCTCTATTCACTTTGAGGCCTATAAACATTTTCATTGGTTGAAGTAATTCTTTGATTTTGTTAATATAAAACATGTTGCCTTTACTAAACAAAATCATGTCATCAACATACATGAAAGTTCTTACTATAGGCAAGGTTGCAGAGAGGTTCAATCTTTCCCTTCCTAATGCAACCAAGCAGGCTCCTTATGACCACTTCCATTTTTATTATAAATAAGGGTACATTGGGTCTCCTTGCTGAAGACTTCACTTATTGCAATCTTTCGCTTTCTATCCTATTAACCAACATTGCAAAGTAGTTAGAATATGCACATTTGTTCACATTATGAACTTAGCAAGGATAAAAGCCTGACCAGAACATGCTCGTTTTTAAAAATTTCTAGGATACTCTACCATAGGCCTTCAACAATTCAAGCTTTAGGTTAGTGACTCCCTTAATTCTCCCATTGGATAAATCAATTAGGTCATTAGCCATCAACTATTGGCCATGATCTGGTCCTTAAGAAAGAGACATTGACTAGAGCCGATGATTCTAAGGAGGACACATTGCATAAGAAAAAGAACAATCTTAGAGATGACTTTGTAGATCAAGTTATAGGGGCAATTTTGCGCAAAATATCTTCTATACTAACTACTCCTTTGTACTTAAGGATTAGGATGATATTAGAATGATTTTGTACTTTGTACTAACTTACCAGTCACAAAAAAAGAAGAAACAACTCTAACAAGATCATCCTCCATGATAGGCCATATCTCTCGGTAATAGTCATTCAGGTATCTAACATGCCTTGCAACATTGTCTTTATAAAGCTTCCTTATAGTCTCCACGACCTTGTTTTTAATGAACGGTTGAATATGATGATGATATTCCTTTTCGTAATTAAAACCAATCACTAAGAGGGAATGACAAGTCACTAGAAGCTTAATCAATGTGAAGAAATGATTCAGAATAGCCATGGCAACCTCCATAATGACTTCTGTAGAGTCAAGTGTCATTCTTTCGTCTGTTAGTTTAACTATTTTATTCTGCAGGTGCCTTCCTTTTGTCATCTCCTAAAAGATATTTTCCCCTCAATATGTTTACACTTTGCTTTGTTCTTCCAAAGTACTTTCGTAAACAAACCCTTTATTAGGCTCACTATCCTTTCTTTTAATAGCAACTGTAATACGCCTCTCAACCCCTTCCTGGAGGTTTTTTAATTCAACGAACATGTGCTCTATTCTATCATGAATGAAACAGAAGATGAATAACTGCATACAGTCAATATACTTTTTATTTCATTTAACTTGCCAAAAACTTGATCATCAGACAGTTAGGATCTTACTTGTTACATTGCTCTTCCATGGTAGTTATACATCCTCTGTAAAGAGTTCAAGGCTTTGGGAATCAAAATCAATAGTTCCTCAAAAGACTCCTTAGTATGCTAATTGCCAATAATGTCATTGGTTTCTAATTAGAAGAAAGCTTGGCCACCAATTTACATTGCATTTCCAATTGGATTCCTATTGCTAGTAGTGATTAATTAGATGACTATCAACTTTTCATTAAGTTAGGCTACTGGTACTTTTGTTGTTAAACCAAGAAAACGTGCTACTAGGGTTGTTAATTTCATAAAACTTCCTATCGATGATGAACTATTAGAGTCCACTCATGCCTATAAGTTGGATGGTCCACTAGTTTTGCCTCTATGGTTGATCATTGCACTTAAGTCCCTAGTGATCATTATTGGGTCATAGATTGGATAAGGTTCCTTAGAGTTGCAAAATAATTTGTCCTTAGCACATGAATGTTCAGCATCTAATTAGTAATGACTTTGATACCTGGCCAAACTTCTTCATCTGAAAAAAACTTGAGAAGAACCATCTAGAATAAAACAACCAATCAATTAACCTTTACTCTGATTCCGTAAACACATGATCCATGTGGAACCATTCGACATGCTTTGCGTTAGTCTTCACATAGGGTTGCCTCCCCTTTTAGCAACATTTTGGGCACTTATTTCCTTGACTTTGTATTGGTTGGAAATGTGATATTGATCCTTGTACATACAAGATGAATATGAAGTCCTGCTATGCTATAGCCCCTATAATATCCCTCATATTCTATGTTAGAAAATTCTTTTTTTACCATTGTAACAGGAAATATCCATGAGATGTTCTTCTCCTTAATCCATTTTTTCTGTTAAGTCTTTCCTTGCCTTCTCCTAAAACATTTGAGAATAAGACACACTTCTTTCTGGTATCCCTGACCAACTATAATTTAGCCTTCATTTTGGGGATCTTGGCCAGTGATCTTCACAAGTGGTTTTCTATTCTTTCATTATGGATGCTTGCTACTTTCATAACTTTTAGGCTATATCTATGTGGCTTTAAGCTGCTCATATCACCAACCTTACTCTTTCAAGACTTTCTAATGGCATCATGAGAAGCCAATGTGTCTAAAGTAATTTAAAAAACTTGTAGGGACTAAAGATCCCTTCATCCTTAATAGCTCCTAGAACCACAAAGGGTTTACAGAAGCATGGTATGAGAGACATCCTTTTCACTAGTTTGCCTCCACTAAAGTAGCTTCAGTAGTATCTTGTTGAACATTGGGCACAAGAAGTTTTCTACGAGGTACTTATAGCTTACATATTCACTAACCAGTTGTTTACCTCTCACCATTTTCCCATGTCTTCATTAACCACAGGCTCTTAGAATTTGAATGTGGCCTAGTGACAATGGCTAATTTCAACTTTATCCATAGGTCTTTCTCAAATTCCTTAGGTTTTGAATTGAGCCTAGTGGCATTGGTTAATTTCAACTTCATCCATGGGTTTTTCTCAAATGACTCTAGAATCTTTGATTCTCAAATAGTCAGTTCTTTGAAGCGCTACACTTACTTATAGTATTGGTGGTAGCTCTATGCAGGTTTCAAAATATTATGTGTGGTTCTTATTCAAGAATCTCCTTGTCTCCCAACCTTAACTTCATTAATGGAATAAGTTGGAAGTTTAGAGGGATTTCTAGCATGATCCGAGTCTAACTCACTCTACTTCATTCTCTTTTACATTGATCTTCTCTATTATAATCAACATTTAGGGCTCATGGTATGTACAAAATGTGTATCCGCTCCATAAATTTTCAGGGGTTTTGGAAAACTTACCCAAATTGGGATCCTCTCTTACTTATCTATGTGCATCTCTATGCTATGAATCCATTTCATTGCATTAAGGGTTCTCGCCCCCACTTATCAAGCCTTCATTTAGAGAACAAACTACAATATCTCTTTTATTTAAACACTAATTAGGAACTAACTGTTCCCATCATTAATAACTTAGGGTTATTGATAAAAGTCCATTGCTACCATGTGCTTCAAAAACAAAACTATAGTCTATGTCTGGTCAGCCACATTCTCCATAGAATCCTGAAAAGGATTTTATTGAAATAGGGAAGCCATCCTCTGCAATGCTTGTAGGTGGATCAAAATCATTGGGCCCTCTTGTCCATCTGCCGTCATTGCCTTTACCACATTCAAGAAATTTGGGCCATTTTGGTACTCAATGACATCTACCCACAAGTGTCTTTTACCATCTGATGTGTGCAATGCATCCTCTCCATTTTCTTCCTATGACTCTTCAATGGTTCCCCTCCATCACACTGGCATATTCCATCGTCACTCTTAAATATGATTTCATAAAGGGGATGAAAAGTTAAATATAGACTGGGTAGCGTCTTGGATGATACTAAAACAAGGTGATGAATGTACAGTAACTATCATTTTTATAAAGAAACTAAGATATTGTAAACATAAAATAATGGGAAAATGAGTGAATACAAAAAATAAAAATTAAAACAATTAACTTAAATGAATTGAGCATCTAAATAAGTTTTCATCCAATGAAACTTTATCATTGAAGAAGAATAAGAAGAAGAATAAGAAGAAGATTGAGAGAGGTATCAACAATTGCTTCAAATATTTGTCCAACATATCATGTAACTAATACATACAAAGAAATATATATCTATGACAACTTAATAAATCTAAAATTATTCGTTAAGTCATCTTATTTCTCATTCCTTATGATTATAGACATAACAAGTCAAAACGATTACTTCCTAAGCTATAGAGGAAAATATATATTTAATAGCATTACCAAATTCTTGATCTAGCGTGAGCGAATTAATTAAAAAAAACTAGCATACAAAAACATAGATATAGTAGCATTTTAGAAAATGAGTAACAAATTTGATAGTGCCATTGTAGAGATAAGAATTATCCTTTGTGAGTATGTATATGTCATCCATAATATTTGATCGGAGACATACATAATATATGACCACCACAAGAACTGATTATCCCTATTAGAAATTCAACAAAAATCTAGGTTATCCAGTAGAATAATTAGACATGCAATATCAACCCAATCATTAGGTTTGCTTAATCTAATGAAGATATGAAAAGAGGTAATAGGAATTGTATCAATAAAGACTTCATAAACAAGGGGGATGGAGATAGAAGGTGCAAGAGTCTAGTGTTATGGAGGAATCCTCTTTTAGATGAAGGTCAATCCTCCTTTTAACGGATATCCCACGATGCTCCAAGGGGATATAGTTCTGATGAAAAAAAGATTTTTTAAGAAGACTAGTGAGAAGATGTAGACACAAGATCCCTTCTTGTTAGACCACCAATTCTTAAACCTTGGGTGGATTTAGTTGGGAAAAACCTGATGATGATTAATGAAAATTCTGGAGGAAAGGGGAGACTGAAGATTGTGATAACATATGTTGTTTTACAGGAGGAGAAGAACTCATATCACTAGACAATGATATGTTATTTTGTGAGAGATTTAAGAATACAAGGGTTTGAACCATACTTCATTATGCAAGGTTTAAGAAACCTTTGGAAGGAGGTCTGTAACCTTAAGTTTTGTTTTGTCAAAATATAATCTTTTTCCATTGATGTTAATGGAGAGAGATCAACTCAAGATTGTGCTTTAAAAGGTGGCACCTACAACAAAAAAACCCTAGTTGCTAACAAGTGATACCTGGGTGATTCTTTGCAGATAAAGGAGTCTCTAAGGGTGCCGTTATGGATAAATCTTTCTAAGTTGCTATCATATTTGCGGAATTAAAGAATTTTCTTCAATATCATTCAAGCCTTTGACGGTGAATTACTCTGATATTCTAACAACATCCTTAATTAAGATAGCATCTATTAAGATTTGCATTAAGGTTCTACTTAAATTTGTCCCAAAACTGATTGTACATGTGGTGCTACCCATGTACTAAATGGTTCCCCAAGAAGTGGTTTATGAGAGTAGCATTAAATTCAATTTCAGCAGAGTAGTCATATGACTACAAATTATGGATGGAAAAAGTGGACCTGGGGTTTTGCAAACCATCAATTGATTGATAGATCATCAAAATCAAGATTCTTCATAGGCAAAGAGGGAGGGGTGATGGCACTATATGGAAACAATGGCTTAGGCTAGGAACTTCTAACAACATGGCCAAAGATAATGGGATGAGGTAAATCTTGGGAGAGAAGCAAAACCGAATGAGGTGCTTGGTGACTCCCTGCTTGGGAATGATAATGAAGTTGGTTTTTCCAATCCATAGGGTGCTCCTCACTGACATTGAGGAAGAGGCAAATACAGATTATTCATATAGCTAAGGTTTGCAAGTTTATGCCCTATTGTTTATCATTGGTAAGGATTGTTATATCAGTATTCTTTCTTGTCCTCTGATTTCTTTGGATATGGAATTTGTGGGCCCAAGTCCACCTCTAGTTTTGAGGAGAATAGTTTCCAAACCATGGGGGAGGACAATAGTAACATGAAGAGGATCTGATGTTAGGGGATGGTGATGAGTTCTTGGGAACTCAAGTTTCTCATTACATCAAAACCAAAAGAATAAAAGTGGTGAGAAATTTTTCTCCGTACAAGGGGTTTGTGGAAGAAAGAAATGGAAACCTCTTAAGAAAATCTATAATCAAGTTGTACATGCAAATTGAGAAACTTATGGTTGATGGGGTGAAATGCTCTGAGAAATCAGATAGTACCATTGTTGTTACTCAGCAAGGCTAGGTGCCTTCTAATAGTAATTCACACTCTTCATTGATGGTTGTCAATAAGGAGAGTATCGATCTTTGAAGGGTCATTGATAGAGGTACTCTTTCTATTTCAAGATGAGATTTTAAGCATGAAATGTTAGAAAATTGATAAAAATGTGGCTGATGCTGACCACGAGTAATTTGGAATTATAGAGCAGATTTCATGAAGAATATGCCTTTTGTTCTAATCCTCCATATACAGTGTGCATGTTAGAGTAGTTTCCAGGTGGAGGTAAGCAAATTTAATGGTAAGGGTGGTCAATGTAAGATATAATTGGATACAATTTGACTACATTGAAGGAAGATCTCAAAAGATCTTCATTGTTTTTGGTGTGTATTTACCACTAAATAGAGGTGATGCTGGAAAATGTAAAGCATACAAATGGCCCAGTTGCAATAGTAGAGAATTTTAATACCCTTAAAAATAGCCAAGATAAATTTAGTTGAATTCCTAATTTGGATTCTTGTAGGGAGTCCTTACATTTTCCAAGTGCAGGAAACTTGAGGATTCTTCATGATCCAATTGTTTCTTTCACATGGTTCAGTAATCAAAAAAACATAAAAAAAAAATTGCTATTGATTGAACGAGATTATGTCTAACAAAGCCTAGTGGTTGTGTGAAAAAGTTAATTTTTTTTTAAAAGTACTACTTTGATACTTATCAAACCATCGCGTCCTTGTAGTTACTATCAATAATAAGAATTGAAATATGTGGTGAAGGAGCTCTTTTGGTTTTTATCGCAACTGGGCTTCTCCATCCATATTTTGAGTTAATTATTAAACGCAACCGGTTTGCCTTGTGATGAGATGCCAAATTATGTGAATGTTAAAGAAGTTGGATCAAACTAGAAGGGCTTTGGCTAATTGGAATCACAATAATTATGGCAATTCTGGAAAAGAATTAAGAGCCCTAAAACTAAATTGGAAAAGATTCAATCATCCAATCTTAACTTTAATAGTTATGATCTTTAATATGAGTGGTTGATCAACAAAAGAACTCAACCAATCCCTCCTTGAAGAAGAGATCTTTTGGAAGCAGAAATCTAGGGCTTTTGAGCTCAGTGAAGGAGACAAGAACTCCACAATTTTTCTAGCAGCAATAAAGAATGTTCAATGTGAATTGAAAAATATGGGAGGTGAAAATGGAAAGGGTTAAATATGATTGACATGTGTGATGTTCATGAGGCCTGCAAATAGCTTTTAATAGAAACAATGATGAAAGAAAGCTGGTCTAGTCTATAGGAAGGGCCAAGAGTCTCTATGCAGGAAATACTAAATTGCTAAATCTGGTTGGTAAGCGTGAAGTCAAAACAATTTTCTTTATGTTGAAAAATGAAAAGGCATCAGGCTCAGTGATTTTGTGTTGAATTTTTTGAGTTTCTTTTAGCATATGATAGATGAGAATGTATCTCTTGCTATATATAATTTCTTCAAGATTGGTTCCCTTGTGGGGCTTGCTAATAAAGCACATTTGTTGCATATATCAAAGTTTTTGGGAGCTAGTGATATTAAAGACTAATTAACACCTCATCACCTTATCCAATGGTCTCTATAAGGTTATTAGTAAGACAATGGCAGAATGGATGAAGACTATGTTGGCTAGAATTGTGGGAAAATAACAAAGAGCTTTTGTCCCCTCAAGATTAATACAAGACCAAATCCTCCTCGTACATGAGGCCATTAAGAGTTTGGGGAGTTCGAAGAGCAAATCAGTTATGCTCTTGTGTATTTGGGATTTGATTCTAAGTGGGTGGCAAGAATTATGAATTGTGTCACCACTTCTTCATTTGACATAGTTATAAACGGATGTATGATAATTCTTTGAAAATGAAAAGGCCTAAGGCAAGGGGATTCCCATGTCCCTTTGCTATTTCTGGTAGTTATTGAAAATCTTTCAAGGAAATTAAAAGCAGAGCTTCACCAAGACTGTCAAAGTTCCAAGGTTTAGTGGCCACAAACGCCACCCCTTTCATATTTTTTATGCAGATGACTTGATTGTCTTCAGCTGTACAAATGTGCTATTTTTTGGAAAAATAAAATGTGTGTGATGGAATTTGGCAAGAGGTCTGGTTTAAAGTTAAAATCCTTAGAAGTCTAGTCTGGTTTATTTTAATCTTCAATGACAACTTTGTAAGGAGCTTATATCTTCACTAGGTTGGTCCCAAGGTAACCTTCCATCATGTTATTTGGATTTGCCATTATTGTAAGGGAAATCCTAATATATTTATAGGGAGGCTTTGGTTAGAGTACATTCCAAGCAAACATGGAACATGTTGTCAGTATTGCTACCTTTTCAAGCCAGAACATACTGACAATTCATTATAGAAGCATTTGTATCTGATAAGTTTAACAAATGGAAAGAGAAGAAGGGATTTGATTTACATATTAGGGGCCCTAACAAGGATCATAATGTAGCACAAATGAAATGTACAAGCCTAATACAACAAAGAAAGCATATCAATACAATGCTTCAGAAGCAAAGTGTGACAAAAAAAAAATGAATATCAAACTTGGTTTTTGGACATCTATCAATGTAATAAGAATATTGTTATGGCAAAGATTACCATTTCGTGGACATTATGAAAGTGAACCATCTTTTAATATAGGAAATTTCATCGAGATATTAAAATTTTTTGCAAAGATAGTAGCCAAATTGATATAGTTGTATTGGAGAATGCTCTAGAGAATAACAAGCTGACATCACCCGATATACGCAAATATAGCAAGAGCATGTGCGATAGAAACTACAAATGCTATTATAAAAGAGCTTAGAGGTGTTTTTTTTCCTCTATGGCTTGATGATTCTCGAGATATATCGACTAAAGAACAAATGGCTTTTGTGTTACAATTTGTTAATGAAAAGGGTTAAGTAATTGAGTGATTTCTTGCCCTTGTACATGTTCTTGAGACAAATGCCATGTCCTTAAAACCAACAGTAGAAGAAACATTTTGCAAGCAACATGAAAAGAGCATTTATTGGACTAAAGACTCTTATATTGAATGAGAATGAGGCTGCATATTATATTCATTGTTTTGTAGATCAACTTTGATTGGCACTAGTTGTTGTTGTTTGTAACTGGCTTCTTTTTTGAAAGATTGTCCAAATTATCAATTTTTTTTTCTGTGTTTTGCAAAAGTTCAGCTTAATTAGGAAGTAAAATGTATAATAATTGTTGAAGCACTTGAGTTAAATAAACTTCAAACATGACAAGAATTAAATCAAGAGATGAGTCTCAAATGATCTAGTGATACTCGCTGGAGTTCTCATTATGATGCTTTGGTCAATTTAGTCATCATATATCTTTTTGTGATTAAAGCATTAGATTTTATTGCGGAAACTATAAATAAAGGAAAATGAGAGTCACTTGAATTGATGCATACATTGCAAGATTTCCGAATTTATATTTTTGATGTATTAAGTTTTAGGGATAATTGGCACACTTTTACAAGCACTCCAATGAAAAGATCTAGATATTGTAAATTCCATAAATTTAGTTATTATATTAAAACATGCCTTCAAGGCTTGAGAGATAATGGTTGGGATTCTTTTATGAGTGAAATTTCTATATTTTGTAAGAAATTTGATATACCAATACTTGATTTAGAGAAGATCTATGTGTATTTGCTGATTAAATTGGCACTAACTTTACCAACTGCATTTGCAAGTGTTAAAAGAGCATTTTTAGCTATGAACATTATCTAAACTAGGCTTTGTAACAAGATGGAAGATAAATAGGTCAATGATGCTTTAGTCACTTACATTGAGAGGACCACATTTGAGAATATCAGTGATGAAGCAATCATGGATCATTTTCAAAATATAAAAAATAAATAAGGCTACATGTAATTTTGTTCATGACTATAGCTTTTTTGTTTGCCTTTTGAGGCCAATTGTAAATTTGTTTATAATTATTGTCATTTGATTTACCTTTTTATGCTAATTGTAAATTTGTTCATAACTATAGTCATGTAATTGACTTTTTTGATGCCATTGGCCAATTGTGATTTTGTCCATAACTATAACGATATGATTTGCTTGTTAAGACCAATTAATAGCTATGATTATTTGCTTTATTTGTAAAATAACATATATTTTAATTTGAAATTTTTTCACATACTATATATTAGTGCCCCACAAACAAATTTTTTGGCTCCACCATTGGTCAGTTGCAAAGTGAAGTTGAGGGTATGGAGAGGAAAATTGAAAGGACAGGAGGAGGTAATAAAAGAGAAAGCAATACTTGGCAGAGGAAAAGAAAAAAGTGAAAGGCCCAAACAATGAGGAAGAGGGAGAGTAAGTAGGGCAGGAAAGAAGAGGAGGAGAAGAACTCATGTAATAGGCCACAAGGATTAAAATTAAAATTAATGGTGCAAGGGATACAAGAATGGCAGGTTGATTAATGCTTGGTTCTCAAATCTAGCAGTCAACACTTGGATTCAAAAAATGTCCAAAATACCCTTGAGACTAAAAAGATGAAGCCTCCCACCCCACATAGACAAATGAAAGGGTGAAAACATTATAAAGATGAAAAAGACCAAAAAGCCCCCATAAGGACAACATAGGGAAATTGAAAAAAGTTGTCTTTTTTGCATAAGAGAAAATTAAAAATTACCTTGACAAATTAAAGGAAAATTGACATAATATAAAAACAAATGCCCCCATCGGATGACTTGTATGCTTTGCAGGTAGTGTCAATGTTGCACTAGTGTCCGAGCCCCACAAATGTTGACCCTCAACACATAGTCACACACAATTAAGAATGAAGAAAGAGAGATAAATTCGGCCCCATGCAGGAGTCAAAATGTATGACATACATGCTTTAATTGCTGGTGACTAGGGACCGATGCGACCTAATTAATTGTTTTAGTTGTTTGAAATTTTTTAATCAACTAATTTTAGTTCTGGATTGCTTATACATGGTGTACATGCATCAATTTTTGAGCAGCAAGCTGATGAATAACATAAACAAGAAGAATTTTCTCCTAATTCCAATTTGGAACATTACTGTATTTGCTATTATTATTATTATTTAAGTTTATCATGAAAGCTGAACTCTTCCACAAAAAACTATGCAATAATCTGGTTGGACAAAGAAAAAGGAAGTCATATGCATAATTGCATAGCGGTGTATAATGACTAAAATGACCCCATTAAAATGGAAAAGAAAGTCTTTTCAAAGGATAAAATGGGAATTATAAAAATATTAAAAACTAAAATATACATAGCTTTAAAAAAAATCTAAAATGCCACTGCCTCCTTCTTTCCTTGGTATATATTTGTTTCGTGCACAAGGTGTGCACGCAACTCAATGTCCTGGAGATATGTTACTTAGGTATTTTATTTGGATCTGGACCAGAGTATCACAACAGGCCATTGGATCTGGGTAAACCCGACACAAAGTCTGGTCTTCACAGGATTTGAAAAACAGGAAATGGCAAAACCCTTAAAGTATACACGACCAAGCGCAGAATCTGGACTTTTTGTCCTAGGGGCTGAACTAAAAATAAATAAATAAATAAATTATATACATTAAACTATTTTTTTTACATTTGCATATAAATTTTTAAAATTTTTTAAAATTTGAGAGGGAACCGAGGCCCTTGTGCGCCCCACCCTTCCCGCCGTCCCTGTAGTCGACCCATTTGCAGTCCTAGTCATAACACCTATTTCGAGTCAAACCAGTTGCAAATGACACCATCACGTTTACGTATGCATCTTTAAGTTACAAACGTACCACACTGTATTTTTTACTATGCTCACAGGCGTCAGACGGAAATCCATAGCTAAATACATTACAAGATGTTGCTAAACTTTTCATAAACTGTCGCTATACGAATAAACTATTGCTAGTGCTTCCGTTGCCTCGTGTTTTTTTAGTGATGGTTTGCAAATATTTTGTCATCTAACAACATTCAACAACTCTAAAAAAAATTGGTTTTGGGTACAGAAAGGAGGTACAACGGGATCTCCAACAGCATTATAGTGTCCAACCACCAGCACGTAGCCGTTAATCTTTTTATGTTGTTTTAACTAATCAAAGTTTAGTGTACAAATCTCTCTCTCTCTCTCTCTCTCTCTCTCTCTCTCTCTCTCTCTCTCTCTCTCTCTGTTGCCGACATACTATACAAACAACTCTTAGTAACTTCCCTACCACTATTTTACTTTTTGCTTCCAAAATAAGGAGGAGGACGTATTCAACCTCAATTGGCAGTGACATTTACTCTAAATGTATAATTATGCTTCAAACGAAACTGGGCACGTTTCCTTTTCAATGAAGCAAAATGAAAAAGTACCTTCTTCTACTTATTATTATTTTTATTAAAATAAACATGACATTGTCCGAAAATAACCTTACATCTAGGTGAAGGTGCACGTTAATGGGATTAAGTGATAGCTTCTTTTGGCTCAACCGACCAAGAAAATTTGGCTCCCCAAAGATCAAGTGACAGTGAAGTTTTTGGGTTCCCAAACTTGAAGCCTGCCCAAAAGAATAAAAAGTTCATGGCTTTAATTGCAATATCAGTTCAGGTAGTATGAAAATAATGCAATAAATTTGCAAAACATATATTTATTTTTCTTTTTAAATGGAAAATATTGTTTTCAATATGGAAGAGGAGGAAATATCACTAGTGTACAAGCGATCGTATGAGGGTCTGCACTCATACATGTAAATTTTTGAAGTTTTTGAAATTTGAGACGGAGCCCAAGACCCCTGCCGGCCCGCTGCCTTTGCCCCTGCTTCCGCAAATGAGCTCTAATATGGTCATCTGCTAAGGTTAGGATCGATGCTTGAAAAGTTGAAACTCCATGCCTTTTCCTTTGCTTTGATAGGGTGCAGGAACAGTGCATATTTAACTTGGTGTCATGCTTCACTTTATATTATTACTTTTAAGAATAGCGCCCATGAAAACCAAACAAAACATTGTTTGCAATCCTGCCAAACAAATCATCTAAATCGTTGTTTCTCCTCAGATTTGGTAACCACTTGGGTGTGGTTTTTGGTTTCAAAAGGAGCTGCATTATCGATATGGGAACTACTTTGGCTTTGGCTTGCTTTCCCACTAATGCTTTCGAGAGTGAACACGTGGTCGTCATTAGGTGGGAACCAACCACTCATGCTTGCCCCCTGCATTCGCTCGACAGTACACATCCGATGCGACGTTTGATGTCGCTGTGGTTAATCAAAGAACTGATGTGGTTTCTAATAGAATGGGAGTTTCTTGGATCTTTGGTCATCTGATTTAGGTGAAACGTTGAAAACAAATCCACTTTAAATTTGTCCAAATTGCTTTTCTACTATCACATTTATTTTATTGCGAGTTGAGAGTGATGAGAGCGTGGCGGAAGCATGACGTAGGGATGTCAACACGTTTGGTAGCTCTCTCACGCTGGCCTCACCTACCAACTTGGAAAGAGAGAGAGAGAGGGGTCTCCTCAGTAATATTTTTTGACTTGGACGCATTTCTTGTGGTTGGTTGATGGAAGGTAGGGCGTGGAAATGCTGCTCACAGAATGAATCCGGAACTGCGGCCCAGTTTTTTTTTTTTTTTCCATTTATCTTTAAAGGTTTTCTGGTGAGTGGAAGGTTATGATATCGTTCAAACGAAAGTCATGTTCTCAAGGTAAGTCATCGCGCAACACACCCTCAGCCCGCCCGTTTGAGCTAAGCCCTTTGGATCTTCTCTTTTAAACATGAACTGTCAAAAATAAATAGAGAACGTCTAGCTTTTTTATGTATGCATATTATGTGCGTTCATCACAAGCAACAGAATTTCTTTTTTTAATTTGATTTTCAAAAGTAAGTTTGCCATCAAGCAACTGATAAATCGATGTAGATAACCTTCTTATTTAATCAATTTTTCCTAACCAATCAGTACATTATAAAAATGCTGACTACCTTACTTAGTATTCACTATTTGTTTATTTTTTTTCTTCCTCTAGTTTCCAATAATATTAAACATTGAATAAAGACAACAATAAAACTGTTGCTGCAAGAAAAATGGGTATTTAACGACGCGTGAAACATACTAGCACTTGCAACAAATATCTACTTTCTAACAAAAATGTTAAGTAAAGGTGGTGCCTTTACTGATGCTTAACAAATCTGTGTCATTGAGAGTTTTTTTTTTTTTGGTTAAGATGAAGAAGCCTATACCAATGAAACGATTCACCCGTATCGATCTACGGCAGTGCTAACTTTCAATCAATGCACTTCCAAACACTAGTAAAAGCAAATTTTATTGACGTGCACCTCAAAATGTCATTGAAGTTCTACGCCTTCAGTATCTGACCAAATGTCAGTAGCAGGTGTATAGTTGATAAACATACAGCGGAACCGGTATAGGACTTCTCAAGAGTGGCGGTGGGTATTGCTAGTTTTAGTGACCGTTCACTAGCCACATGGAGAACCATTGAAGCTACCTTTCCTTGGTGACATTGTCATGTAACATTCTATACATGTTCCCTTGCACTGAACGAGTTTAATCGAGTGGAAGTGAGCCAAGCTTGCGTAGCTCAAGCTTGACTCATTTGCTTGATTGAGTCCATTTTTAACTCCAACTAGACTTGTTTATAAAACGAGTTGAGCCTGAGCCAAGTTTGAGTTGAGCATGAGTTGGCTCAAGTACTCGTTGAACACCCCCATTTACTAATGTTTAGAATAGGATTTGTCCGATATTGTTGCTAGAGTCCGCCTGAATGTGCCAATTCGAATAGGATCCATTGCAAATCAATGCTATTTTTGAATAATTTTAAGGGTTTTCCTATTTTAATTAATCATTGTATATTTTTATATGTTTAGGAAATAAATTTCTAACATTGGTCTTTCTTGATCCTCCACCAATTTATGGTCGGAATCATTGAATTGCCAGATTTAGCAAATTAGCAGCCTAGCCAATTAGATTCTAGAACCAATTATTGTAGCACTGATTTAAACTTAGTGATCTTGGTGCTCTCTTTTCATTTTTCTTGCTATTTTTGTGAAAGAAATCCTCATAGTTATTAAACCTAATGAATGTTGACAAACTATGGTTTTGATATACTCACAATCAAACATGCTCTAAAATTTTAAATGGTTCTCAAACAATGCAAGTTAGAATGTATATTACTGTTAATTTTTTAAAAATGACCATGAATGTTTCTCTCCCCGAGGGGCGCAGTAGCTGGTCAGGATGATAGGTCAGTGAGAACCTGGTCATCAGTTCGATTTTCATTGGGATGTTTATCAACGATGACAAACACTACTTTCTAGTTGAAAGGGAGTAACTATAAGTTCACACATGTTATGATGCAGCTCTAGACCTTGGGAACATGAAGAAAGATTTAAAGAGGTAAGTTTCGGCCTCTCACCCAAGCGATAAGATTAGGGCTGCACAATGAGTCAAGCCAACTCGAGCTCGACTCGAACTCGCTCGATAAACTCGACTCGAGCTCGACTCGTTTTTTATACGAGTCAAGCTCGAGCTTAAATATAAGCTCGAGTTTGTTAACGAGTCGAGTCGAGTTAGTTCTCGATTTAATATTATTTTTTATTTTCCCTCTCTTTTTTTTGCTTAATTTCATCTTTTATTTTAAGATTTTTAATTATCCTTTTTTTTTCACTCATCACCCTGCCACGCAGGGGCGGAGGGAGGGGGGGGCCCGCCCGGGCCATGGCCCGGGTGAGCCAAAATTTTTTTTTTTTTTATATGTAAAAAAATCAAAATTTTTTAGTTTGGCCCGACCCATCGTTCCTCTTGGCCCTACCGTCGTTCTTCTTGGCCCGACCCGCGGATGGTTTGGCCTGTTAGGAACAACACACAAAACACTTCGCTCACACTCTCAAGAGGAGGTTAGAAGCAAAAGGAAGAAGACAACGATTTACGTGGTTCGGAGCAATAATCTCCTACGTCCACGGTCGCACAGAACTCTTGTATTCTCTCTCAGATGAACACACACAGAATAACCAACACAAGCGGCGGCCCTCCTCTCAACATAAGGATTAGGGCAAAAACCCGCATTTGTACAAAAGACATATATGCCCTTACATATGGGAAAAATTTTTCTTCGGGGGCTACCGCCCCCGAACCCCCAAGCAAGGGGGCGCTGCCCCCCTGCAACCCCCAGCCAACCCGTGACGATGGCACATGGGTGTCCAATATTAATCAAATTCCATACACCAACATGGCCCACCCCACAACAAAATCCTGGCTCCACCCCTGCTACCACGTTTCGTTTTCCCCTTCCTTTTTCTCTTTTTTCAAAACCCGATTCCTCCTCCCCATAACGCCATCCTCTTGTCAGGTGGCAGCCTTTCCTCTTCCCCATGTCATACTCCACATCGTCCCATGAGTCATTGATGAAACGAAAAGGAACGCGCCACGGCTACAGCGTGTACAGCACACGCTTTTGACTTGCTGAGCATAAGCGAGCCGTCGAGTCGAGCTCGAGTTCGAACTCTGTTACTCGAGTCGAGCTCGAGCTGAAGGTGCAAAGCTAGTGTCAAGCTCGAGCTGACTAAATATCAGTCGAGACGAGCTCGAGCTCGAGCTCGACTCGGCTCGTGTGCAGCCCTAGGTAAGATTACCTCCTTCTAGTTCGAACTCTGTTACTCGAGTCGAGCTCGAGCTGAAGGTGCAAAGCTCGTGTTAAGCTCGAGTCGAGCTCGAGCTGACTAAATATCAGTCGAGCCGAGCTCGACTCGACTCGGCTCGTGTGCAGTCCTTGGTAAGATTACCTCCCTCTCGCCCAGAATATCATGCATGATTTTTTTTTTTTTTTTTTTTTTAAAAAAAAGGCAAATGTTTGTCCTTCTCACCCGTGTACATGTGAATAGGGATGGGGGAAGGATGGTAAAGGTATTAATAATACTAGTAAGGTTGCTATTTTTCATGTTTTTTTTTTTTCATATTAAGAAACCCGTTTTTATTATTCATGCTTAAGAATTAAAGGACAAACCATGACTTTTAGCTAAAAGCAATATATTGAGTGGATTCACATGAATCACCAGCTGGATCAGTACGGTTGTCTGACCCGATCCAAGTTCACCAAATAATGCCAAGGCAACCATACTTTGATTGGAATTGGCCTGCATGCATTAATTATATATTCTCAACATATAGGCTATACAAAGAGTCGAACCAACTCGGTTAAGCTCCACTGATTTGCTAAAACAGTCGAGCTTGAACTTAACTGAAAACTGGAGCTTATAAACGAGTCGAATTCAAGTAAAATAAACTCAATTCGATTAAACTCAAGTAGGCTCATGTAATATAGGTTATCTTTTTTTTTCTTTTTGGTAATTTTCAAACTTAAAATGAAGGAAAGAAATCAGGTCGAATGGGATGTCGGTAAACAAGTTTAAATGAGTCAAGCTCCAGCTGACCATATACAGCTGCGCTGTCACTCGAGCCCGAGTCGAGTCAAGCTCAAGTCTGCTCATGTATATGAGCTCAAGCGATCTTCACATTTAATTTCAACCTGAAAAAAGCCAAACTACGGTCATACAATGGTAGAGTTGGTATAGGATTTCCCTTTTTGGGGATTATTATTAGTATGATTGTAAGCAGGTGGACAGATATTACTAGAGGGATGCTTGATGGTTTGGAATTTTCATTCAAGAATGAAAACTCTGGAATCATAATTCCTCTTCAAAATAGAATGAAATCAAAATTTCATATTCCAGTTTCTTAATTTTGGAAACAAAATGCCCCATTTGTTTAATAATTTCAATTTTTTAAAAAATGAGCATTTTTTTTCTAAAATGTCATGATTCTGGGTATATCAAACACCCTTAGATGCCTGACCATTAACATTACCTCTGGCGCCTTCACTAACAAATTTGGGCAAAATTGAGGATTGAGTCACCAGTTGCATCCCTTTATAGTCCATTTGTCTGTTATGTGTATATATATATATATATTTATTTATTATATATGAGAAGTTGGTAAAAACCAGACACCTAGGTCAGGGGTAAAAACAAGAGCCTTTGATGTTGATTTTTAATTTTTTTTTTTCTTTCATTTTAAGAACGAGTTGATGTAAACATATGTTAAGTTCACCATTTGTCAAACTTTAATGGTAAAAAAATGAGCGGCCCCTATGGAATGATATCAAGAAAATCAATATTTTTCATTAACTTTAATTAAATCATGTTTATATCAAAATAGTCTTTATGAATATATTAAGATGTTTATATTGTATTTAAAATAGCTTCTGAACAAAAAAATCAATGGGTCTGGTTTTTATCCCTGACCTGGGTGTCTGGTTACCAACTTCTATATATATGTGTGTGTGTATTTTTTTTAAATAAAAAAATGTTTTTTTATTCATTCTGAATAATAAAGGAAAAACCATCATTGCCTAAAGCTATTATCGCTACAGAAATTTCACGCTTTTACTGACACAAAAAATGTCTACGCAGTTCAAACGTCAATCTAAATATTGTCATGGAAGTTTTTACTTGAAGCATTATCGACGTCCACTTATAGTCAACAATATTGTCATGTTCCACCTTACTGACACATGGGAAACGTCAGTATAGCTACATTGCTCATGTTTGAAATATAATCACAGAAAATCTATGCTGACACTTTCCTAGACAACAGTAAAGAATTTCTAGATGCCATTAAAAAGCTATTATTAGCATCGCTATTGTGTCAGTAAAGGTATATCTATACTGAAGTATCATTCACGTCAATATTGATTGACGTGTACTATCGCGAGTAGACCGCATTGGCAAAGACATTTTACTGTTACTAACGTATTTCGTGTGTTAGTAAATATTTTTTTAATATATATTTCAAATATACATGGATCCCAAATTACAGAAAAATACCAAAAAAGAGGAAGACTTCCTATTCCATTTCTATCTTACTTCCTCAATTCCTCTACCTAAAATTGAGGAACAAATAGCATGCTTAGCCTTCAATTATGTCCAGGTGCATTGCATCCACCTTCTTCAATGTCCTTCAAACGCTCCGTCCATAACACAAAAGAGTATGACCTCTTCTGGCCCAGGTCCAACCATATCCGCTCTTCACCCACTTATGCTCAAAAGGTCAAACCCATGAGCCCACTTGCTTTAAAGATGTCAAATCCATCCCTCCATTCTTCAATTAGACACAATCTCCAACCTTGGTTAATTATTGAAACTGGCGAAGAGCTATCATTCTTGGGCACATATGTTTTTTAATTAGTGAAATTCATTCATAAACTTTGTTCTTCTTTTAATGTTTAATTGGACCAATTCAATTTTCTAGATTTTTCGTCTTGACAATTAGAATATTTTCGAATAATTATATGTGAAGGGACATTTACTGGCATAAAAATATGGAAACTCAAATTTTTCCTCCTTATCTTCCAGAAGATATGTTTTCTGTTATTAAAACTAGTCTGCCTTTCCACTAGGGTGGACATGGCCCCAGCCGTAAATTTGGGTGTATTATTGGGCTGTGCCGAGTTGGCGCGAGTCAGTCTTACTCATGGTAACTTACTTAAAATGCATGTTATATTATGATTATATATATTTATATTATATTATATTACACTATATTTTATATATTATAATCAGGCCAGACAGGGCCAAGCCAGGTTTGGGCCTGGGCTACAGGCCGTCGAGTCAAGCTGGGCCGAGCCAGGCTGATGCCTAGCCCTACTTGCCACATTAGAATATTTGTTTCCCTACCTCTCCCTGTTCCGTATCTTGTTTGATCTGGTCATACTATCATCTCCACCAGCTCTTTCTCTTTCCTCTAGGCAACCGCTTGGCAACATACCTTTGCAACTTTTTATTAAGATCTCAAGTTTGGGCAGCGGCCACCAATTAATCCATTGGTCCTGGGGAAAAAAGTCACATATCAAACAGCGATAGATAAAATATATATATCTACTAATACATACAGAGAGAAATTGAACCCAACCTACAACCAAATGTTGTTGGATGGTTAAAAAAGTTTGAAATGGTTGCTAATTTTAAGTCTTCAACCAGAGGGGTACTAGCAATTAGGTTGTAGCGTCGCAAAGAGATATGATGATTTTTGCAAAGGTTGGCAAACCCGAGACTTGGCATTCGATCAGTAGATAATTGAGTCACCGGCTTGGCGAGTTAAACTCAGCCGGCAGCCAAATGTCGTGGGATGGCTTAAAATTTTGAAACAGCTGCTAACTTAAAGTCTTTGGTCAAAGGGGCATTAGCGATGCGTTTATGGTGTAACAACGAGATATCATACTTTTTTGCCACAGCTTGACAAGCCCATGACTCAATCTCAGGTCAGTAGATGACTGGTTGCTAGGTTTGCAAGTTGACTTGGTAAGTCGGTCAAGCCAGGTCCTAACTAAACCCTTATAGTGTACTGTTAGGACAAATAAATGAAGAAGTTGGACATATCCACAAAATAACAGGTACTAAAATACTATATACGATGACACTGTTGAACACAATTTGGCAATGTGATCTTGTTAATCATCTTCCTTACACAGAGTACATGCAAACACAATGAAACTAATTATCTTTCGTGAACAGATGCACATAAAAATACAATGTAAACATGTAAAACAAGTTATATCCACAATCATTAATCATCAACAGACATTATACATGGGTACATCCCAATTGACATCCATGACCGTACTTTGTACACCATTTCCAAAAAAAATTGACCTCGTCTCCTAAGAAAACTTTGTTCGTCTACAAATTCTCTTATCAAACCAGTATGCCCTAACAATACTTGGAGTTATTGGTAGAAACCAGACTCGTATGTCAGAGAGAAAAACCAAACTCTTTAAATATGAGATTTAAAGTGTTTTTTGTTAATCTAGCCTTACAAATATGACCTTAAGAATAGGTTGATGCAAAATATATATTAAGTTGATCATTTTTTGGGTTTTAATAATATTTTATAATAAGCAAAAATGATTGGCTCTGATAGCACCAACATTTTGATAATAGAAAAAAACTTTGTTCATAAAAACAACTTGATTCAAAGCATGGTTTATATCAAAATAAGTTTTTATAAATATATTAGGACATTTATATTTTATTTAAATGATTTTTTTAGTAAAAAATTAAAGGATCTGGTTTTTATCCCTGACCTAAGTGTTTGGTTTAACCAATTTCTCACAAGACTTGTATGTATCAAACCTAACTGCATACATATTTCGGATTTTATTAATCAACTAATCAAGTATAATTATCACATGGACACATTGATGGCAAACCCAAAAATGTAATAAGTATGAAAATGCAATGTGTGATGAAAATGGAACAACTATGAGCACAACTTTCATTTCCAATCCATATATAACATATACATATGCAAAATATGATATGACATTTGCTAGCAATGCAATGTATACCATATTCATGATATGTCCTCGTAAGAAAAGAAAGCATGTTAGGAAATACAAAAAGTGCAAATTCCATCATGTACGTCTATCAAGTGTACAACTGCACATTCCAAAATTTTGCATATCTACAAGTTTTCCTCATCATTATCAACAGCCACATTGTTACCATCACCATCATCATTCAACAAAATCGAGTTTTTTGATCATTTTTGTTATCTGCATCTTTGAACTTTCCACTTCATCTTTGATTTCTTCATTTCACCTTAGCTAATAAATTTCTACACACTCGTATTTATCCTACATTCAAAAATTTTAAAATAAAAGAAATAATATACTTGAATGGGTAAACTACATAACTAAGTTCATCAATATAACCAGGGGCGGAGCCAGGATTTTGTTGTGGGGCGGGCCATGTTGGTGTATGGAACTTGATCCATACTGGACACCCATGTGCCATTGTTGCGAGTTGGCTGGGGGTTGCAGGGGGGCAGCGCCCCCTTGCTCGGGGGTTCGGGGGCGGTAGGCCCCGAAGGAAATTTTTTCCCATATGTAAGGGCATATATGTCTTTTGTACAAATGCAGGTTTTTCCCATATGTAAGGGCATATATGTCTTTTGTACAAATACAGGTTTTTGCCCTAATCCTTATGTTGAGAGGAGGGCCGCCGCTTGTGTGGGTTGTTCTGTGTGTGTTCATTTGAGAGAGAATACAAGAGTTCTGTGCGACCGTGGACGTAGGAGATTATTGCTCCGAACCACGTAAATCGTTGTCTTCTTTCTTGTTGCTTCTAACCTCCTCTTGAGAGTGTGAGCGGAGTGTTTTGTNGCGGGTCGGGCCAAGAGGAGCGACGGTAGGGCCAAGAGGAACGATGGGTCGGGCCAAACTAAAAAATTTTGATTTTTTTACATATAAAAAAAAAAATTTTTTGCTCACCCGGGCCATGGCCCGGGCGGGCCCCCCCCCTCCCTCCGCCCCTGAATATAACAAATAAATCATCACTTATACTAATTTATAATTCTTCTATCCAATTGTCATCAGGATTCTCAAGAAAGTTTTATTCAATTAGATAGGATTGAAATCTTATACACTAAAAACGTGTGTCTTGCTTAGTATTAAGTTGTAATACGCATGTGCCAAGTCCTTTAGTCTTTTCTATTGTAGTCTATTGTTTCTTTTTTGTATAAACTTGATCTAATTTCCATTCCCAGCCACTTGAAGAACATGTTTGACTAAAAATTTGTCTTGCAATTTTGGTAAACTACAAAACTAAGTTCATCAATACAATGAAAACTTGGTTCATCATTTACACAAATTTTTTTATTCTCTGATCCAATTGTCATTAGAATTGTCTGGAAAAGTATTATCCAATGACATGAGGTTGAAATCCTATACATTCAAAAATTGTTTCACACTTGGTCTTAAGTTATAATACATATATACCAAGTCATTTAGTCTTCCGTATTGTAGTTGATTGTTTCTGTAATTTGATCAAAAAACTAATAGATAAAGGGGTACATGATATTTCTTTTTCTTTCGCTTTTACAGCCCAAGGAGTACCAAAATCTGATATAACACAAGAAAATAAAAATTATGATCTAATAAAGAATTGTAAATTACATACTAATGATTTTTGAAGGTTGAGATTCTGTTGGCAACTAAAAAAATAAAAACAACCTATAATGTTTGCCTTTTGGGTGTTTGATTTTAGGTGCATGATGCACTCTTTTTGTCCACATATGACTTTAGGATATTAAAAATAGCCAAAAGAAAAACAAATTCATCATGAACTATTAAATATTATAAAAGATAAAGAAGCATATGAGAATATGATATTGCAACTTACCATTGAAAATTTTGACAAATATTGAAATACTGGATTCAGCAAATGTCTTGTAGCATGAAAAGATTCCCTTCTCTTGTCAATTAATTACCAAAAAAAATTATATTTTCCCTCATCACCACCATAACAATCTTTTACATTCATTTTTTGTTCTCTGCATTGCTTCATATATAGCTCTTTGTTGGTTGATCATCACTATCAAACTATCAACCAATCTTAATGCATGAAGCAAAGGTTTATTATCCTTTCCAAAATAGCCCACTATCTTAAAAAAAAAAGGGTTCAAGATTATTTTTCCAACTTATTTTCCTTCTCGCAACTTATAGGATCTTGAAATTGTACATTAATCAGATGCAAGCATTTTTCTCAGACCATTTTTATGTTCTAATAAACTTTCAAACAAAGTAAAGTTGATTGCAATCCTGGCCTTCGGTTAGCCAAAATCTCTCTATTATTATTGAAAATGTTTCTTATCATATGCTACAATAATGTATGGTTGCATATAACTTTTTTTTTCTAATTCTCATGGATATACAATTCTGCACTCTTGTCTTCTTCCTATTATCTTTCATAATTAGATATAAACAATGAACAGTGCCTGAAATTTAAAACAAGTGGTATTCCTTTCCCAATAACGGTTCTATGGTGGTAGAATTGGCAGCATTATCAGCAATAACTTAAAAAGTATGGCAAGTACAAATATAATAAATTCATCAATTTAACTTTAAAATAGTAAAATATTAAAAATATCAGAGTCAACAAAAAATTAAAGATAGTTAATGGTTACTTGCACCACCTTCTCTTTGACAATTTCTGCTATAATTCTTTGTAACATCATGAATGTATTTATTTGTATTTCATAATGTCAGATGCATCAAGCAAGTTCTACTTATATTGTCTTGTCAGCCATCAATCATTAGAGCGCAATCAGTTGAGCTCTATGGTCCTTTGAGATATTTTATTGATGTGTCAATATGTTTTATCTCTTTATTTAAAACTTGTCAGCAATTTCCTCACTACTCAAAGGCTTCACATTAGGTCTACCTTCACCTACAACATGTACTAGTTTAATCGAATAAGGTGAACTAGCTGCATTAAATGGAATTACAAAATGATAAAAAACATTGAAATGGCTGCACATGTGCTTTTTCATGTTTGCTTGTCAATTTCTTCTTTCAAATTCAATTGCCTCAAAGTTTTAAACTTAGCTATTTGTTGCACCAAATGATTTATTTGAAGCTTGCCTTGTCATACCATGCACCAATCCACCTTCACCTGATGACTCTAGAATACTTTTCCTTTCTTGACATTAACCTCATTACACCATTTTCATTATCTTCATTAGAATTTAAATCACATGTCCTTTCTTGTCCCCTCATTTTCATTTCAATTTTCAAAGCTCTAAGCCCCATGAATTTTTCAAACATTTTCCTTTTTTAACTTTTGGCTCCAAGTTGTTACAAGATCTGATTTTGATTTTAATATGTGCAAGACAATGTTTCAACATATTAGCACGACTTGACATCCTCTTCTAACAATATATGCACAAAATCATTTTCTTTCTCTTGTCAACAAACACATAACAATTCCATCTAGGATCTTTCATCTTTTGCAAATAAGTTTGAAGCACTAGTCATATCTATCATAATCACTAAATAAAAAAAAGTTAACATACTCATTAACACTGATGACCAATTATTAAACTAAAATAACTTTATCTTATACTATAGTCTACAACAAAGAAAGCAAAAATGTGAAAAACAAATACCTACTGAAATTTGTTATGCATAGATGACTGAAAGCTTGATTTCTTAGTAGATATTAGACTAACAATGACATCAATGCTTCACATTTTTCAAGTGTGGAATATGAATACATAACCTCATAATATGCTATGCAAAAGTACTATATTTACAAATTTGCATTATAATCATATATAGTCAACGTGACATTTTGACTACAATGAACTAACCCATGCTTATCCATTGGAAAATTTTTAATAATATGAAATATAATGTCATTTCAATATTCAAATAAGCTTTCTAGTACTCAGTTCTACACTTTCAAAAACTTCTCTTTAGATTAAGCCTTGTTTTCTTCATGAGTTTGCTTTTTTATATTGTTTCTCTTTCAATTTTTCATGTTTCTTTGGGAACTAATAGCAAGGGGGGAGCTACCGACCTCACATCCTTCTAAGACATATAATGCCTCTTCAATTTTTAGCACCAGACTTTTATGTGATGTTATTGAATGCAATGAGGCAAAGCAAAGTGCTATGCCTAAGAAGCAAGGCAGAGCAACTCAAGGCGAAGCGAAGCGTAAGCTTCAGGATCAAAATCATGAAGTACATAGTATCCATAAAAACAGTGCTGAGCACAACCCTTAAAATAACTAGTATGTTAGTAAAGAACAATGTGAAAAAATATAATGTCGTAAGTTAATTATCATTTATAACATCATGTACACTTTAATATCGTATATGCATATATATTGCATAATCCTCAATCAGGAATTGATATTGGAACATGGAAACAACTCAGACAAAATATAGGGCATCGACTTGTCCTAGCAATTTACATGAAAAAGATTATTGTGAGATAATCCCCAAGTCAACTTGTCATAAACAATACCTTTTACATTTACAAAATAAGAATGAATTTTAAATAGTAGCTTCTATGTAATATATATATATATATATAGTGAAACCGTGTTGTCTTTTAAGGATATTGTCCAATCTATATGTAATTTATCTACAAATCCATATAACATAAACCAATCCACATTGTACAATGTATTTAACATTCAGCAATGGTAATGTGACTAAGAATATAAGAAATTGATTTCCAAAAACTTTGATCTATAGTAACAATATATGCTATTGTCTTTCCGTTTGCATTCCTCACATAATAGTCACTATCTTGAAGCTCTAGAGATAAAAACACATGTTGCAGTCCTTTCCAATCAGTGAGGATGCTTGTAAAGTAAGATAATAAGTTGCAAAGTGAGTATTAGCTAGTCGCACCAGTTCTTTATCATTTACATACTTTCTCATTAAATTTAGAGGCCATAAATGTCCATACATAAATGTAGTAATTGTTTTTGCTTTTTCTAAGGTTTGCTTGTATATATTCATATTGCTCGTATCCACAAGTATTAAATCTAAGCAATGTCTTGTACAATGAACCCAAAAAATATGATGAAATTTTTTCTCTTTTATTTTCAAGTATGCAGCTTTGTAGTTAACAACATTATCTTTAATGATTTGAAATACATTTAATACCCAATTTCTTTAATTATTTCAAAAAATAACTTTCTAAATTATCTATTGTCTTCTTTACTCCACTAATATCATAAGACTTTAGGAAAATTGTATTTAAAGTGATTATTTACAAGATAATTGATCAAGTTCTTATCTTTACCATTAGTCCAACTATATGTCATTAGGGTACAATCACTTTGTGACCATGATTTCTTATACTCCCTCACATGGTTTTGGTACTCTCAATTTCATCTTTTAAGATCCAAGTTTTCATCTCATGATAGCTTGGTGGCTTCATTCATCAACCTCTAGTTTCAATTTCAAACATAAATACAAAACATGAACTATTACATAACTTAAATGACAAAGCATTTGCAAAGAAAGACTTCTCTCGTAAAGCACAAACTTTTTCTTTTTGCATCTTATCTGAAAGCACAATACATGATTTTTTGTCCAACTCCTGAAGTTACAAACTAATCAAGCAAGTCTTTTGAACTTCCCACTTGACTAACATAAGAAGAAGTATAACCAGTACCCTTTCCTATTTCATTTGTAGACAACTAGAGATTGTTCTCATTTGTCTATTCGATAGACCTTGATTCTAGGTCATTCTGAAAAAATTATATTACATATACTGGTCCATCCTTGCATAATGCAACATTTTTATGAGTCTTTAAAAGATGTTTTTTTATTCTTTCTACACTACCTTTTTAAATATTGATACAATAATTACATTTCCAATTTCCTCTCTTCAATTTGCCAGTAGGAACTTCTTCAATACAATGCTTTCAAGCTAGATCAGTTTGTATCATTTTTTGAAAACTTACAATTAACTACATATATAATTCAAGAAAGATAAAGCAACATCGATAAGTTAATATACTAGCATTCACACATCCCTAGTGTGCATATAACTTGAACATTGCAAATTCATGTGGCTCCTAATGTGCATATGGCTTGCACATTTCAAATTCTAATACTACATGGTACTTCAACATTAACCCTCCTCAATTTTAAAAAATAAAAGTCAAAATTTGTATGTGTTACAATCTAACTCATGAATAAATTATGTAAATATTAGCTTTGTGGTTTGTTTAAATTGATCCCTTTGGAAAAAAAATTATGTTCATATTGGATGTACGAAGCAAAATAGGCATGGTAGACAAACAAAATGGAATGTACAAACCACTTTGTGTGTGTGATTGTATGAAAAGATTCATATCAGCCTACTAGTAAACGATGGAAATTCCTATATCACAAATCACTTCTAAATGTTAACAATAAATTCCTATGTGCAAACAAATTCCATCAAGTTAAATATATGATTTCTTGGGACAAAAATTAGCAGACATGCAATCAACTATGCAAGGATGAAAGCGACTAATCACATTTCTAGTAATCAGCTACTATTATTTGATTAAAATAGCTCATGGACATGCTGTAAATAACATAAAAAACTATAAAAAGTAGAGCTAACTAGCTAAAGGACTTCCTATCAAGTATCAACTAACATGCTCCCAATATACATGTTTGCAATGTTGTTGGGCAATATTTTCTAGATTGGAGTTCATTCTAAAATAGCATTAAAGAGTAAAGCAATTACAAATATAATCAACAATCAAGTAGTAATAGAAAATAGAAATTAATCATCTACCAAAATTGAGAAAGATCATACAAAATATACAACTTCTGCATGCAAAGTTATGGATAAAAAATGGGAACAAATGAGTGGAGAAAGTTAACAACACTAGAAAAAACTGAAAAAGAAAAATTAAACGGCAAATAAAATACAAACTAGTGAGGCTGTAAGAGGGCTCAAAATTAAATAGATGGATGAATAGAGGCTGCTGCATGGAATGAGCAATAACGTATGAGAAAATAAATAGAAGCTCTACGAAAATGCAAAATTAAAGAATATGCTATTTTGCTAGCAAAAATTACAAAAACACACACACACACACAAGATACACAGGTAAGAAAACTTAAAGAGATGGAAGGAGAGAGTCGAGAGGTATAAGGAATAACAACGGCCAGCCAGACTGATATTTATGGCTTGAAGCTTAGAAAGAGACCGTCTTGACTGAAATGGCAAAGAGATAGACTGCAATTGAGAGAGATAACACTTCAAAGATTGAAAAACACTCCATGTGCAAACAGAAACTAATTGTTGGAGTTAATCATAAACTCATAAAGGAGCTGGCAGCTTGGTCATTATCCAAAGAGAGCTCAAATGGAGAGGGACATCGACTAGAAAGTGGAGGAAGGGTGACTAAAAGAGAGCAAGGGCTTTCTCTTGCTGAAAAGGGGCTCTAGAAACATGAAAGTGGGTCTAGAAAAAGCCCCTTTTTTAATAGTAGCCCATGCAAGCCACTTTAACATGAAAATAAGAAAACCAATATTTGTTTTTGTTTTTAAAAAATGAAAAACAAGGTAACTGAAGCATGCTCTTTAGGTGCCATGTGCACACATTGCTAATGTGTGCCTCACCAAAGTGCATTGGAGCATTTTATGTGCTGATGTGCTTAGAGCGGCATGCTCACCGAGCTCATTGAAGTGCTTTATGTGCTGATGCTCTTAGAAGTATTTTCTTAATGTCTTGAAGTGCACACACTTAACAACATTATTTTTATGCATAAATGTCCATTTTGAATAGAGGTTTTAGGCTAAATCATTACTAACCTTTACAAGTTTAATTGTTAGGGTTGTTTCCCCATGCAAGTTTTATAGGTACTTCTAATTTGTTTACCTTTGTGGACACTGGTAGCACATGTAATTGTATTATTGCCATCAATTTGTCCTGGTTCACTATTAGATAATAGAAATTCAATATCAAATGATGCATCAGTTGGGCAAGGCTACAATTTAGCAACTAGAGTCTACAAATATGAGTAATATAGTGAAGATAGCCTATAGAATTGAGCATAGAAATGACTGACAAGAGCAAGAGAAACTAAAAATCTACCTCTCATGGGAAATTAATTCTATTTCAAAAGTTCAAAAAATAACATGAGAAGATCTGGACTTACAAAACATAATTTGGTTTACTGCAAAGTGAAAACTAATGATCATTTGGGACTTGGTAGAGATAGGTAGATCAGAGACAGAGAGAGAGAGAGACTTGTAACCTATTAGGTTTTATTGAAACAGTGTCCTCGGTAGATGGTTAATGCCAATGACCTACACCCTCCACCCTAGTAATACCCATTGGAAACGATAGAGACTTTCATTAGTTTTAATTGAAAACAAGTAGTTTAGTCAAAAACTGGGTCATCTATCTGAAAATGTATTTCATTAACATGCTATCAGCAATAGTTTGTATTGGTTTTGTCAACATGTTTAAAATTTCCAGTCATGTGGCAACATCGATGACCGGCTGCTTTCAATATATATATATATATGCATGTTTTTGTTGCCATTAGAATGCAAATTAGGCCCCAAAATTAAAAAGAAAAACAAATAAGAAGAAAGAACATGAAGAAAGACGTGTTTGAGTTTTTTTATCCTAAAAGACAATTAGAAAGATAAGAAAGGACAATACTAGATAGATAAAAAAAAACATGAAGATAGGAAACTATAGAGGGTGAAATTACATTGGTTAATTAAGTTTATAGGAGCACTAGCTCCTTTTGTAAGAGATAGCCCTAAGTGGGTTTTTTCAGGCAAAGGTGCAAGTGTACATGCTAACATTACAATTTTTTTACCTATTTTTGTAACAATTAGGCTCAAAATATAAAATTAACATACACAAACTTGCAGACAAATACAAGAATGCCAGGTATGTGAAGGGAAAAAAAAACCCAACCCAAAAGTATCTTGCATCTCAGTCAACCAGCCTCCATCCACGTTAAAAGGAACCCTATTCAATTTTTATTTACTCACACTCCAATCAGAAACCCCCTAAACTGGCCAAACATGGTGAGAAAATTAATAGTGGAGGTTTCCCATCTCCAAATAGGAATTATTTTAGTCCGAACTTATTTTGTTAGATCTCTTTTGGGAACTTAAACAGAGTTGCTACCTTTAGCAACAGCAGCCATTTGTGGTTGGAAATGCAAGTGAAAATGGTATTTTTGTTTGATTTCTTATCATTTTACAGTGTAATCCAACATTTTCTCAAATACAAGTACTCCAATCATTTATTAGAATTTGTTGGATCTACCTGTTAAGTTGGATAACCTAAGCCCACTGCCATGTAACTGAATTGGAATATTGCCTAATTTGAATGGGCAATGCTTGTATGCAAAAATTCTGAAATGAAAGATTGACTATGGTATCTTTTGCCTAAGTTTTCAGGTTGACCAACCCAACATTGACTTGTAATTAATTAATTACATATATATATATATATATGTATTTGTAATTATATTTGACATTACCTATTTGAGAACTCTAGGGATCTATTCTCCTTGTCGAACTATTAAAAGTAATAATGTGATGAGTGTGACAAAATTGACTGTATTTTATTTGGATGCATAAAAAAAAGGTGGTTGGTTTAGGGATGGCATTGTATATGTATTGCTTTGTCAATGCGCTGAAAACTTTTTTAGAAATTTTCAAAATTCTCTGTTACATGTCAATTTGGGGATGTCTCTACATTTCTATTGTGTGTGCAATGTGTGTAAATTTAGTTTTTGTACTTTAACTAACCCTAATTTCACTTTAACTTGCAACCAATCTATATATACACACACATACATATATATATATATATATATGTATATATATATGGATGTGTGATTGGGTTGGGTGAACTTGAAAATTCAATCATTGAATCAAATCAGTAAGTGATTGAATTGGATTTGATTGAATAGTACCAACAAAATCAAGCGGTGTGTTGACATAAATGAGAATTTCAGATCTACCAAGATCTAGGATATTAGTGGATGACTAAAAATTAAAATTTTGTTCCTAAAAGGCCACAAATCATTGCTAAGAACACTATGAACCATTGCACCATAAATCATCACTAATGCTTATATTTGACTATTATTTAGTGAGATTTTTAAATTTTAGCTATCTAGCTAATTCTAATATCTGACAAATTTGCAATGGTTTTACTGACACAAAATAGAAAAGAACAATCTGGTCTTAGAGATAACCAGCTAATTTCCATTTTCCTATAAACATAACTGGTAGCTACTAAACTCTCATATGTCAGAGCTAATGAGGATCGTTTGGGCTGTCGATTTCAAAGAGATCAGATGGTGGATTTTAATTACAAAATAAAGCCAAGTTATACATTGTAGAGATTGAAATATAACTCAAAAGGAAGTAACAAGTCACCATTAAGGAAACTCATTTCTTTCCTCCTTGAGGGACATTTCAGTATAGCTTCACTTCTTTTTTCTTCAACTTATTCTCCAATACCTAATAAAATGTGGCCATTAAGTTTGGCATATGAAAGTTTGGTAGCTGTTGGGCTCTCATTCTTGATGTGTATGTATGTATTGGAAAGTGTGTAGCTACCTGACCCTCATATACTAGACTTAATTGAAACCATTTCTGTTGTTGATTCCAAAGAGATAAAATAGTGGAAATTAACTTGCAAATATTGAAAACCAATTTGTTTTATTGAGAGTTTGAAATATCCCTCAAAGGAGACAAGGTGCTTTATTTAGAAAAAAACTAATTTCTTTGCCTCTTCCTCCTTCCATTTCTCCTCCCTTGAAAAGTATTTCAAACTCTAGAAAAAATAGTTTGGTTTCTATATTTGCAACTTAATTTCTAATTTCTGATATCATTGGAAACAATGTTCTAGATGATTCCTCTCAAAATCTAACATATGAAGGTCAGGTAACTATATATATATATATGTGTGTGTGTGTGTGTGTGTGTGTGTGTGTGTGTTGGAAATTGAACATCATATCAATGGCGGCAAGGTCAATGTTTGTTCAAGTAATTTTTTCTTGACGAACCAATTGAGGAACCTTTTGTGACAAACTTGTCGAAGTGTATCCAACTGTTTGCATGTCAATGTATGATCAACTCATAATCCTAGTTGTAGACAGGTTAACCTTTCTCTAGATTCTCTCCGTTGAAAATCATGCCAACTATCGCATTTCATCCCAAGGAGGAAATAATATCATTGGACACGAATTATTCTATAAAATAAAAAGGTAATTGGGTAGGCTATATCTCCAAGTTTAAAACCACATTCTTGTCACATGGTATAGAAAAGGGAGTGGACTATACATTTGTTATATGTGAATAATGTCTTTCTAGATGAAGCTTGAAAACAAAAAACTTTTCATGATTTAGCCTCTTTGATTTGAAATTCAGAGTCATTTCATTATGTCACTCAAGAAGACTATTTATGGCTTAAAACAAGCCCATAGGGCTTGGTTTGAAATTAAGTCCAACTTATTCACATTGGGTTCAAGGAGTCCATGTACATGTTTATCAAGGCCTCACAAAAGATTATGATTTTCATCCTTACATATGATATAATATTATAATTACTAGGAACCATTCACAAGAAATATAAATTGTTTCTCAATTTGGGCAGATTTTCTATAAATGTTCTTAACCATTACATTATCTCCTTGGTGTTGAGGTCCATGGAGAATGAACCAAACTTATTTACCCCAAACGAAATATATCAGGGATGTTTTAGTCACAGTTCACATGAAAAATGCAAACTCATGTCTCATTCCTGCTACTCATATTGTTGCCTTATCCAGGTTTAATGGAGAAGTTCTTGTTGATGAAACTTTTTGCAAGAATATACTGGGATTAGGCTTTCAGATTATGCACAAACCCACAATAAAACATTGGGTGATGTCAAAAGAATCCTACTCTACCTAAAAGGAACCATGCAGGATCCTCTTGAAATAACCAAGTTTGACCCTTTGAGTTGATATGTTTACTCATATGAAAATTGGACCAGTTATCTTGATGATAGAGATTAATGGGATCGTACCTACGCTTATAACAAATGTGGTATTATGTAGGGGCGAATTCAGGAACTTTCTGTTGGAGGGGCCGAACAATAGTTTGAAAATTTTAACTGGGGTGGGGGGAATAGAATTTTTCAAATTGTTTATATACGTTAATAATTTTCTTTTTCTATACTGATTGTTTAAAGCAATTCAGTTGGGTATTTGATCTGAATCTGTTCCATAGTCATCCTTATTAATAACAGAAAAAAAAATGAGAAGCAAGGTACTTCATATTATCAACAGAAAGTTTGATGAAAATTAGAAGGGAGGAGGTCTCAATAGCTTCACCGATCTTTTTGGTAACACTAGTACGTAGACTTAGCATGCTATATAGATATGGATGACCAGAGTGGCAGACATGCAAAACATGCAAAAATTTTGTAGGACCCAATTGTGGAAGGCACACCACGAGGATTCTGCTGCCGATGATACATCATATCTGTTAGTAAGGGTCATAGAATTAAACCTTTACCAGGATCAAACGTGTTTACTGCATAGTTGGCAAACTCACAGTGTTGGCTTGGGAATCTCCCAAGTCTCCTTTAACTCGGCCTTGACTCGCCCTGACTCACTCAATTCAGCAGCAGTGATTACAATATAGTTATTTTAAAACTCAACCAAGTCGATGAGTCAGCTTGCCAAGTCAACTCGCTGGCCCGGTGGCTCGGTCATCTGCCGACCAGAGTCTAACTCACGAGTTTGCCAACTATGGTTTTCTGTACAAATATTGATGCCAAAAGCATAAGAACAACACACATGAATTTACATGGTTCTCCTAACTTAGCCCTGCACTCATAATGAAGAGCTTATATATATAGTTTTTCATCTTACTACATCAACATCCATAACCTTTGGGTCTTGGTTACATTTGATCAAACTTTCAAAGAGTATTACGCTCTTATCACTTTAACTTATTTTTTGCCTTTTTTGATCCACTTGGCAGGATTATAATTTGACCTTTGTTACCAAAAAACTTCACAAATGTGTCGTGGATTCTATATGTGTTCCTGGTTGAGACTATCAGCACTGATCTTAATATTTCTTCATTTGGGTGATGATCACCTCGTCCTCCTTAATTTCTTTGGATAAGGGAGCACTTGGGTCGAGTCCTCATCTCTTCCATTGCGGCAATCCAAGCTCCTTTTCTATAAGTTTCAGCTTGCTTTTGGGAGTATGAAATCTTGGACCAAGGAAAACATTTTAAGTTTCAGCTTGCTTTTGGGAATATGAAATCTTGGATCAAGGAGAACATCTTCCATCAATATATCGGCCACCTGCGTGTTCATTTTAATATGCTTCATTTTTAATTATATGTTTGCCACTTTTACCCAAACAAAAATCTATTTCAATATGTTTAGTGCAAGCATCAAAAACTTGATTTGTAGCTAAGTAGCATGCTCCAAATTATCACACTAGAGAATAGGCTTTCCTTTAATGATTCTCAATTCATGCAACAATTTTTTTAGCCTTATTAGCTTTGATAGATCATGTGCCATGGATTCTGTACTCTTCTTCCAATCAACTTTGCTGGAAGAGGGGTCTCAAACCTTTATTAAGATTTCTACTCTACTTCAATACTCAATTTGGCCACAGTATGTTACCCCCTCAGACGTTTAAAATTTTGAAAAATGTACATATAACATTCAAAGTTAAGAAATCAAACAGGATGCCAATTTAAAAATAATGGCATTTAATCATATTCAGACTCCAGTTTTAAATAAATATCTTATTAATTTCAATTTGGATTTAGTTTTAAATGTCCTATGTCGAATATATATACACTCTGTAAGCCAGTTTTTAATATATATTATTAATTCAGTTTTGATTCGGTTGGGCATTTAAAAGTCAGATTCACATTCAATTTGTGAGCATAAAAGTTAGATCCAAATCAGATTCAGATTTCGAACTTAAAATTTGGATTTAAATGTGGTATAGTACTCTCCGTTGACATCCATAGTTGTGAAAATTATGGACAAAGAAGATGATCGTCCTTCTCTTTTCTGATGGGTGCGCACAGTATTGATCTTTTTGAATCTGTCATCCAAAATAAGTGGACATGGTTGAACTTAATGGTTTATAAATTTGACTAAGGTTGAGGTGTGTACCTAACATGTGGTTGTAAATTAATTAATGGATCCAGTGCAAGGAAGACATACTACCTTTCGCTCATAGTTTTTGCAAAAGAGATCGCCTTGTGTGATAGGTAACTTATGAAACCAAAAATATATATATATATTAACTGAAAAGCATTTCCTTTTTCATATTATTATATACAAAGCTATGTTCTCACTCTTCTTCACTCTTATCAATTTCTAATATTCCACCAAATTAAAACTGATAATATATATATATATATATATATATATATATATATATATATATATATATATATATATATATATATATATATATATATATATATATATATATATATTAAAGTTAACATTGGAGAAAACATTGCAGCCAGCCGACCACAAACAAAAAGGAGGGGGGACTCCGTATTGCCGACTATTGAAGGGGGGCACAATCTAGTTTATCTTTTAGTTCGAGCCTTGTTGTTGTCAACGCGTGGACGTGCCCAAAAGTCAAGGTTAGTGTCTGGTTTGTTTCTATTTCTTGTGCATGTGGACTCGTATTAATGTGCGCTTCAAAAGCGCCGCATAATTCACTACTTCGCATTAAGTCAACCAGGAAGACCCATTCCCCTGGTCCAACCATGACCACGTCGAACCAACTTCCACTCAGAAGATCAAACCCTTGAACCTACTTTGCTGAAAAGGTCAAATCCATCATTTCGTTCTTTAATTAGCCTCAACCTCTAACCGTGCTCAATTATTGAACTTGTTGAATGATTGTCGTTCTTGAGCATATCTTTTAATTAATGAAATTTATTATTTATAAAAAACCATATATGTCAACTTTGTTCCTTTTTTTTTATTAAACTGGACCAATTCCAATGTTTAATGTGTCTAGATTACTACCAATTTTTACAAAAATCTTTTAATAATATGAATAAGGACGTTCAACAAGTCAAAATAACTCGGGTTCGACTTGTACTTACTTGTTAAACTCAACTAGAGCTTGACTCATTTAACAAGCGAGTCGAATTTGAGTTGAGAAATGAACTCGACCAAGTAAACAAGTTGAGTTCCAGCTAGGCAAGCTTGGCTCGTTTGAACTCCTTTAATCTCATGTGTCATTATGAGAATATGTATAACCTGCCTTACAAGGTCATATGTTTAAGTCTCTTTTTCATCATTCAAGTTAAAAGTAAACTTTTTCATTAACTGGCTTGGCTAAGCTCAAGGGCGGAGACAGAAATTTTTCATAAGGGGGGCCGAATTAAACTTTCTAAATTTTGATATGGGCCGAAATATCATTTTTCAAAATTTTTATGTAGGATAAGTGAATTTTTTTAAAATTTACATGCAATTTTTTTTTTTTAAGGTAGGGCTAGGGTTCTTGTAATCCCTACCTTGGCTAAGCTACTGAGCTGGGTTCGAGCTTTTTAAGCTCAAGCCTGATCGAGCTCAAGTAGGTAAACTCGAGTTTGAGCCGAGCTTGAGTTACGACTTAAGCTACTCAAGTCAAGTTTGAGCTGGCTCAGCTCAGCTCGTGTTAAACCCTAAATATGAGAATCGGGAGAAAGGAACATTTAATTGCATGAAAATATGGAAGCTGAAATAATAATAAAAAAATCTCTCTCTCTCTCTCACCACCATGAATGGGTAGCACAACCGGTTGGTTTGGGTGGCGTGTTATAGTCAAGTCTTCAATTTAAATCTTAGGGGATGCTGTCTTGATGGTAATGAGGAATGTTATGCGTAGGATGAGGGGTGTCATTATGGAGGCTAAGTCAACAAGTTCTTGTCCTCCTTCTCTCTCTCTCTTTTTAGAGTTTTTTATTACTGCCTCATACCTTCTTGGATCCGTTCTTGGATGCTATATAACATCTCGATCAATATGCCTCTACCGTTGCCGTGAGCAAACCTTGACTACCGTAAGTTGATTCATGATATGCTTCAAGGAATAATCTGGATCTGGGTCTGCAACTGAGTTTCCATTTCGTTTCGCATCACCTACAATTGAATCTTGGTGTGGGATCTGAGCCCATTATAATGGTCCAAATAACCAAAGAAAAAACCAAAAAAATGAATAAATAAACAAATAATCTGGGTCTGGGTCTGGGTCTGGGTCTGCAACTGAGTTTCCATTTCCTTTCGCATCACCTACAATTGAATCTTAGTGTGGGATCTGAGCCCATTATAATGTGGCCCAAAAAAACAAAAAAAAAAAAAAGAATAAATAAACAAATAATCTGGGTCTGGGTCTGGGTCTGGGTCTGCAACTGAGTTTCCATTTCCTTTCGCATCACCTACAATTGAATCTTGGTGTGGGATCTGAGCCCATTATATGGTCCAAATAACCAAAGAAAAAACAAAAAAAAAAAAAGAATAAATAAACAAATAATCTGGGTCTGGGTCTGCAACTGAGTTTCCATTTCCTTTCGTATCACCTGCAATTGAATCTTGGTGTGGGATCTGAGCTTTTACGCTTGAACCAGGTATGTGATCCGGGCTGGCCCGTATGCCCACTATTAGAATCCAGCAAGCCCAACAGGGTCAGTAATAGGCTCATTACCAGGGCTATTTAAATCTGGGTCGGGCCTGGCCCAGATTTCAATGGGTCGAGGACTGGACCTTGTATCCGGTACCCGCCCGGACAAATGCTGGGCCGTCAATTCTATTATTGTTTTACAAATTGAATTAAGGCTTGATTTTAGCATTCTGACCGAGCGGAGAGAAAAACTCTTTTAGATTTTTCAAGCCACTTAAGTCTGCTCTCTTTCCTTTGTTTTCTCACCTTTTATACAAGATGGTTTATCCACAAGGAGAGTGAAGGAGGGAAAATTGTCTGAGATGAACACAAGAAACGCATGGCACCAGACAAATTCTCTCCCCATAAGCTCATTGACCATTGTCTACAGTTGTACTCATCATTAAACACAAGCTTACTGCACATATTATGATGTATAGTCCAACAACAATATGAAAGAAGCTATTGAATTCATGACATGAATCATGAAGCTATTGAAATATTATATTCTTGAATCTGACAAAAATTATTATATGAATCTCATCCAAAACTAAATCTCCAAAATATGCTTGAACATGAGAAAAATACGATAAGAATCACATTCAAAACTGAAATATATTGTGTATGCATTCCTTATTCATATGAATCCCACTAAAAAAAATTAAAATTTTTGTCCTATAAATCTGAATTATAAAATAAATTAATCAAACTTTTGAATGATAGAACTGAAATATTTGTACGAATTTGTCAAAGTAGACACAAAAATGATTCTGCAAGTATACCCAACACTAGAGGATTGCACCTTTTGAATGATTCTGCAAATCTCTTAGTCACTTCTTCTAAACTCACTACAACATTGTTAAGCTTTGGCGACAGCTAAAACAGCCACCAAGGTCATTGCCTTTGCATTGTCGATAAAAGCATCATCGGCAAAACTTTTCACAACCAGTTGCCCCGTCGTCACAAGTTTGAAATTTATGGGAAAAAAAAAGAAAAAAAATGGAACCTCACACTAGGTGAGAGGGAGGCGCAATCTTAAATTGTTTGCAATGAAATCTCAAAAAAAAAATCCAGTACAAGAATTTTACCACAAATTAAATTGGATACAGTAAAAGTTAAAAGAAAAAATTGTTCATTTGTAAGCATGGAGGAAAGGAATTAACAGCAAGCCGTTCATTTGATCTTCTTCTCAATCCTCAGCTGATTGCCGTGACTTCATTTTTTTTTGGGACAGCTCACAGACACTGGGTGCAAGTGATTCTTATCCTTGATCTTTGCTTTAGTGGCGGAGCCAAGGGGGTGCCGTAGGGGCCTTGGCCCTCCCTAAAAAAAATTAAAATTTACATGTAAATTTTAGAAAATTTCACTTGTCCTATACAAAAAAATTTGAAAAATATTGGCCCCTATCAAAATTTGGAAACTTTAATTTGGCCCCATTCATGAAAAATTTATGGCTCTGCCCTGCTTAGCTTGATTCACCATTCTCAACCTCAACGGATATTTTCTTTCCCATTAGGGTTTTCACAAAGATCTCCATCTTCCCCTTCTCTCTTGGTTCTTCCTCCACCAACTGCAAAGCTTCCAGAAAGAGAGAGAGAGAGAGAGGAACCCTATGGCTCAAAACCAAAACTCTCATTTATAATGAAATGAGGGCTTCTGGGGGTGGGGGGGAGGGAGAGAGAGGCCTCTTACCTCCTTTTGGCTGACCATCGCCAGCAGGTGTCAGCCAGAGATGGAGAGATAGAGAGGGAGCCTAGTGAAGCCTCCACAACTTCAAGAGAGAGAGAGAGAGATATTGACAGTGCCCGTTCTATACAAAAGGAATGGCTGAATAGCAAACAAAGAATTCTTCTAATGCCAGAATAATAAATGCTTCCACTATTTAGCAAACTAGGAATTTAAAGAAATTTCACTTTACTAGTCTCTCGAATTCAAATGCCAAGGCAATGAAACACTACCTTAATCAAGGTTGCTTTTACATCATACTCATTACATTCAGAATTTTCATTTGCCCACTCAATTAAACAACTCATAATCAAGATAACAATTCTTACCCACTTTGGATGTGTGAGCAAAAATGTCAACTATATTATATTGAACCTTTGAAAAAAATTTTGAAACTCTAACCAAACAAAGCCACAATGATGTTATAACCAAAATATTTACCAGTTAAGACTTCTTAATTCATTTATTTATTGGGTCAATTTATGTAAAACCTGACGGCAATACCTTAAGCCAATATGAAGTTGCTAAAATATGTGTATCATGTACTCTATTTTGGTTTTCCTGCTTCAAGTCTTGTGATTGTACACTTGTTAAACTTTACTAGCCATCTACTTCTGAATCATCTTATCTTCAGATAAAGATACCATCTTCAGCTTTGAAATTCACAACTGTATGTGATACCATCTTTTAGTAAAGGGACCATAACCTGGAACACATGATCAATAAGAATCATCAAGAACATATGGTGGTTCTGAAAAAACATACTTCCATATCAAAAAAACATATGAAAGAGAGAGAGAGAGAGAGTGAGAGAGAGAGAGAGAGAGAGAGATATATAATGATCTAGCGGTTAGGATTGATCTGAAAGAATAGCCAAGACTCTTCTTGTTCTACTTTGAGGAGCCTAGACTTTTGGAGCTGTTCTTAAAGACTCCATTATGAGTACCAACCAAATATGCCCAAACATTTCTGAAAATACTATGTTAGAACATTTTCCTGATACATAAGTGAATTTATAAGGGATGGAAAACAGAGAGGAAGAGGAAAATATGTCTTCTTGGCATTCATTGGAGATAAAAACTTTATCAGAGAGAGTCTAATATTGAAAACAAGCCCTTGTGTTCATTGAAGTTGTGGTATTTTCTTGTGAAATTTATGCAAAAAGCAAACCATTCTTTTCAAACCACAAAGAAAATCAATAATTTTGTGAAAAAAAAAGATTCGTATGCAAATGAAAACTCCATAACACACAATTAAGGACAAAGTGTTTTTAGCTCAGCTAAGATAAACATTGTCTTTAGTTCAACAATCAAATTAATCCAAAAATAGCAAAAGGTGAGTATAAAATGAGTTACACCATCAACTACCAAAATCTATAATAATAGAAAATTCTAGATGGGTTAAAATATTGGGAGTCAGCAAATGTATCTACTAACTATGCAGGAAACATGACCATCACTAAACATTCCTCTACAAGGGTCTCAAGTAATGTTTTTTTGTGAACCAATCTTAAACTCAGACAATCACTGCAATGCACCAGAATAAATATGTTGTGTGTCCATGTTTAAATTGTGTTGGCTGTGATCCAAACAAGGCTTGAATGCTACCATCTTAGCTGAATCCTAATTACATACCCTTTTACACATGCACAAAACAAGGAAAAGTAAAAATGAGCATGTCCCTTATTTTAGTTTCTTGCTCAGGCTTCCCAATTGTGTTTTTTGGATGATTTTTTTGGCCTTTGACTTTATCTGTTTTACATTGTATTGTATCTCAAATTTGGTTTAATATACATACATCAATGACACCATGTCAGTAGAATGACCATAGATAGAATAGTCACACCTGCAAAAGATAAGTACTAGTTATAACCAGAATGTTGTAGATCTCGGGTGAAAATCAAGAACTTTGTTTGATCTAATCCATTCAACATGAGATTGATTAACAACTTCCAAGGCTAACACCATCCATAGCAAATCACATTATTAGTTAATGTTACAACCATAGAGAGGGAAGCCAAAAAATTATCATTAACGTAACCCTAATCTCAAGTTAAAGAGATTAGGGCTGGCGAAACAATAATTACAAATTCAGTCCAAGAAACATAAGAAATTGTTTAAAGACATATTCTTCAATTTTTTAATATTGCAGAAACATTCTTTAACACTCCCCCTCAAGCTAGAGCATAGATATCAATCATGCTCAGCTTGTTACAACCTCTCAGGAAATTGCCTATGGGAAGAGCCTTGGTAAAAGTATCAGTTGTCTGATCTTCTTAGGAGACATGAATAGTGATAATAACTCCTTATACTAAGTCCCGAATATAGTGGAAATCCACTTCAATGTGTTTCATCCTCTCATGGAAGATGGGATTGTTTGCAACGTAGGTTGTTGCTTTTTTGTCACAATACATCTTCATTGGGATATTAACTGAAACACCCAAATTTAGAAGCACTGATCTGACCCATGACATTTTAACCGCAGTTTAAGCCATAGCCCTATGTTCCGACACAGCACTAGATTGATCCACCACATTTTGCTTCTTGTTCCTCTAAGAAATAAGATTACCTCCCACAAAGACACAAAAACATGTAGTAGACTTCTTGTCATCTACAAACCCTACATAATCAACATCACTATAAGCTTCTATGTCAAAAACTTCTCCTTTTTTGAACCATAACCCCCTTTACAGGAGCTGATTTCAAGTATATGATAATCATTAGACCAGCGTCCCAATGAACCTTTTGGGGTTTTTCCATAAATTGACTTAGCTTATTCACAACGAACTCATGTCAGGGCGAATGATAGTCAAATATAATGGTTTTCCTATTAGAGATCTATAAGATCTAGAGTCAAAAGGCTATGATTCATCATCATATATATGAATATGGGGATTCATGAGAAATGTGGCTGGTTTAGCCCCCAATAAAATTGTTTCCTACTGAAGATCAAGAACATATTTTCTTTTAGACACTACAACTCCTTTACTACTACGCGCCACCACAATACCAAGGAAATAATGGAGTTGTCCAAGGTCTTTTGTGACAAAGTGTTTCTATAGAAACTCCTTTGTCTAAGCTATCTCTTGTTTACTTTTCTTGATGAGAACAATATCAACAACATATACAATCAATATCACTATACAAGATGTGTCTTTCTTAATAAACAATGAGTGATCAAGTTGGGATCGTCGAAATCCACACTTAGATAAAACCTTAGTTAGCTTATGGAACCATGCACCGGAACTTTGTTTAAGTCCATAAATAACCTTTTTCTATTTGCATACCTTGGAACACTCCTCTTGTCACTCAAAACCAGGTGGTTGCTGCATATAGACGATTTTAAAAAGATCTCCATACAGGAAAGCATTTTTCAGATCCAATTGAAATAGAGGCCACTCTCGCTGAATAGCAAGATATATAATTGGTAGATTAATGCCCAACCGAGCCATGGGCAAAAAGGTCTCAAAGAAGTCAACTCCATAAATCTATGTATATTCTTTAGCGACAAGACATGCTTGGAACCGTTCAACTGAACCATTAGAATGATACTTGATGGTGAACACCTATTTGGAGCCAACCACATTACAGTACATCAGTGGATTCACCAAGTCCCAAATCTTTTGAGAGATAAGAGCATCCATTTTCTCCTGCATGGCTTGTCGTCACCGTGAATCTAACAGGGCTTTGTGGTGAGAAGACAGGATAATGAAACAAGATAAAGCATGATCAAATTGCACCAAACTTGTACTCAGATGATCAGTAGAGACATAATTAGAAATCAGATATAGTGTGCAGTGTCGCTTGCCCTTGCAAATAGCAATAGAGAGATCATCTACAGAGTGGTCATCATTTAAGCCTCAGTCAATCTTATCAGTGGAGCTTACCTCTTGAGAGGATGCTGGTGGGCGGTTGGGAGAGGGACCGAGACGACGAGTTTAAACTAATGGAGGATCAAGGAAACGTTCACATGACATATATTAAGATGGATCGACTCAAGTGACATTGGTGGAATAGGAAGAGGAACATATACAGGCATCTCAGATAGAGAAGGACTCTAAAGGGAAAAAATAAGGACCAGACTCAAAGAATGTAACATCCGCATAGATAATGTCTTTTTTGGTCTAGGTTTCAAAGCACTTATACCCTTCTTGATTGGCAAAGTAGCCAATAAATGCACATTTGATGGCTTGGGCAGCAAGTTTGTTTTTGTTTGGGCCTAGGATATGTGCAAAGCAGGTGCATCCAAATACTTTGGGAGGTAAAAGATATAATGATTGATCTGGATATAAAATTTGAATAGGAATACTTTCTTGGATGGATGACGAGGGTAATCTGTTAATGAGATAGCATACAATGAGAATAGCATCACCCCAAACATAGGCAGGCATGTGAGAATATAGTATGAGGGTGCAAGCCACATTTGAGAGTTGCTGATATTTACGCTTGGCTACACCATTGTGTTGGGACGTGTGTGGATAAGTACATTGAGGTTGAATTCCATGGTTGGCATAAAATTGAAGTAGAATGGAAGACTTGAATTCAACAACATTATCAACACGAATATTTTTGACAATGAAACCAAACTGAGTTTTTATTTCCTTGACAAATTTTTGAAGAATACATATGACTTTAGACCTTTCCCTTAACAAGAATACCCAACTGACTCTAGTAAAATCATCAACTAAAACGACATAATACCAAAAACGCAAGCAAAAAGGAGCTCGACTAGGACCCCATTGGGTACTAATGGATGACCCAGTCTGAGATGCCACTAGAAAGGAGAGGTCCTCAAGGGGAATGAGGATGTAGCAACATCTACTAGGACAGATAGAAAATAGTGACCCTCATGCTCATGGCTGCCACCAATCATCTTTTCAGTTAGTAAATCCTAAAAAGAACAAGAATTAGGGTAAAAAATGACTATATTGTAAGTCAATAGCCAACTGCTTAACAAATAACAAGTTAACAAAAAACTGAGGAGCATATAGCACATGTATAATAGTGCCTAAGTGTGAATGGTAGATATCATCGCTGCACAAAACATCTGACATGTTGTAGTGTAGTGAAAGATTAATGATGAAAAATTTTGTGGTTAATTATAGTAATTCTTAGAAGCGCCAGAATCTATCATCCACATCATACTTGTGTCATCGGTAAGAGCACCAACAAAGAAGGTTGAGTCTATTATAGTAACACTGGTAGATGTCAAGAAAGACCTCTTAGTAAGAATGTTATCACCCTACAAATTTCAAAAAAAAAACTAAAAAATTGTATTTTATTTGGATTTAAAAGTTAGACCTAAAACAAATTAGCAATTGTTTGATCCAAAATAAATCTTTAAACCCAAGTCTTTTTACCCAAACACAAATTTAAAACTCCAACCACCAACTGGCGTTATGGGTTCACAATAGAGAGCTCAGTCAGTCGGTGGACTACATGAGAACTCAGGCAGGCACCGAGCGGCATTGTGGATTCTCGATGGAGGATTTAGTCCACCGGCAGGCTGCAGCACGGTTTCTTCAAGAAAGGAGCAAAGTTCCATTGAAATACAGTCAGGCTGCAAGTGAGTGAGAATGCTGGGAAAGCATGCAGCAGTAGGGCGACCACCGCTGTGGAGGTTCCCAACAGAAGGTAGGGACGACCAAAGAGCTGTTGCAATCATCTTGTCGAGCGGCACCATGTCCCCCCTCTCCAACGATCAGCAGCACGCGAGTAAGTCTCGCCTCTTCTATTTAAACCCTGATCGACGAAGAACTAAGCAAGCTTTCAATCATCTTGTAGAACTTAAGATCTTTGAGCAACCCCTGGTCCATATGAGCACCAATCGACCATGCATTAGCTTGTATCAGCTCCCTGTTTCTCAGGCAAGTGACTTCTGGCAGGTCTATTTAAAACGTCCACCGTTCTTCACTCTAGTGGTCGTTCACCCTCCAAGTGCTCAGATCAGTTGCCCGGCCTCCTACGGTTCTGACGATCCCAAGCTTGATCCATGTCATGACTCCTACCAGCCGGAATCAACGAATCTCCTACCGTCGGTCTATCCCCTGCTGTAACCCTCACCTATTCGCACAAGGGAGAAAGCACAGCTCGCAGCAACTGTTCTTCTGCACGGCACTGTTGCCACCAATCGCCGTTGTTCGAAGTATTACTCAGACAACATCGTCAGCGTGTCGTGGATCCAATGGATCAGTGCTCAACACTTGAGGTGAGCTCCTCCGGTCGGAATCTTTTGATTTCCGACCACCCCTTCTTTTGAAACAGAGTATCCTGATAGCTCTGTTCAAACCGGCGTTGTGGTTACCACCAACATCCAAATGACACCATAGTGCTCAGGTCAGTTCCCCAGCTTCATGTGGTTCCGACGAGCCCAAGCTCGACCTGTGTCGTGACTCCTACCGAGGCAAATCGTCAGATCTCCTACAACCAATCTGCTTCCCACAAAACCATTCCCCTCTTCGCACGAGGCAAAGAGTTCCACTTCCAACGGCCGATCATTTAGGTGGTGTTGTTTCCTCCAGCGACCAATCACTGTGATATGGCATAGTTTGCACCACCAGTGTGTTATGGTTCCATCGGACCAAAGGTCAACCAAAGAAGTGGTTGGAGTCGTCCGGAATAACAAGTTTTTCGGCCGCCTATTTTTGTGACTATTGTCGCTGTTACAGCAAAACACACCTCTATTCAACAGGCCATATCATCGGATCCCATTATTAGGTAATCACAAAAGTGGGCTCTTCATCTTCTTGACTCCTGCATGGTTCCGATGAGCCACGCATAAATTCAAGCAGGGAGCAAAAATCTATAGAGGTGTGAAGCTACCTTGTGCTTCGATAGGCTTCGTAAGCAAAACTGGCGATTGCCACGGGAATAGTCCCTAATTTGCATCTCCTACCACCCAGACCGACTGCCGGTTCACTCTCTCATTGGCTCCATGACGTACCTGAAGATCTCACGACTCCAACGAGTGTGTCCAAATCCGAGCTCTGTGTGGGAACTCCAGTCCCTGTTAGCTGTTGTTGTCCATCGACTGCGACAGACGCAACAAGAAACAGTCAGGTGCCCGAGCAGTGTTGTCGAACTTGTTGTTGTCTCTCCTTGGAATCTCAAGTAGACCAACGGACGAGAGGCGTTGCTTTTTCGGTAATATTCCTAGTCACCAACGAGTGCTATAAGATCTTCCGAAGTAAGAACTCCATTTCTAAATCATTATTATTAGAAGTACGTGATCAATATCTCATTCCAAAATCTCCTTTTAGGGCCAAGAAGCTATTCTTGAGTGCACCGGGAGCATGAAAAGATGAGATGATATTTTATTTTATGATTCATATATTTATTTTATGATTCATATATGTTCTCTCTTTTCTTGAATGTTGCTTTGTTTTGAGATATTGTTCATACATAGTTGATTATTTTTTCTAATTTTATATGTGAATGCACGGTGAGAATGAGAATGAGGTTTGGGATTCTTTTTTTTATTCTTATGTTAATTTTTTAGGTTAGGGCTAGTCAAACCCAGGAAAACCCTCATGAATATGTACATGTTAATATGCATTCTCATGTCATTCTTGCATTTAGTTTTCTATTAATCACCCAATTAGTAACTCTAATGAGTGCCTTATTATGTAGTTTGATTTTCTTCCAATGGTGGAAGAGATATATTTCCTTGTAACAAACAAAATAATAATATTTTATGTTAATATATAAAATATTTAAAATTATACTTTTCAAAAGATTTTCGAAAGCAAGAACCCTCTCTCATGTGGCTTTGGAGACTTCGTGTAGGCTCTTGCATGAGCCCAAGCTTCTCACTGGCCTACATAAAAGTTGAAGTCAAAATATTTTAAGTTATTTCTTGATTTTTAATCTCATGACGATACATATGTATATACATGTTATATACATATATGTGCACATGATAATTTTCTTCATCCTTCTCTCTCTCTATGTTTTTACAATTTATTTTACAAATATTCATATACACATGAATACATATATATATGTGTGTTCTATTGTCTCTTTCTTGAATATTTTATTTCTCTTCTCAAGTTCAATGTCTCTCCCTACAAATTATATATATATATAGGCATATAAAATCTCTTTTTTTCTTCCTTTCTCTCTTTCTTTTAAGAACTTCATTTTCCTCTCTATTTAAATTAAGAGTTCATTTTCAAAAGTTTTCATACGTATAGGCATATAAAAGACATAAATATATGTATGCCCTTCCTCTTTTAAAATCTTTCATTTAGTGATCTTTAAAATCTCTTTCTCTCTCTTTTTTACGAGAGTATTTTGACTTTTCCATTCTTTTGAACATTTTTCTCTCAATATCCTTTTTGTTTGCTGACTTCATCAAGACCAAACTTCAAGTAATGACCCACTATTGAAATCATGCTTAGGGTCTACAATCCCACTCCATTACAAAAAAGAAAAATCTTTCTTCAAATAAACATTTAAGACAATTATAAAAAACAAAATTCTTAATGTATGTGGTGGTGGGAATACTTTTAGATGAATGTTATGGTAGGAATAAATTATTCTCTTCTAATCATATAGGATCAATGCACTCATGCATTCACACTCACTTAGCATCGCTTATGATCACAAGCACCTCTCCAAAGAATTTAAGCAAGGTGAGATGGAGTTCTAACTAGGTAGTTATCAAATTATAGCAAAATCTCAAACCTAATTAAAGTCTTAAGAGAACGCTAAATCTACTTCAAAATGATTTCCCAAGCTTTCAAATGGTATTTATAAAGACTTTTCAATTCTAGTTTTTCTCAAATGAAAATGTTTTGCAATGATTATTCAAGAACTTTTTCAAAAGTTTGAAACATCAAATCTTCAATTTTTTGTCAAACACAACACCTTATTTAGAATGAAAAAGATGTTTAAGCTAAAACGAAATGCATCAAGAATAAGCATAGCCCTTGGATTGATTACCCACGTCAAAGGTGTCGGGAATGGTTGATTTTCATACCAATGGGCGAGTCACTCTCTCTCATTTTCAAAATAAAAATTCATTTTTTTGGAGCAGTCTAAAATCCAATAAATTTTTTGGAATGCGGACAGATGGTGACCGTGATGGAACCCATCATCGTTTGGCTATGGTTATAATTGATGCATTTCTACAAAGTTGAACATCTTATATTGCTGATGATAAAGCATGTTCTCTTCTTTGGCCTTGACCCCATCAACATTTCATTACATTGCCTGATGATTATGTTTGCTCTCTTACATATATGACTAATTGAAGAGGATGAATCATGTTCACCTTGATCTATGATCAAATACAACTTTCTTTGATTTAAGACTTGTTTGAAAACAATATTTGCTCTTCTATTTATTTTAATCATCATCATAGGCAAAATTGCATTAGAGACAACTGATTTAGCATATTTCAAAACTCTTCAAACCTATTTGTCTCAGTCATCATGTTGTCGCGCTTGGTCTTCGGCAGTAGCACAAGACAAAGCCATACAATTGAACCACACCCTGGGCGGGAAAGCCCCCTCATTAGTACCATGAGTGGTAATTTGTCGTATTGATAAACTTACTTGTAGTATTTATGTTAATACTAAGTCATTCGGCTAAAGTATATAAGCATAACTTGACATTGGATTATCTTGACCCAAAATGATCTCAATTAGGTCCCTATACCCATTTTTCTACAAAATTATTTCACATGATAGATATTGATGCACATAAAAACTTATGTGATGATTTGCAACCTCATATACCTCTACTTCATATTGGCTTTGTCAACCTAGTCAATCTTTTTTTATAATTGAATTTCTACCCTTTAGAGTCATTACTCGACATGTATTCTTTCCAATGTGGTGTCACCTTCCTTTCTGATCACATCCTCTAAACCCAGGTTTGGTATTGGCTCCTCCTTTCTCTCATCTCTCTACTTCAACTTTTTTAGAAGTTTCTAGCTACCGATCTGGCTTTTCTCTCTTCTAATCTTCTTCAGCCCCATGGGCCATTTAGATCAACCATACATTGAGCTCATACCGGCCATTGATCTCACTTCGGAAAGCTATCCAATGCCTAAAATCAAGGGTGGAAAATCTGGCCTTTTTGTTACACCCAACTGTGTTTACAATGCTAACACTATTATGTATGGCAACTTCAGCTATTTTTTGTGGAATAAATGTTCATCTTCATGTTTGGCACCACATTTGTTGCCTTAGTTTTGTTCTTGGAAATAGCATGCACATCAGCAATCATTGCCATGATTATCCATTATCTTTAATCATCTCTTAAACTGGATGGTGATTTGGAAAGTTTGAGTTTTCTCAATGACAATATTAAAAATCGAGGAAGGACCTGAATGGTCTACTTATATCTCTCTTGAGTCTAAACCTTTGGCTCCTGAATGGTATCGGTCTTGGCATCTCACCTTTTCTCATATGTTTCCTTCCTACTTTGAAGAATGTGACCTAGAGACAGTGGTAATCGTAGGAATGCAAGAAGTGGATGGAAATTTGGTGCATGCAATTGTCGAGCAATGGAACCCGTGGACTCTTCTTTATTTTAGTGGGCACAAATGACAATGTTATTAAATGAATTCATCGAAATACTAGACCTCCTCACCCTAACTTGTGACCCAAATGAACCATTGGAGAAGCAGTTCCTCATGAACATGACTACGGTTAGTGGAAATGACCTTATAACTCACATTATTAGATAAAAAACTTGGTCCCTAGTAGAAAAACATGAGAGCCAAAATATCAACCTGAAAAATTTGTATGAAGAATTTGAAACCTATATTGAACCTTCTACCTTATCTCGAAAAGCCATAGGAAGAATTAAACATTGTATGATGCTTCGCACAGTAGGAATAAGCCTTTTTACCGATGGAAGTGACCTCCTAGATGTGCGTATTGCCCAACTTGTTTGCATATGGGGACATAGCGGGACTCGATACTTGTCAATAGCAATGACACTCTTAGTTTCCCTTCATCTAGGCTCTCCCGCTTCACCATCAGAGATACTGACTTCATAGAAGGATGCACATATGCCTTACAATCATGGTTCCTCAAGCACGTGGGCCCCAAGCTAGTCTATTCAGAAACACTGATGGAGCATTAACAATCTTAGAACATTACTGTCGTTTGATCAAGAAGTTAAATGAAGAAAAGATCATTTGCAACTATTTTGATCATCGTCAGAGTCTGTCGCGATACGGTCACCATTATCATGGGTGTACCATACTCTTGGGCCCTTACTTCATAGTTGATTACTGTGTTGATAGATGCATGAGACAATTCTCTCATAGGCAGAAAATGGTTTCTGTGCACACACCAATTGGAGCTATTCTTGAATTCAACCTCAACTCTCAATGGGCAGCATTGTTTGCAATAGCTCGACAAGAGTGGAAAAAGCAGATATCATACACTTGATTCACAGGCCCAATGGTAAAGAAGGAATATGCCGAGTGGTGGGATGCCAACCGACCACCATCCATCCTTCCTTAAAATTTAATGTTGTCAACTTTGTATTATATATTTCATTTTTAGTCGTTGTCGTCTTTGTTAGTGTTTTCTTTGAATGTAACTTTTAAAACTCTTGATGCAATATGGACCTTCATTTTGTCATCATTTCCTTTCAATGACTCTTCATTTTCCTGTTGCACAAGGTGAATACTTGAAAGCCAACAAGATGGTTGAAACCAGAACACAAGCTAAGCAGGCTCCTCAGAACAAGGCTTCATCTTTTGAACCTATACCAAAGACAATTGGCTTCCCAAAAATTGAACTAGAATACTAACATATGTTCCGATTGTTCATGGAGCGATTCATGAGAGAGCAAGAAGAGCAAAAAGACCTGATGGTTACTCCAGAACTAGAAACTGAAAAATCTACAAAGCAAAAGAGAAAGAAGAAAAACAACAAATCTTCTCTTATAGACCAAGATGAAGATCATCTAGATTCAGACTCAGCAAGTAATAAGGAAGAAAAACCTGAACTATTTTCTCTCAAGAAGAAAAAGACAACAAAAAAAAGCAAGAAAAGAAAAGAAATTATAGAGGAAAGCAGCTCACTTAGCCCTATCACCACCAAAAATTTGGAAGAGAAACCCAAAAGAAAGAGAAAACCTACCTAAAAAAAGCAAAAGGACAAAGAAGTACATCCCCAGCAGTAGCTCGAACAGTGAGAGTTTTGAAGTGAAAGTAAAAGAAAGAGCAAAAAGAAAAAGACAAAGCTAGAATTAGTTGAATCAAGTAATGATGAAAGTCTGACTAAGCGCAAGTTTTATGAAATGGAGAAAAGAATGAACAATCTTGAACTTAGGGGAAAAGGAAACCGCTCATACTCATGCGAGGATTGCAACCTGTGCATTGATGATGGAGATGAAGATGTGAAAGGCTTGCCCAAGGAGTTCGTCAAATATGATGGAACCACCTGCTCACATGTTCATCTTTCAACCTTCCTCAATGATTGGTACAAAATTTGGGTAAATAACAGAGCTTTGTTTCGCTATTTTTCAAGAAGTCTTGAAGGCATCGCCGCACAATAGTACAAAAGAAAATGTCAACCCAGCTGAACTGAAGGAATTTGACATATTGATTAACATCTTTGTCCAACCCTCAGTACCATTTGCATCCTCCATTAGAAACAAGGAGAAAAAGCTCGAGAATTCATCCAAAAATAGAGAATTCAATGTAACAAGATGAAAGAGCCCATTTTTGAAACGCAAGCTCTATCACTCGTCAGGAAAAATCTCGCCCAACCCTTGAAAAGTCTCATCTGCAATACTCCAATCAAGACCTTTGTCGAGTTTATTGAACAAGCATATTCAATAGAGGAAGGAATTGAGGAAAATGATTTTGATGAAATCATTGCTCCTAAGTACAAAAAAGATAGTAAGACAGTTGTCTCCACTCTTCATAGCAAATACTGACATTTGAAAGGACAACGACAATAGTAACAAGCATAACAAAAAAGTCAACCTCGCGAGAAATTCACTCCACTCAGTCAATCTCGCGAGAAGATCCTTGAGTACCTCCTCACTAGAGGAACTATCATCTTGCCAAAAATATCAGAGCCTCCGAAAATGATGGGGGGTAATCAAAAAATTATATAAGTTCTATCGAACCCCTGGTCATGACACTGAGGATTGTTTTTTCCTTAAAAACATTTTATCCAAGATTTCATCAACAAGGATCTCAAGATTGATGACGATAGAATCACTGAGGTATTAAGGAATCCATTTCTTTGATCATGAGAAGGTGGTAGTAGCAACAATCACCATAGGCACTCCACTACCATATCATCTACATGAGCACATCCGACCTTATGATAAAAGTGAAGTCATAATAACAAATCGAGGTAAGAAACCTCTAAATTTTATTGTTATGATGAACGACAAGACAGAAAGTTCACCAGACAACTTTCCATAATTTCAAAAACTTTTATCCTACGAGGTGATGACAACAAATCATCAGATGACTCCTCAATCGAGGATTCATGCAACTTGGATAATGTCATCCCCTTGGAGGTATGAAAGATTGAGGAAGACTGGATTCAAGCCTCTAAGCACCTTAGTTACCTTTTCAGAAAAGGATCAATCAAAATGGAGATATTATCATGACCATGCTCTTTACATCATCCTCCAAATTAATAGGATGATTGTGGCACATGTATTGGTCGATAGAGGAAGTGGTTTGAATATTTGTCCTGATCTCACGGCCAAAGATTTTGGATATCGTGAACATAAGTATCTCTGTGATTATACCAAGATCTACGGATATAACGACCGAAGCATGAATAGCAAAGGTACCCTCAACATGAACATAATCATTGAATGCACTAGTCATTGCATTACATTTCATGTGGTGGATGTACCACCATCCTATAGCTTACTCTTGGGGCGGCCTTGAATCCACGAAGTATGAAAAATCCCATCTACCCTTCATGAATGCCTCGAATGGAATTTTAGTCCATTGGTCATCACCGTGCGTGTTGAGGATCCAGTCAAGAGGTTGGTACAACCAATGCTCCCTAAAACAATTGATTCAGTGCTGACGTACCCAACATAAAAACAATGAAGGAAGGACCTTTGGAAGAATGGATGCAGAACATGGAGATGGGTGAATCATCTGGGAGTGCCCATACTATTCCAAGCAGTCGTGCAAGTTACCAAAAACATCCCTTGTATGCTCATTTCGTGAGAAATCTTAAGGGATTTCAGTTACTCCTGAATGGTGGTTACCGTCCATTCACTGGCCTCAGAAAGAATGAAGATGGAATCTTACAAGCGATCAGTACCCCTTTTCAATTGAACAGTATTGAAATATCATAAGAAGATTTGATGAAGATCTTGTCGGTTGAAAGTATTCACTTTTGTTTCAAACCCTCTCATGAATTTTGTATTCTTAAACTTTTATTTGTCTGGTCTCATGAGAGGATCTCCTCCATTAACTAAGAACTTTTCGTATGCAATGCAAGTAATCTTTTGTTATCAATTTTAATTTTATCCAATTTTTTTCCTTTATCCTCCTCTTTATAGGATGTTAGAACTCAACATGTCTCAGTTTCTTCTTTTTCTTCGAAAGTCCCTCCAGAAAGCACTTATCAAGCAAGCAGTTGGTGAAATGAAATCTACAATAGTATTTGAGTCAGGATTACCAATGAAATCTACAATAGTATTCGAGTCAGGATTACCGGAATTCACTCAGATCACATCCCTCATTCTTAGTTTATGATCCAATTGAAGAAATTAACATTGAAACCAGTGAATCCTAAAATCCTTCAAATTGGCACCAGTTAGTGAATGGACGAGAAGAAAAAATTTGTGGACTTTCTTATAAGCCACCAAGAAAATTTCGCATGGGCCTATGAAGATATGCCAGGATTAGACCCCCAGTTGGTTGAACTTTTCATTTGCCCTTAAGTCCTAGTTCCAATTAAGCAAAAATTTCATAAGCTTGATCCTCGACTAGAAGGGCCTACAAAAGAGGGATTAGAGGACCTACTAAAGAAAAAATTCATTCATGCCATCAATTACCGCGAATGGTTGGCTAATATCATGTGGTCCCCAAGAAAAATGGCAAAGTCAGGTTGTGGATCAACTTTTGAGATTTGAACAGTCATGCCAAAAGATAATCGATTATTCACTTCCAAATATTGATCTGTTGGTAGACAGAACTGTAGGCCATGTCATGTTATCTTTTATGGATGGATGTTCAAGATATAATCAAATCAAATTAGCAGTCAACGATCAACCTAAGACCACTTTTACTACACCCTGGGGCACTTTCTGTTACACGGTAATGTCGTTTGGGTTAAAGAATGCTAGAATCAACGAGCCATGGCCACTATCTTCCATAATCAGATGTACAAAATCATGGATGCATATATCGATGACATATTGATCAAATCCCAGACAAGAGAAGATCACATTGAAACCCCTGCCCAGGTGTTTGAGAGACATTTGTAGTACAAGCTTTGTTTGAATCCTCAAAAATGTGTTTTGGGGTTGAATCAGGTAAACTTTGGGGTTTCATGGTCAGTAAGAGGGGGATCGAGATGGACCTTACCAAAGCTAAAGCAATCATCGATGCCACCACCTACCAATATCAAGGAACTGTGAAGTTTGCAAGGGCGAATCCAGACCATCAGACGATTCATTTCTAATCTAGCCATGAGATGTGAACCATTCAACCAGTTGCTGAGGAAAGGCATCAAGTTTGAATGAAGTTTTAAATGCCAATAGTCGTTTGAAATGATCTAGAAATACCTTCTAAATTCACCAATCTTAAAACCCCCAGTGTTGGGCAAACCATTACTGCTTTATATCATGGTGAATGAGTCAGCATGTGACGGCTTTTTGGCACCATATGAGGAAGGAAGTCGCATTGAGCATGCAATTTATTACATTATCAAAACTTTTATCCAGTACGAGAAAAAGTACTCTCCAATGGAAAAAACTTGTCTAGCATTGGTTTGGATGTATTAGAAGTTGAGACATTATTTATTAGCTTGTGAGGTCAAAATACTCTTCAAGCTAAATCCTCTTAAGTACATCTTGGAACAGCCCTTCCTTAATGGGCGCATCGCCAAGTGGCAAATTTTGCTGATGCAATATGATCTTGAATATGTGTTCTAGAAGTCAATCAAAAGACAAGTAATTATGGATTAGTTAGCATACTTTCTCGAGTACGAGGAGATGAAAACTAATGATGAGTTTCCAGACGAACATGTACTAAAATTCGAAAGGGTCCCGGTATGGAAGATGTTCTTTGATGGATCCAGAAATTTGATAGAAGCAGGTATAGGCATCATACTTATCACCCCGAAAGATGAAATGATCTCATACTCTTTGTAACTCAACTTTCCATGCACCCATAACATGACTGAACATGAAGCCCTCATACAAAGATTTTGTTCTTTACTGAATTTTCAAGTAAAAAAGTGCATGCCTTTGACGACTCTCAGCTTATCATAAATCAAGTGAATGGAGAATGGCAAGTCAATGACGAAAATTTGGTGTCATATCAAGAGATCGCCACCTCCTTGATCTGTCAAATGAAGCAATTCGCGCTTTTGAGATTGGAAGATTAGAACACCCTGATTTATAAACGGTGAAGCAAGTTCATCATATTCGAGAAGGGAATACGTTTTGGTATCATGACATCAAAAGGTACATTGAAAGCGAAAAAGTCCCGACTGGAATGCCCAAAAATGAACAAAAAGCAATTCAACGTATGTCAGCAATGTACTTTATTCTTGCAGAGGTGCTATATAGACATGGATTTAGTACTAAATACTCTCGGTGCCTTGAATGTGACGAAGCAAAGGAAGTCATCGAAGAGTCACATTGAGGAGACCGTGGGGGCCATGTTGGTTACCAGACCCTTACCAAGCAGATAATTTGAGTAGAATATTATTGGCTTACTATGTAAAAAGATTGCTACTAATTCGTCAAAAATGTAAAGAATGTCAATTGCATGCTCCAATGGTCCATGCACTAGCCTCTCACTTGTATTCAATGACATCTCCTTCATCCTTTTCAATGTGGGCATTTGACGTAGTCAGACCAATATCCACTGCGGCTTCTAATGGCTATAAGTATTTTCTTGCTAGAACAGACTATTTTACCAAGTGGGTAAAAGTCATCACAATTAGTGCAGTAGAAGGGTGTCACGCAGTGTCCTTCATTTACAAAAATCTTCTTTGCAGATTTGGAGTCCCTCATGATATAGTATTTGATTACATGACTCATTTCAAAAATAAAAAATGAGGTAATTGTGTAGCAAATACCGCATCATGCATTATTTTTTAACTTCTTATTATCCCCAAGGTAATGGGCAAGCAGAGGCCACCAACAAGATCTTGATTAGACAGTAGAAACCAGAAGAGATTGGCATGAAAAGATGAATAACACTCTATGGACATATCGCACCACTATGAGAACTCCAACAAATGGTACTCCAGCAGAGTTAGTCTATGGAACGGAAGTGGTTCTACCATTACATGTACTAAAGCTCACTTTGAAGTTTGCTTCTCTCATAGAACTTTCTCTAAATCAATATCAGTAGAAAAGGCTAATCGAGCTCAACTTGCTAAATGAAAAGAGGCTAAAAGCGGCTAAGCACGCTGAAGCTTATCGCCAATGGGTGGCTCGATAGTTTGCCAAGTCACTTATTGAGAGACAGTTCAAAGTGAACGACTTAGTCCTACGATCTGTGGTGTACCTTGGAGGACGGCCACTGGATAAATAGGCACCAAATTGAAAAGGTCCATATGTTATTAAGGAAGCCTTGCCCAATAATTCATACAGACTGATTGATGCTGATGGGGTAGAACTTGTCAATCTTGTTAATGTTCTTCACCTCAAGAAATTCTACACCTAGTCCTTTTGTATTAACTTTCCAATCGATGACAAATATTTGGGTCTTACACAATCATTCTACTATTCATTTTAAACTCTTCCCAACCATAAAATATAACAATTACACTAGGGCATTTTTTAGTTTATTATCAATTAAGATTTGAGAGCAACCCATGCAAGTAAAGGGTTAAACCTGCAATGCAAGCCAAGGCAACCCATTCAGAGGGGTTAAACCTGAATTCAATTTTGGCAAACCCATAAAGGTAAGGGGTGAAGCCTACAACATAAGCTCAAACAACCCATTTATGAAGGGGTTAAGCCTGAAACATCATTCCAAAAATGTTTCATTTGAAAAATCTGAAGTGCTAATCTTTGTCACTAAGCACGGCTAGTGCCAGCTTAGTAACAAAGAAGGGCATCTGTTATCACCCCAAATTTTTTAAAAAAAGAAATTGTACTTTATTTGGATTTAAAACCTAGACCCATAACAAATTAGCAATTGTTTGATCCAAAATAAATCTTTAAACCCAGGTCTTTTTACCCAAACACAAATTTGAAACTCCACCTTAGATGTGAGATTTAAATCCAGAACCTGGACCCGCATTTCTTTTGGATTAAACTTGTGTTAACGGGTCTGGTCTCAACCAAGACCTAACTTTTTAAACTTGTCTCACCTGGTTTCTGTGTAACCCGAGTGAGACGCCCAAGACAAAAGCCATAGAGGTCAACCGAACCAATTTGACCCCCATGCATGAGGACAGGAGGTGCACAGCAACTTCTGACCACCACCACTGTAGGTTTCAATGGACTGTATGAGAAATCAGGCAACCACTAGCCAGCGTTGTGGGTTCCCAACAAAGGGCTCAGTCGACCGACAGACTGCACAAGAACTCGGGCAGGCACCGGGCAGTGTTGTGGGTTTCCAACAGAGGGCTCAGTCGACCGACAGGCTGCACGAGAACTCGGGCAGGCACCGGGCGGTGTTGTGGATTCCTGACTAAGGATTCAGTAGACCGACTGGCAGCAGCACGGTATCTTCGGGAAGGCAGCTGAGTGCCAACAAAGTACAGTCGGGCTGCAGCACGCCACCGGCGAGCAGGACTGCAGGCAAGCTGGCTGGGCAAACATGCAGCAGCAGGGTGACCACCGAGCGGCCGTGGAGGTTCCTGACAAAAGGCAGGGACAATCAGTGAGCTGTTGTAATCATCTTGTTAGGCGGCACCATGTTCCCCCCTCCAACGATCGGCAACACGCGAGCAAGTCTCACCACTTCTATTTGAACCCTCATCAAACAAGAACTAGGCAAGCTTTTGATTGTCTTGAAGAACTTAAGATCCCTAAGCAACCCCCAATCAATTTCAGCACCAAGCGACCCTGTATTTTAGCTCATATCACTGTTTTCTTCCATAATTAATTCAATTAAAATTTCATTCATAGTGGGGACAATATATATATGCAAGAGGGAGGTTGTAACAATGTGAAAATCTGATCTTATTCCTGTATGAAAAGCATAAAATTTATCCTTTTGGATTTGTTATTGCCTTAACAGAATGTCATAAGAATCTCTAAATTTTGGCTCAAATATGGAGAGCTCTTCCCATAATTAAGAGAACTCATCATAATATTCTTTTATAAATCTATCACCTTTGTTGCCATTTTGAAATTTTGACTTGAATGTTTCATTTATGAGTCATGTCTTTGTGGTATGTGTATCTTTTAAAAATCTCAAGCTTTATTAGCTAAATCAAACTTAGCCATTTCATTAACAGAAATATCAATGCTATTAAGCAGCCAAGACATTAGTTTATGGTGATTTGTCTTCCATTCCTTCCACTTTTTCTCAAAATGTTGACATCCTAATCTTTTTATGCTCCTTCCAATTCTTTACTCTTTTCATCCATAATCTTAGTAAGAGTTTACATGAGTGCTATTTCATATTCATCTATGTAGCCCCATAAACCTTTTCTTTTGATATGAGGTTTCATAATTAAAACCCACGTAACGTAATTTGTAGGAACAAACTTGAGGAAATGTTGAAGCATGAGATATTCCTTTTCTTTCATTGTTCAAAAGGAAAAAAAAAAGTACTCTAAAAACCAGAAAAGAATGATGCTTAATATATTTCCCTAAGAAAACTGACCGTTTGATACTCAACAGCATATAAGGGGAATCTCCTTAAAAATGATAGTAGCAATGCTGAATATTATTGGGAATACATATGACTGCTGGACTGAATGGACGATGATCAGCCAATAAGGATGTCAGCTGACTTGAATAAATGATGATCAACAACCAGTTAGCAGAAAAAAATCCAACATGCTGATCTTCGGCTTGGTGATTAGCAGAACATTTCAAAATGGAACATGTCACACTTAGCCTAGCTATGTACCATGTAAACAAACCAGAAATCTCTCACACTGTTCTCATCACTTGCTTAGAACAGTAATTCATTAATTAAACAGCTTAGAAAGCAGCTCACTCAAAAAGCATTCAATACAAATGAAATACAAAGAATAAGTAGAAGAGAGAGTGAGCCATGGAGAGTCCAAGGGCTAGTCTCTTAGCAGCTGGGTTATTTATAGCTAATCAAAATAAAGGTGAAAAATTAAAAAAAAAATAAAAGTACATAAAAGGAGAAATAAGAAATACAAAAGAAAATATAAAAGACAAAATTACATAAATAACCCTTATATATTACAGATTCTAACAAGACACCCTCAATCGAACTTGAAGGATCTAAAACATATTCCTCAGCCTTGAAGTTTTGTTGGCAACTTCACTACATTTTTCCTCGACATTCTCGACGTGTTTTGATAATGTAACTATATGACCTTTTAAACAGATCTATTCTTTTTTACAGGTCTCTCTGAGAAGTGATCTAGAGATGATAGTTAAATCAGTAGTTTCAGCTGTTTTTTGGAGTATGTTCTGAAAACTCTGCAGTATGATTTGATTTCTTGTTAGCCCGTTGTGTGTGTTTCAGGGTCAAACACACCATACCGTATTGTCCCCTTGAGGGGCAAAAATGGGGAAATAGAATTATATGATTTTGTTCAAATAACTCTCTCATCAGCTTGCACATAGATGACAGGAGGTAGAAGCTAGAGCTTGTGAGCTCGAGAAGCAGGTGATATCCCTCCGTCATTCTAATTAATTACAAATTTTATTATATTTGCTTTCTTTAATTTTTTTTTGTCGAAAAGGAGTCTATTGTATTGTTGGCATGATGAATATTCTAATGGGGCTCTTCTATGTTCTATTTTGTTGTTAGATGTTTGAATTTATTGTTATTTCTATTATTTGTTAATTCCATTTTTCTACCTGCCCATCCTTCCTTATTGTATTTTATGTTGTTGTATTTTGCTTGTTAAGGTAGGATCAATTGCACGAGCAAAAGGACCACACAAAGGAGGAAATGGTCGGATCCTCATTTGTCTAGAAAATTAACTGATTCAAGCCGGCAGTTTGTTTTACATTTTTATGCAGCCATAAATGTTGGAGTCAGCTGAATTTTTTGGGTAGGTCCATGTCAAGCCCAAATCATTCATTAAATGGTCTCAACTATGGAAATTCAGTGTTTCTCAATGGATGAACTAGTGGTGCTGTTTTTTTTTAAACTGTGCTCCTGTCAATTTGCATTATTTCTATGGATCCAAATGATAATGAAGAATCTCTCATCTGCATTTTCTTCTTTTTTTGAGAGACAACTTCCAATGTTCGCTGTTGTCTTTTGTCCTTCTTAATACTGACCTTAGCTACTGAATGTTTCTTTCAGTTGATGAGATATCTTTGTATTGTTAGTGAGTGGGTATTGTTTGTTTAACTATTGTTTGATATGCATATTAGATTTCTGTAATCCATTAATTGTATGATTTGAAATTAGTAACTTCGTTCTTATATTAGGGCCATACTTTTTAGGATTTTTGCATTTGGATGGAAGAGTTCAACTTGTCAATGGAATTTTTGTTAACTAGTAGTGGATTCCTAGTATCAATTAGAGTAAAAATATCATTTCACCTGTTTGATTTTGAATGGTAGTAAGTTTTATATTTTTCCAGATATCTTGTTCTTGTAATGACAATTACCTTGATTCTATTTTCTTGATTATTTTGTATCTTCAAATCTGAGGGTAAGAGGTGGTAACATCAGGAAAAAACAAAGTAATCCATAGGGGAAGCAGCTCATGACTATCAATGGCTGTGGAGACTTATAACGTTAGTGGCAACAAGCATTGGCTGCCCGCTATAGAAGACTGGTAGCCTCATGTCTTTAATGCTTTCTAATTTGTCTTGTCTTGCTACAGAATTTTTCTTGCAGTTCTATTATTTATTGCAATTTCCCTTTTTTTCCTCTACAATATGTTCGACAGAGGTGCTGCCAGCAGTAAGATCTAGCCGCCGGCACCCACAATAGCTGGCTACTACTGTAGTAGGTAGGGCTTGTGTTTGACTCGGCTTGAGTTCTTAACGTGTAAATCCATTTGAGCAATCTACTTTTTTTTTATAATTATATCAGACGTATATTATAGATTTTCTTTCTCGAGATTAACCAAGTTCAAACAAGCTGAGCCCACTTAACTCGAGGTCGACTCGTTTAGGTTGTCGAATTCATTTCTTAACTCGAACTCGACTCGTTTAATAAACTAGTCGAGTTTATCAACGAGTTCGAGTCGAGCTCGAGTTAGCTTGACTCATTGGATAGCCCTAGTAGTAGGGTTGGTTGAATGTTTTAAAAAAGTAGTTTTTGTGGGTGGGGTGACCTTTCCCGGCATTTACCAAGAGTCAAGAAAGGCCCACAAATAGTAGTACGCCTTCTTTCTTTTTTGTAGAAGAAGCGCGGTTGCATGCAGAATGTTGGAAGGAGGGCACTGCAGATGCTCGAACTTGAAGCCCTATGGCAGCCGAAGTTCTTCAATTAGTAGGTTTTAAGGCAGGTAGAAAAGCAAGCTCAATCTCAAAGTGGCGAGTCCCCTTGCAATGAAAGCACTCGGAGGGATCAACCTCGATTAATGGCATGCAACCGTTGCAATCATATGAACAGCTTTCTTTTTTGTGCATATGAAACTCGGACGCCCGCGATGTTAGGTTAAAGTCTTATTTGAATGGATATATTAATATTATGACTATTTCATATTTAGGTATTCACCTGACTCCAGCAATAGTATTAGAAGTAACTATTTTTTATTAAATATATGTGGACTACCTAACTATGAATTCATATTTCGTTTATCGAATGTTAACTTTTGATTAACTTGATTTATGAGACATCATAAGGTCCTAAGTGAAAACTTTTTTCTTTTCAATGAATGCAACTAGCATTTCCAATTTGAAATTGTAATCTTAAACTTGCACGAAACCTTATGAACAGTAATACGAATTGGTTCGACATCAACTCATTAATAAATGCATATAGTTTTTGTTTTATTTAATTTACACATTTGGTGAGCTATATATGTACAGAGAGAGACACACGCATACACACTTCAGTTAATTTAGTGCACTTCGGGGGTGAATGTATATATTCCCATTGCGCACACTTTTTCACAAAAATTGTTTGTGCGAAAATGAATTTGATTTAGAAAAATGGAAATACATAAAAACAGCCATGTTTCTGTTTTTTCTTTTCTTGTTATGTATACATTTGCGTTAAAATGTATAAAGAGCATTTTTTAATGAATAAAACACAAACACATGTGTGAATGAATGGAGATTGAAACCAACATGGCATCAACCAAAATTTGCTTTTGTCATCCATCTTTTATAAAGTTTCTTTAGAGATCAAATTGCGCCTTTCATCAATCTTTTATATGGGTTTCTTTAGTGGGGAAGGGCTTTTGTAAGCTCATGTATAGCTCTCTAATGAAAGCATGTTCATCACATGCTCTTCAGGCCCACTTTGGATACGAAAATTTAGTACGTAAATGGTGGTCCGCTGCACGTGAATCGACTAATTGTTGCTTCATGTAGAAGAAAGTTAGATTTTGTGCAGCCCTTGGATGAGAAATTGAGCATCAAAAGCGCATAATATATATTGTTCAGGAGACCCATGTGATTATGCATGAACATTGCTTCTCCGTGGAAGCAAGAGCTAGCTTCCCAGTCGTGCCATTAAACAATAATTCAGATGTAGAGCTAGAATATTTAATTTATTTGGTAGTTAGCATCATTTTAACCACAGGAGGACATAAAATGGCCGTCCGATTGAAAAGGAGATAATCTGCTCATGTAAGGGCAAAAATTGGAAGAAAATAATGTTTCTTTTAGTAAAATAACGAATATTTATATAATTGAAATCAACCGGCTAATTATGTAGCCATGCATATGGCTATTTTTTATTTAGTGTTGCTAAAAACTGCTGTAAAATATGTATTTGTAACGCCCTGTTGTTGGTTGTGGTTTTTAATAACAAAACACATTTTTTGCTGACAGTTTTTAGCGACATAAAATAAAAATAACTATCTTATCACATATATATATATATATATATATATATATATATATATATATATATATATATATATATATATATATATATATATATATATATATATATATAATAACAACATTGAATGGTGAAGTTACCCAGACATCTAATCAAGGACTTTCGATCCAACATGATCGATGGTTAAAATAAAAACAAGGAGAAAAAAGTGATGAGCATTTTCATCATCTAAAATGAGTTTACAGTTTTTTCTTCTTGTTTTTTATCTACCATTCATCTTTTTAAATAAATTGTGCTCAGTGACTCTACATTATAATATATATATATATATATATATATATGAAAAATGCCCCTTCAAGAAGCAGAAGTTGTTATATATGCACCGTATAGATTTTAGTGGCACAGTGTGCAATGCTAATGTTTGTTTCTAACTTTTTTTCGAAAATGTGCCATCAGTTGCTCATTAATTATATATTAGTGTCTTTTAACATTGTATGAGGCCATATGCACCATAATTTTGTTGTGACCAACATGTCATCTTAATAAAATTCTGTAAAAATGAGAATAGATTGGTGAAAAAGAAATTTATTGATTTATAAACGAAACATTTCATGTGTATCTCTCTCTCTCAAACTTTTAATGTGGAGATAGACTTTCAAGGCATTCTCTCCCTTAATTATAGCCAGTTGTCATTTACCTTATTTATGTTTAATGTTTTTTTTATTTTGATATGTGCGTTGAGCTGAAAATGTTGTTCATCTTGACGATTCCTTGGTGACAATACCATTTATAATCATCTGGAAACTAAAATATTTGTCAATTTATACAAAAACGTGGTATTACTTGTTAATGTAAAATATTGTAAGTATACATTTTCAAAGTGAAAGTGATATAAATTGTAGAAACAACCCTTGTGTGTTGATGTGATATGAAATGAAGAACAACTCTTATGAGTTAGAAGTACTTTCAAGAGTGTTCTGTATCTTGTAGTCTTTCCCTATGCACTTCTCCTATGCACGTGTCACTTTCTAGCGAAATTGGAAAAACCCATTGTCACCAATTTCTTTTGATTTGGCACTCAAAGAGCGGCGTCTCACAACAGCAGTCAGTACATTATTGTTTCATGTTAGACAAATTTGAAACAGAAACATACTGTTGTTGGTGCAGCTGTCAAACCTAATGTAGGTTATGTTTTTTCTCATCAGGGATTTAAGATCCGTAGTGATTGAGACCTCAGATCTATGGATTTAGATCAGGTCACATCTCATCTGACCTTAAATTCATGGTTTTTAACATGTAAATCCATGCTACTATTTAAACTGAGGTTCTCTCAAAACACACCTTTTCTACATATTTAATATATCAGGTTATCAAACACAACCGTAATGATAGTATTGACTAAGGTTGGGTATCAAGCTGGACCAGGCTAGCCCGAGACTTGACAAAACTGGTCTCAGACAGGCTCAAAGCTTGTGTTGGCAGCCTAGGCCTGACCAACTTGGTTATCAGGTTGGCCCAAGCCCAGCCCGGTGCCTACTTGGTATTGACCAAACAACTGGAGTTGGGTTCGTCCAATACACAAAAGACATGTCTCAAGGAAGGATATGAAGGTTGTATTTCTTAAGGGGCATTCAACAATGAGAACAATTTGTTAGTATTCCTTAAATTTGTTTCAAACATTTAAACATTGAGGCATATTCACGGAACATTGCATTAAATGTCCTTTTAAAAAAAAAAGTTACACTATCAAGTATATTAGAGCAATTTCCGTTCCAATAGGAAGGGGTTACACTAATAAGATTAAGTGGTTGTGAGCAAATGACCACTTAGCTAGATACACACAAATTATTTATTTACATATTAGTGTTTCGTAGTTACTTGTTTAATCGTTGCCCATTTAGGTGATACAACCCCTCTAACATTGATTTTTTGAGCTAGAAAATTCTGGCTCTACCAATCTGGTGTGAATAATTTTTGTAAAATATTACGGACAAATGACTTCATAAGAGAAGGAAGATTGCAATTTCTACCAATAAATGGAAGGTGGGTGAACTAAGATTAGTAAATCCCAGCTCCGTTGTAGATGGTTTAGTTCTTATGTCTTCGTCACTCTAAACTGATAACTAGCCCCATGGGCGTAGTGTAGTTGATCGGTCAGAGTGTCACATTGATGACACATTATCAGTTTGATTATCATGAGTACTACTTCTCTGGACCCAAACAGTGGCATGTGTAATACTAGTATACTGCATGACCACTAGGTCCCAATTTGGATGACACCCTCAATGTGAAAACTTGGTTTTAACCCCTCATATGAGTAGGCTTGATATGACGCCTCTTCTTCTGGTCATGATATCTTTAGGAATTAATCACTTGTAAGTGGAGGCTCAAAGTTTAACCACGGTAAATTCTTGCCAAATGAATCATGGAAAAGCATGGGCAGAGGTAGGTGGGGTCTCAGTGGGGTGTTTGCTCTACAAAAACCTTAATTCAATGTTGAAACTTGGGTCCAGTTATATCATGGGGTAGTCTCACGCGATCTAGGTCGCTGATCCATGGTCAATTAAAAATTTGTTTACCATATATACAACGGCTCATGAAAAAAATTTCTGGTTCCGTCCCCATGAAAAAAAAGAACTTTCAAATTCTTTTACGACAAAATGAACTGTCCAACCAATTTAGGTAGTCCACGTTCATGAGAATGACCAAAAAACTCCTCACATGATTGTGCAAGGGAAAACCATGGATACATGTGGAGATGTCTGCTGCATGTCAGACAAGATACAAGAAAGCCAATAGCAAAAATTTTTCACCCAAGTGATACAAAAAAAAAAAAAAAATTGCAGGTTCTACATTTTCAAGAGTTTTACCTTGAAACTGACATGATTTTTTTTTTAATAACAAATTTAATGTGAGAAGGCAGTTAAAATTCTCAAACCTTTATAAAAGAGGTTCAGTTCAACCTCAAAGTGTTTTTGTCAGACTGAGTTTTGAGGTCAAAATGCAATGTCAATTGGGAGGTAAGACTTTTGCCACGAAAGCAGCGAACTATGAAACAAATTACCATCTTTTAAAATTGGGTCGTTCATGGGTGCAGTCCAGTACTGGCACTGTCCACTGTGTGGTCAATTGCTGGCACAAACATAAAAAAAAAAACCTTTGCTTTCATATAAGGTTAATTTTGCTCGTTTACATATTAGTATTTTAAAAAATTTTATAACTAGAACCCTAAATTTTTAGGATTTGCTCCTCATTGGGTTTCATTCAATTTTTAAGTATGGCATTTGAAATACTTGGCCAAAGAAATTTAATGTTATTATGACACGAGGACCAATTTTGACAGGGAAAGAGAAAGATGTGAAACAAACGGGTCATCAGGTGATAAAATAGGAAAAGTTCACAAGTCACACTAAGATGTGATTTCTAGCACGGTGCCAGTGATTGAAGCGAGGCTACTTTGGGAGATTAACATGAATCACAATGGGAATGCCAGTAAATTGGGTTGTGGTTTAACTTTCGAAAAATGTATTGAAGAACGCTCAAAAAATGAATATATATTGATAGCGCCCTCATTCTTCTCAAGTTTTCATTTAGCTGTTCGGTTACCAAAACCTTCACAAAAGGCGCAATAGTCGCTTCAGATGAAAGACTGTGAGAGGAATTTCAGTTTTTTTCGAAAAGTTATTGCCATTTTTGTACTTATGAGGGCATTTGGTAGGAGGAACCACTGTGTTTTTTAGAACCTATTATTTTATTAATAAGTTTAAAAAAAGGACACATTTAGAAGACGTTTGGGAAGCAATGATACAATCTTTGTATGCATTTGCCCGAAAGATTGAGACTGATTGATAATATTATGTATTTGTTCCAATCTTAAGGATAGATTTATAAAACATTGTGTTAATGTTCACGTTGTTAAACATCTCCTTATATACAAACATTCAAAAAACATATTTCTTATTACCAAATACCCTCTATAACAAAAGGGTCTTCTCTTTAGAGAAAAGGGCATTTATACCTTTTTGAGCTCCAAGCATATGGCATGGAGATCGAAATGGTTATTGGATCACCTCTCTCTCTCTCTCTCTCTCTCTGTTTTTCCCAGTTTTGGATAAGCCTGGGCATTGGGCCCGGGTACCCTGCCCAATCAAGCCAGATTAATTTTTTGTATATTATCTTTAATTAATAATAATATATATTATTATTATTAAAAATGTATTTTTTATTCAAAATTTTTTAATATTTAAAAAATATTTTTTCATTTTAATCAAGCAGGGCTGGGCCGGGCTCAGTCATGGCCTCCGGTTCCAAGCATCGGACTGGCTTGATGCCCAAGCCTAGTTTTGGATTCACTGGACATAATTGATCGTCTGATAATGAAGAAGCTGTAGTCAAATCCTGAGTTGATGACTCGGTGAAGATGGCTAAAGATGAATGCTATCATTCTGGGTGAGTGGGATTATCCACCATTTGAATGAGGCTCGAAAACCCTCCCAATCATCTTGCCTCTAGTATCCTGGTCAATGTAAGAGACTGAGTGGGTTGCAGGCCGTCTTCACCTCGACAGAGTCGAGGTGCACCCCACCTTCAATGGCTTAGGAGAGTAGAACTCACAATAATTGAAACAAGAATGCGCCAACTACACACCCTGCGTCTGACCAACCATGCTATGCTCTTTAAGATACGCTCTTGAAACAACTGTTGTTCAATTTTTGTCAATAAGAATGAGCCTCTTTCTATCAAGTATTGCTGTTTACCATTCAATGCTTGTCAATAAGGATAGACCTCTCTCTATCAAGTATTGCTGTGCAGTCAGCCCGATGGGGTCAACTTTTTCGATTGTCCTTCGTTCAAGGGACGGTGATCAAAACAAAAGAACGTGTTTGTGACATATTTTAAATGTTAGGCAATCAAATGAAAAGCATTTAAAAATTAGGCGCGTCTTTGTTATATTACATTATCATGTTGATCCATTCAAAAGTTGCCATCGTCACATGTAATTTGGGCACCTTGGACGGCGGATGAAATGGGTACCTTCGGGACATAAGCTTCCTTTGTTGCTTGTAATACCTTTGTCACCGCCTTGCGGTGCACCAAAGACGCCGGGCGTTTTGTCTTCTGCAGGAGTGGCACTGTGGAGCCACACCTTTTTTCTCTGTGGGACTCGGGAGCATCCTAGAGAGAGAGAGAGAGAGAGAGAGAGAGAAGAAGAAGGACGGTCGGAGGGGATGGACAGCAGTGAAGAAGAACCGGATTTTCCTTCACACGAGTGGGTTACCCCTCAGTCGAAAATCAACTCCGTCTACCAATCTGTAACAGAAAAGGTTGGTACCCACATTATAGATCTCTCTCTCTATATCTCTCAAAATGTCTAATTAGCTGAAGAAGCTGGGAGTATCCCGCATTTGCTTATTTTTCCATTGCGAATCCCTGCATTTCATTTTTCGTTTTCATATGTTTAATGGCAACTCGAACAAAATATGGGTGCGAAATATTTTGGAAAGCTATAGAGCTTGGGTAGGAGGCTTGTCTGCGCTGGTTAGTTTCCCACCTACCCACCAGAGGCAAACGATGGTCCCTACCAGGTAATTTGACTACTAAGAATATGTCGAGAATGTTGCAAAGGGAAAACCTGAGGAACGTATTGGCAAACTACTTCTGCTCAGGTCTTGAATTTGATAAAATTTTTCTAAGTACGGACATTTTATGCCATTCCGATGCCGAAAGCGAGACCCTTGCGGTGTAAACGTTAGAAGAGAAAGGAAAGGATGGGTAATGCTGGTGGTACTCGTAGGTGATTGATATCTCAGTGTCTGCAAGATTCATAACAAGTTGATGCTGCTGATTTGGTAACGTTCGCAGCAAAAAAGAAGACGATTTGTGGCTTTTTTCTTCTTTTAATGCTCAAGCCAATAGGTTACCTTTTTGCTGTTTCTGAGTAAGAAGAAGCTAAAAATGCTCGTCGAGTTCTCTTGGTTATGATTTCGTTCCAATGGAATTACATATTTGATCTTCTCTTTCTGATGAAAGAAACTAGAAACCGAAAGGATTTGCGAAGTGGGGTTGGCAAGCTGTTATTATAGGCAGTCACAGTTAGGCTTTCATAAGAATCAGCCTTCCGCAGATAGAAACCGGTTGTACCTTCTGCTGTCACTGAGAATATCTAAGGGAATACCGCTGCTACCAGAAGACCGGATTTTCTCTTTTGACTTCAAGAAAAATAAAACGAGGAAGAAAATAAAGTCTCTCGTATATCATACAGTATCTTAAGCCTGAAATGGGAAATCCAATTGATTTGTGCCTAATCCTGAATTTTCCCTGGATCATTGGTACCCAAAAGTGGCCCTTTTTTTTTTGGGTCCTTTGAAGCTGATAGTTTTCATGCTTTTAAGAGGAAGAGCCGGCTTAACCTTTGGTTAGATGAAATAGCTGTAGAAGGGCAAGTTTTATGCTTATATCTGGTTGTCTTCAATAACTTTTAGGAGGATAAACAACACAAGCATTTCTCCGCTGGATTGTCTACTGAACAACTTTTGTTTCTATCCAGACCCAATTGGCTTCACTAATTTGCTGTTTCCAGTTGGTCATTAATGGAGTGTCTTCCTCCAGTCCACAGGCGGAAAAGGATTGAAATAAAGTACTCCGTCAATGCAAAGTTTGTAGTTTTCTGTGGTTTAATCATCTTCTTTTGTGAGTTATAGTTATGTTACAACTGTCATGCAACCATCATATAATTGGGTTACTTTAGTAATAGGAACAATGATTGACGATTAGATACTGATATTAGTTTATGAGGTTCTTGTTTCATATGTAGTCGAAATATGGAACACAAGGATACATGTACACCTGATCTAAAACTGCTTCCTGGATGCCTCACGATTAGCTGGATTAATCCACATATATCATGCCTCCTGGTTTCATGCTCTGCAAGGAACAATTTGGCATTTGAGCACTGAGTATGGCATGGGGAATTATTGGTTTTGTTGAGACATCGGAACAGCAATACAAAAACTGGAGTCTGAGATTCTGATATATGCATCTATACAATTATATATACATAGACAAGTATATGCATAACTATGTACATATACACAGTCACAAACATATGCAAAGACATATATATCTATATTTTTGTATGTGTGTGTATTTATTTGTAAGCCAGGCAGTTTATATCTCAGACAGATCCAGACACGCTGAAGAAACATAGTTTCACATGTACTTGACTTAATCTAAACCAATTGGTGCATTTTCCAACGCCTTACTGTCATGAACCAATACTTTTGTTTGAATAGATTTAGCAAAACAACTTAATTTTAAGTCGTTACTCTTTTGTTGCTTGCTGAGTCTTCATAAGTTCAATTCTCTGCATTTTACACTGGCTCAGTTGGTTTTGTTTCATGCATGTGTTCCATTTACTAATGCAAACAAGCGTCTTGCTGTATCACATACCATATTTCAGTTTTCACATGTAACAAGCATTGCAATAGTTGGTAGATACTGAAACATTGTTCTTTTATTACTAAGTTTGATGTTTTGTATCCATCATTGGCTGATATCTGATGTAATCACTTCCGTATCACATATATGGAATCATTGACTAGAGCGCTAACTTTGGAATAGGCATCTGAAATTGCTTTGTTAAGGTTTGAAACTGAAACTGTAACCTAAAGAATTTAGAGATTTTGGATAATGGAAAGTATCACTTTGGTCATTGTTAGGGATTTCAAGTTCTCCAAGGATTAACATATGATGGCTTCTGATCTGGGGTGTATGGACTGTGAACTTAGTGAGACTTCAGATTGCAGCATTTTGTTATCTTTATTTTGTTTTTTTTCTTTGTTAGGGCAATTGATCCAGATGAGTATCAGACTAGGAACTTAGTGAGGCTTCAGGATGTGGCATTTGGTTTTCTTGTATTGATAATGATCAATCTCGTTTCTGTGTGCTCCTTCAATTTAGTGAAGGACACCCATATCATTGTTGTTCTATTAGGTATTATTTGTCTGTGTTTGAGGAATTCAACTAAGTGATAGATGCTGGACTGAATAAGTTTTCGTCAAGAGGTTTTCCCTTACAAAGCCATTTACTAAGATTGATTTGTAGCACTTGACCAACTAAGATATTCCTTTTGTATTTCAGGTTTCTATTAACATTTATTGTTAAGTAAGCTGTCATTTTTTGTTCGCTTTTCTTAGCACATGTAGTTTTTATTTAATTGATAATGAAATTTTGTTTCTTCTGGCATTCATCCTATTATTGAAAAATGTAATATTTGTTTATATTTTCTTTAGGGAATTAGGAAATTGTGCACAGAGCTTTTGGGGTTGAAGGATGCAGTAGATAATCTATGTGGAAATAAACGTGCAAAATACACAGCTTTTCTAAGGTAATCTGCTAAAATGTCTAGTGTTTCTTTGGACAACATTACAATAAATCAATATGACATGGGTAGCAGGTTAAAGCTTTGGACATATGCTTGTTAAATTCTTCTTTTTCCTTTCTTGATGGGTGTATGTCACACCTATGGATAATGAGGAGGGTGTTGATCATATTATGAAAAACTTTTGGCTATGTTATAAGATAAATGTAAAGAGCCTGCAAATAGCCACTTCTTTGTCTATGTAATCTTGTTCCATTGACAAGCTACAACAGTTCATAGCAATGTGAATTGTGAAGTGCATGGATCTGGAGATCTGAGCACCTCCTTCTTTTCCTCTTCATTCTTTTGTTCTTTTTAATATGTTAATATTTTCTTTTGAATCTCAAATTTGTTTAATGCTGGAATTGGAAAAAAGGAAGAATCTGGCAAATCCAATACCTTTTTAGTGCAACAACAATGCAGAAGTAGACGGATAAGGACACACATATCAAAACGGAGGTCGTTTCGTTTTCTTTTATAAATTTGACCTATTTGTTTCTGTTGAACACTATAGAGAGAGAGGAGAAAACCGTATCTTAGATTATCCCTTCTCACTTAAATAGATATTTAGGGAAATAACGTTTAAGACATCAAATGTGTAAAAAATAATAAAATTGCAAAATACTACCCATGTTGTTTTATTTCTTTACTCACGACACTCCCCCTCAAGCTGAAGTGCTTGCTCCCTTCAGTCTACCCTCCTTCATCCTTTCCAAATGTCCTTCAAGAACAGAACATAAACTCTGGAAAATCCACCTAATCTCTCAGATGGTTTTGCCATTCTGAAACTATGTCAAGGGAGCAACTTGAAGCTTGCATGTGGAATGATTTCTGCATATGCATAGTGCATACAGTGAGTAATCCAGTCAAATTATTGTTGACGGGCTTTCAGTCATCTGTATCTGTAAATGTGTAAACATCATCTGGGACCCATAAGAACCTGAGGTGGACAGTATCATTTGGCAAAGTGTTTGCACACTTCTTACTGGGAGATTCTTTTTAGGGTGCATCTCCTTATTCATAAAAAACAAACTTGTTTCTTACAGATGAAAAATAAAATGTTCGTTCATCATCTTCAGCTTTTGCATCTCCTTCAGACTCAACATCCTCCCCAGTATATATCAGCTCCTGATCATCAGTGAAAGCCCTCTTTCTTTGGTGCAATTTGTTCACCGCATACCACAAATTAGATGTCTTCCTTCTGAGAGCAGCAAAAGTTCCCTCGCACAAGTCTTAATAGTGTGTAGGAGTCAGTTATATGAGGATTTTAATACCCAAAAACAAAATAATGATGTTCTGTTGCCCTGTTTTTTCTGACAGGCCCATATCATACTATGCTGGCATTAATGTACTGTAGTGAACAATACAGGTAAATTTTTTAAGGTTAAGTAATGTAACCTATTGTATGTTATGCATCGTACATAAAAATCTAGGGCAAGCAACTGAGTGTAATTATATAAATGATAAATATATTGAGAGAGAAATCATATGGTGACATCTGCTTTTAACAGAGTTGTTATTGTGTACTATCTGCAATCTCCTTCTCTGATTACTAATGAATTTTATTCTCTTGAGGACTTGCAATTTCTTTAGCCTTTGTGGTTTTTGCATTGATTTGATTTTCCGGCTCTGGAAAATGTAATGTATCCTTCACAATGGACCATGTGTATTTTCTACTTTATTTGTTTTGTCGTGATGAGCTTCAAGTTATTAACAACTGCCTTATTTGTGGTATCCATCTGGTATGAAGCACTACCTGTACTATGTATCCCTACGTGAAATTGTATCTGTGAGCTTAAAATGCATGCTTTTCATCGTTTGGATCTAGAATTAGCTGAAGCACTCTGACTTTGCTCATGTTATTTCTTTCATCTTGAAGAATAACAGAAGAGGTTATTGAGCTTGAGCAAGAATTGATTGAGCTGCAGAAGCATGTTTCTGCCCAAGGCATACTTGTGCAGGATCTGATGAGCGGTGTTTGCCGAGAGCTTGAGGTGTGGAAGGTGAATAAACCGGAGCCAGTGGAGCACAAGGAAAATAATATCCATGAGTTTGACTCAATACCAAATTGTATAGGTGATCCAAAAGCTGCTTTTCTGGAATCAGTGGATGTTTTATTGGCAGAGCATAAAATGGAAGAAGCTCTATTAGCCATTGAGGAAGAGGAGAAGAACAATCCTGATTTACTAGATTCTGGGGGTAATACCTCTGAGGAGGTTTCTACTTATAAATCAGCATTTTTGAAACGGAAGGCCATGCTTGTGGAGCAGCTTATCGAGATTGCAGAGCGGCCATCAGTTGGTGTTTTGGAACTGAAAAGTGCTCTGATGAGGCTTCTCAAACTTGGGAATGGTCCATCTGCACATAATTTATTATTGAAATCATACAGATCTCGCCTTCAGAAGAACATTGAGAATTTTCTACCATTGTGTGTAATATACCCAGAAACAAACTCAGCAACTCTGTCAAAGTATGTATTTTCGACTATCTTGTCTGCAGCAAGAGAATCTTCATCAATATTTGGCAACACAGCGACATATACCAGTAGACTTGAGCAATGGATTGAGTGTGAACTAGAATCCCTTGTTAAGCTGGTGAAGGAAAATGCACCTTCATCGGAGAGTGCCTCTGCTTTACGTGCTGTTGCTGTTTGTGTGAAAGCCAGTCTTAGTCACTGTGCATTGTTGGAAGAACAAGGACTGGCATTTTCTCAGTTGCTTTTTATGCTTTTACGGCCATATGTGGATGAGATCTTAGAGATGAATTTTCGGCGTGCGAGAAAGTTGGTTGACCAGCTGGCAAATGATGAGATTGTGATTTCATCAACTCGGTATTTGTCCTCATATTCTGCTGATGCGTGTTCTATGCTTACTAGCAGTGGAAAGCAGTTTATGTCTGTTGTTCAAGTAAGACAAAACTTCTTGCTATTAATTCTTCATCCATTATCTTGCAGCTTATCCCTTTTTTGGCATTTAGACCAACTTCTATGAGCACTTAAAATAAAAATAGATTTGAAAATTTGAAAATTGTTTGTAGGTTTTATTTTTCTTAGTTGAGAATAATAATGTCCCATGATTAGATACTTTCTTACTTTTTATTTCATGAATTAACTGTATAAGAGCTGAGATCACAGTAAGGATATCAAAATTAATCGTTATCATGAAAATAGTATGGGAGTGCCTATGAGGCGGTAAAGGAAATAACATGACATGTTTGCTGGGTCCATGACCTTTCTTTTTTTTTTTTTTTTTACAAATAGCTTTCTATGATGATTTCCTTTTGACCCACGATTTTGCAACTGAGTGACGTAGATGAACCTTTCCATGGCCTGATGGCCATTATCTGGTGTTGTTATTGATCAGTTTATGGCTAATCCAAGGCAAGTGGTTTCGATTTCGGTGTTATGCAACTATTTGATGGTTGGGAGTGCCCATCTATTTTGATGAAAAGGATGAAAGTTTAGTACTTTGTGGTGATTTCTCTTACCCAATCAAATGGGACAGAGAGGTTTGATGATTTTAGTGTGGAAGGGTAAAATTCGCCTAATATTGCTTGAGCAGCAATTGGAACAATATTTCTTAACCCAATAGTTGTAGTATTTGGAATGTTAGGCATGTTCTGGACCTCTTTGTAAATGCACGGACACACCTTTCTCTGAACTTTTGGGCTTTTTGGGGAACCTTGTGTTAAATGGTTTAAGGGTTTTGCTGAGGGTTTGTCCTTGTCCTTTTTCGGAATTTGTTGTGCACTATACAGCAGTAATTTATTGATATCTCCCTGATGCTTGTTGTTGGGCTAGCTGTTGGCTTTCTGTCAGTGGGTCAGCCAACGACTATCTCTTCTCTCTCTTATAAAGGCCCTCTCTTGTGAGTTGTGATTATTGTATCATGAAAAAAATGAAATCCCTATCTTCTGGAAATAGCATGTTTATAATTTATATCAAAATCTCCCTTAAAATAAGATATTTTGGATCCTAGGAGTATGGGACCCACTCCGGTCATCTCCAAATGTGGTCTCTCTTATTATGTTGTGTTTATTCATGGTTTTATTAAATATCTTTGATTCTATGTTGTTGAACTTGAGGCATCACCTAGGCATGTGCCTAGGCAACACCTAGGTGCTACTCCACCTGCATCGCGTCACTCCATTACTTAGGTGATGCAATGTGTTGGTGAGCCTAGGCTCATGCCAAATTGCCCCTAGGCATGTCTGCACCTAGACGATAGAAGTCAAATGACACTCAATGACTCAGTGGGGTTCTTAAAGACTCTTTAAGAAGGATTAAGTAGTGTCGGAGACTAGTGCGGTGCACATTTTTAAGTTGTGGAAGCAGAATGGATGGTCTTCCACTCTTCCTTCAACGTAGAAATGGCTATTTAATGAACATTTGAGTACAGGAACTTTGTAGTAATTTTCAGTTTCTCGAATATTCAATGCTATAAACTTTATGTTTGCGTTCAATGTACAAGTATAATATAAATTGTATAATTATGTCTGTTGTGCATTATTGTTATATGATTACTATATCACTATTAGTCATATCACATAAATTAGTACTCAATAGTTACTTAATATAAATAATAGTTGTTTTCCACTCAACATATATGTTAAGTTATATGTGACAATATTATTGTAGAAACAGTAAAAGTGAGGCAACGAGAAACAAACACAGATGTAACGTGGAAAACCCCTCAACTAGAGGGAAAAAACCACGGGTGAGGAGGACTGGTGCCCACTAGCAACCAGACACTCTCTCTCATAAACTTTCATTCATACCCAAAAGTTAGGGTTACAAAATATAAGTAGAGCCTCAACAGGCCTAAACAGGAGCACACACTGGACCGGGTTCAGACCCAGACCCATACATTAAAACACGTCAACACTCCCTCTCAAGTTGGGCATACAGATCAAACATGCCCAACTTGGATACATTTCTCTCAAATGAAGTTGAAGACAAGGCTTTGGTCAGGACATCAGTTGTTTGGTCTTCAGATCTCATGTAAGGAAGTACAAGTTCTTTAGCATCAATTCTCTCTCGAATGAAATGCCGATCAATCTCAACATGCTTTGTTTTGTCATGAAGTACAGGGTTGTTGGCCAAGTTGATTGTTGACTTGTTATCACAATACATCTTCATTGGTTCTTCAACCTTTATACCAATATCAGACAACAATACTTTCAGCCACAAAAGCTCAGAAACTCCCATAGCAACTATTCTGCTTCAGCACTGGAACGAGAACAAACGTCTTGCCTCTTACTCCTCCACACTATGAGATTCCCTCCCAAATAGATACAATAGCCAGAGGTGGACCTTCTAGTGTCAATTCAGCCTGCCCAGTCTGCATCTGAATAACCTTCAATCTCAAGAGTGTCTTGCTTAACATACAGGAGACCTTTGCCAGCATTCCTCTTTAAGTAGCATAAGATCATGTCGACAACCTTCAAGTGAGCATTCGTGGAAGCATGCATGAACTGACTCATCACATTCACATCGAAGGTAATATCAGGTCTAATGAGAGTAAGATAAATCAATTTCCCCACAAGACGTTGATATCTTCTCTTGGCCTCTTCACGGAGAGGCTCCCCATCTCTAAGACTCAGCTTATGGCCAGCATCTAGAGGAGTAGAAGTCGGTCTACACCTCAGTTTCCCGATCTCCTTTAACAAATCTAGAGTGTACTTCCGTTGATTTAGCACAAGGCTAGTACCAGACCTGGCAATTTCAATGTCAAGGAAATATTTCAACTTACCAAGGTCCTTGAGATCAAACTCGATCGCCAACAGTTTCTTTAACTTATATCATCTTCATCATCACCTGTGACAATCATATCATCAACAGAATAGTAACCTTTTGTTCATTCCTCTTCACAAAGAGTGTATGATCTCTGTTCCCTTAAATGATATCCATATTGTCTCATTACAAGTCTAAGTCGTTCAAACCATGCTCGAGGAGATTGTTTGAGCCCATATAAAGCTTTCCTTAGCTTGCAACATTTTCGAGGTTCCTCATATCCTGGAGGCATACACATATATACTTCCTCTTCAAGGTCTCCATTGAGAAATGTGTTCTTGCATCAAGTTGGTACATCTTCCACTCCTTTATCACATCTAAGGATATAATGACTCTGACAGTCTTCATCTTCGCAACGGGAGCAAAGGTCTCCAAGTAGTCGATTCCATATTTCTGACTGAACCCCTTGGCAACAAGTCGAGCTTTATATCTGTTTATATTCTCATCTGGCTTATACTTAATGGTGTAAACCCACTTGGATCGTACCAGATGAGTAGCTTCAGGAATCTTTACCACCTCCCACGTCTTGTTTCTGTTCAAGGCTTTCATCTCTTCTTGCATTCTAAGCCTCAGCAACATTCCTAGGAATCATAGCCAAAGAAAGAGAAGATACAAAACATTTGTAGTCCTTGCTCAGTCTAGAATATGAAACAAAGTTACCAATAGGATGTTGAGTACATGACCTCACACCCTTTCGCAGGGCGATGGGAAGCTCTTCACTTGCAGCAACAGTTTGAATGTCTTCTTTAACTTGTTTCTCCCGAGCACTACTTGGATCATCCAGGGAAGGACTAACTGGATTGGGAGTAGAATTCTCACCACCTGTCACCTCATCTGTACAGACTCTTCGCCTAGAGTAAACTTGCCCAAAAAGGTGACTACGTTTCTATTCAGTTCCAGTAGAACCCCTTTCATCACTACGTTCCTTCTCAGTCCCAGTAGAACCCCTTTCATCAACTGCTTGACTCTCCTCCCGCCTATAATCCAGGAAATCTGTGAACTGAATATCTTGACTCGGAGAATACTCTTTTCTTGACATAGACTTCTCCCCCTGAAGAGAATTCTCACCAAAATAGGAAGCATGTTCAAGGAAAGTGACATCTTTGGTAACATAGGCACAGCCAGTGGTAGGGTCCCGACACTTGTACCCTTTTTGACTAGGAGAATAACCTAGAAATATGTCCTTAATAGACCTTGGATCAAGCTTTTTAATATGAGGACTGTGATTGTGAATAAAGCAAACACAACCAAAAACTTTGGGTGGAAGAGAGAAATGTTCACGACTCCCCTGTAACATAGAATGAGGCGTCTGCCCATTCAACACACGACTAGGCAGACAGTTGATAAGGTACGCACTGGACAACACAGCATCCCCTCAATACTTTTTTGGAACATGACGTTGAAAAAGAAGAGCCTGAGTCATATTCAATAACTGGTGATTCTTTCGTTCAGCAACTCCATTTTGAGGAGGAGTATAACGACATGAAGTCTCATGAACAATTCCCTTTTTTCGAAAGAAACTATCAACAGACTGACACGTATATTCACGAGCATTGTCAGACCGAAAGGTCTTCACAGATGCTCCATATTGAGTTTCCACATAATTAATGAAAGTTTCTATGACAGTAGGAACATCACTACGGTCTTTCAGCAAGTAAACAATGGTGTTCCGAGAACAATCATGTATAAAGGTGATAAAATACTGAAAACCATGACAAGAAGGAATTCCCGAAGGCCCGCACACATCAGAATGAATCATGGCAAACACCTCGTTAGAATGATGGATAGACACAGGGTATGAAGCCCTAACATGTTTGGCCAGGTGACAGACATCACAAGACACCATAGTCATATCTAACCTGGAACACAGATCAGGAAATAGCTGTCTCAGAATTTCAAAAGGAAGGTGTCCAAGGCGCTCATGCCAACGCAGAATCGATTAAAGGGAGTCCTCTCTACTCTTCGTTGTTTTGCTGGTGGCTGTCATGAGGGCAGTAGCGGCACGCATATGTAAACGATATAGCCCTTCAGAAAACAAACCAATCCCAATCCCCTTCCCTATCACCAAGTCCTGCAGAACACAGTGATCAACAAAAAAAATAAGTTCACAATTCAACTTTTTTGTAATCTTGCTAACCGACAAGAGGTTCAAGGGAAGATGAGGAACATGTAGAGCATTGTGGACTAAGAACTTGTTCAAAAGTGAGAGATTCTCTTTTCGAGCCACAGAAATAGAGAAACCATCGGCAAGAGACACCCGTTCATTTCCTGACGAAAGCTTATACTCATGAAAGACCTTAGGATCGCCAGTCATGTGGTAGGTAGCACCACTATCAATAATCCACTCCCCTATATGAGAAACCGCCACCATGTCGGGTTCACCAAAGCAAAAGGCCTAACCAAGAAATAGGCACAAAGAAGGAACAACAAACGGCAACTGGGAACAGCAGACGGAACGATGATGGGTGGTGACGCAAGGAGCAGACAGATCAGTTCTGGGCGATGCCGACAGCAAAGCGTCGGACGATGGAGGCAATGCTGGGCGGTGACGCAGAAGGGAGCAGCGAAGTCAGGCGACAGATCTCCACGGGCAGGAAGAGAACAACGACAACCGACACACACCAGACGACGGCAAACAGCAAGGGAGGCCTCGGGCAACAGCAGTGGAGCACAAAATGGTAGGCGACGGTGAGCGCTGGACGACGCTAGGCGCTGACAGATGTTGAACGATGGGGACTTAGGGCGACGGCAGAAAAGGCGGAGCTGGGCTGCACTGGCGATGGAGCATGCCGGGCGTGAGCTGGGCAACGATGTTGGGCTGCAGCAAGAGCAGCCGGAATCGGCGGCAACAATGGCAGCAGCAGCGGCGGAACAAGGCCAGCGAGAGATGGAAAGGTCAGGGCCGGAACTTCACGGCGGGTAAAAAATTTCACAAACTAGTCACTGGCTTTGATACCATGTAGAAACAGTAAAAGCGAGGTGTAGAAACACGAACAAGAAGAGGAAGAGAAACAATGATCACAATGTAACGTGGAAAACCCTCAACTTGAGGGAGAAAAAACCACGAATGAGGAGGAGTTGGTGCCCACTAGCCGCCAGACTCTCTCTCTCCTTAGATTCTCATTCACACATAAGGATTAGGGTTACATGACTTAAGTAGTGCCCAACACGGGCTACAAGACGGGTCGGGTATGGATCCGGACCCGAAACATACGATCTATCAACACTCCCCCTCAAGTTGGGCATANGTCTGGTATCACCACAACCTGCCCAATCCGCATCAGAATAGCCCTCGATTTCCACAGTCTCTTGTTTCACATACAGGAGTCCCTTGCCAGGATTTTTCTTCAGGTAGCATAGTACTCTGTCCACAGCCTTCAGATGTGCATCGGTTGGTGCATGCATGAATTGGCTCAAAACATTCACCGCAAAGGTGATATCAGGTCTGGTGAGGGTAAGATAAATCAACTTCCCAACCAGACGTTGATATCTTCCCTTGTCTTCTTCACAGAGAGGCTCTCCATCTCTAAGACTCAACTTGTGCCCAGTGTCAAATGGGGTAGGAGCAGGTCTACATCCCAATTTACCAGTTTCTTCCAGTAGATCCAATGTGTATTTCCTTTGGTTTAGTACAAGACCAGTACTAGACCTAGCAACCTCCATACCAAGAAAATACCTTAGCTTGCCAAGATCTTTGAGATCGAATTCTGTAGCCAGTAACCCTTTTAGCTTGATAATCTCCTCATCATCTCCTGTGACAATCATGTCATCCACTTGGACCAGCAGGAGAGTAACCCTACTCTCCTTCTTCTTCACAAATAGAGTGTGATCTCCATTTCCTTGTTTGTATCCATGACGTATCATCACTCTTCTCAATCGTTCGAACCACGCTCTGGGCGATTGCTTAAGGCCATATAAGGCCTTTTTTAGCTTACAACATTTTTCTGGTTCTTCATATCCTGGAGGCATATGCATATATACTTCTTCTTCGAGGTCACCATTGAAGAATGCATTTTTAACATCTAGTTGATACATCTTCCACTCCTTCATCACAGCTAGGGATATAACCACTCTCACTGTCTTCATTTTCGCAACTGGAGCAAAGGTTTCCAAGTAATCAATTCCATATTTCTGGCTAAATCCCTTGGCCACAAGCCGAGCTTTATATCTTTCAACACTCCCATCTGGTTTGTACTTGATGGTATACACCCATTTGGATCCAACTAAGTGAGCGGCTTCAGGAATCTTCACCACTTCCCATGTCATATTTCTTCTCAGGGCATCCATTTCTTCTT